>RHPI01002076.1:25974-40787 GCA_009103225.1 Chlorokybus atmophyticus
GGGGGGGGGGGGGGGGGGGAGGTGTTGGTATTGGCCATTGACAAGCACGCCAAGTGTGGCGTGCTTGTTAATGGGGGACAGTATGTTGTCGACTACACAGTTGGCACTGGATTCCTCCAATGCACACCATGTAACAGTCTACACGGGCTCACTGCCTGTGATATAATGTTTCCTCTCTTGTTCGCATGTTGGGCTGCTGCAGCTCATGACCTTGTATGGATGCGTGACGGTGCATACAGAACAAACAGCACAGCTTGTATGGTATCAGCCAGCATTAAGTATCTTGATCAAGTACACTAGGCGCATTGCGCCTCTTGCTCTTTCGTTTCTTGGGTTTCTTCTTGTTGTCCTTCTTTTTCTTCCAAGTCCAGGGCTTCTCCAGGTGAGGGCTGTACGTGAGTGTCAGCTTCGATACTAACACAATTGAATCATCACAAACGCACCAGATCCAGAGGTTGCCATCGTGTTCGCTCTCGAACATGCCTCGCAGCAGGCGTTCGCGGAAGACCTTATCGGCTTCAGGATTGCGCGAGCCTGACACGTCCATTGTTGTAGAGGCTGACACTTTGTCTTCCGCGGCTTCTCGAGCACGAGTCTGAAGCGTCCAAAGTGACACGTCGTGTGCCCACGGAAACCACACGTAGCTGAACATATACAATAGAAGAGATAGAAGAGATTTGTTGATGAATGCAATCATGCATGTCAGATGCATTTGGCTTATAGTATCTTACCACCAGCCTTTCAATACGAGCTCATGGATAACACTTGTAAATAACCCGCTTTTCAGGATGTCGCCGTCTGGGTTATTGTCGAGCCATCCGCGTTGTTTGTCCCTCGCGTCACCATCATCCGCAACGGTGTATAGCTCCACCACATGACGCTCGAAGGCATCTAGCTGGAACGGCTGCACACAATTACAGTGACGCATGTGCACGCAATATTAACGTGCACGCGCGAGCACAAACATGTTTCCAAATCTTTTTTAGTATATGTGTTAATTTGCATGCATGCAAGAATGCTGTATCGTACATACATTCGCTTCATTAATATACGTGGACTACAAACATGTGAATCAAAGTACCTGAATGATCACGTGCTTTCGCTCGTATAAGGTCTTCATGCAAGCTTTGATGTCGCTTGCAAAAGGCTGCGAACTTTCAGGAGCGTCCACATGTGCTAATCGCACCGTGATGGTCGTATCTGCTAGTATTGATCGAGATTTATGCAGTGATATGTAATGACTGACATGCTGCTACATGCGTATGTATGCACAACATGCACATCAGCGTGGTTTCAAAGTTTCTTACCCAAACGTCGAGCGAATGTGTTCGACAAAGCAGGCGCACCACACTCATTGCACTTGTTTCCTGTTGCTCTGAGCCTGATCTTGGCGCCATCTGCGTCATTCACCTCTTCAATGGTGCCGCACAAAATGGCGGGAAAATCGTACGTCATCATTGGATGGCGCTGCAAGGTCGTCTCGCGCATAATCCGCATACCCTCAAGTATACCTACACATATTACAAGTCGTAATCAAGGGTGAACGCTTGCCTATACTTGACGATCTTGGAGGCATCTATACGTCATTCACATGCAACACACGCATACGTATACATTGGACACATGCGTCAGAGCTGCCAATCATACATGTTATGCATTGATAGATCCATTGAATCTATTGGATATGATTGTGACAACATGCGTGTACGTGTTACATACCAGCAGGGCAACACGTGTCAAAGTCGCGAGCGGTAGTGATGGAAGCGCTCAAGATTTCAATGGCGTCCGCAAATTTCAGAGCATTGTCCATTCTGTAAAAGCTACTCTTACCGCTGTCGACTGGACACAAAACGAACATGTAGCGAACATATCCAAAGTAAACATGATTCAACAAAGCATGTTACCTGGGCCTTCCTTCAAAGTATGTGGCTCCAAGAAACGCAATACTGGTGCGCGGGAGGCGCTCTTCCAGTATCTCATCATCTTATCGTACTTTGGTTTGGCAATGCATTTGATTGTCTCCTCATCCACGCCGTGCAGCAAACGATTCAACAGCTGCAGTCGTCGTTCGCGATGCAGTGAACCCGGTTGAAAGGTTTTCAACTGAAGCCAGCTGTTAACTGTGGTCGCGGGGCCTACATCCTCCATCGCGGCTTTGACTGCCGCAATCCTTCCGAGTGCTTGTATGAAGGCGTATTTTGCCGCTCCCAAACTGAACTGCGTCATCTGCGCACACACGGAAATGAATTAAATAACGCGCAAGCATTGCTTGAGGATACCTCACCATGCTTGATGATTGACCAAACAAGAAGGTGCTTGATGCAGTGCATAGATTGTGGCCGATAATGAAGCCCAGACAGTCCCTTCAAGCGTTTGCTTGCGTTCTACTGAAGCAACCAGTAGAGAGGGTGGATGCGATAACGACACATTGCTGTGCCGGGGACCAAGTTTTTTGAAGTTGCAGTCGTGCCCGCGCTAGAAGGCAGAAAAGGCGCGCTGCCAATTGCAAGATCTTGCAATGATGGCCAGCTCGAAAACAAGTCGGCCGTTGAGTCCCATGTACTCGTAGCTATGCGGATCTCGCCCTCCATTGCCTGCTGACATGCGCATTGGTTGCTGATGACGCTGTCGTGCTTGTCACTTTGCTCGCGTCCTTGCCATTCATTCCTATGCACATTGTTTGCCTACTGTTGGGCGCCAGCTTTCTCTCCGCAGCCACCACCAATGTTGATCCATTTACTCTCTCCCTCCACCACCACCCAATCATTCTCCTGCTGCTTTCCCAGAGTCGCTCCCGCTGAACATCTCGCTCTGCCTTGCCTTTCTCCCTTGCAGGTTGCCCCATCGGAGCCTTGAACAAAACTCTATCTCACAACTGTAGTTGTTGGTGGTAGTCTTATTGTTGCCGGTGGTGTTGGCGTTGTTTGGGTGGTTTGAAAACGCTTCATGTCCTGTGGCAGCCGCCGAGCTTGTCCTGCAGCACGTCCGTGAAGCGCGCTGGCGGACATCTCACTCCGCCCTCAGCCTGAGCATGCGTCCGCCCTTTGCAGACGGCGAGGCTGAACAAGCAGCGTTTCACAGACTTGCCCTCTGTTGTTGTTGCGTCCCTCCCTTCCAAGCCTGATCCGTGCTGAGAGGGCGCCTTATCCAGGTTGGTCGCAACTGTTGCTACCGCTGATGTTCTTGTTGTTGTTTTTGTGCCTGTCTCCACCCTTGTCTTCACCCGACTGCCTCTTCTCATCTCATCGAACGACCTGTGAACACGCCTGTCCTCATATTCTGGTTGTTGCTATCAGCGCTCGCTTTGTTGCTACTTGTCCTCTGCAGACCTGATGTTCACCATGCAGCCGCCAGCAAAGCCTCGCCCTCGGTCACACGCAACGACCTCTTGCGCTCGGCCTCATTCTTGGCATGCTCGCTGTTGCTGGCTGGGGGTGGGTTTGCTGCTGTTGATGTTGTTGCTGTCGGAACAGTCGGCGAGCGCAGGGACGGCTGCGCGACATGAGCACGGTGTGAGCCTCTGACGCGATGGGTCAAAGCCAAGGTTGGATGCGCTTGGGTATCGACCATGCAAACTGACAATGCTTGTGCTGAAACGGGTATTGACATACCTGATGGCCACTGCTTGATACAGTGCTTGGAGTACAGCGCCCCCATTTGAACTGCCAAGGCTGTTTGCAGTTGTCCCATCCCGTCATTGCCTTCACCCGCCCCGTCCGTTGTCATCATAATCGAGGCTGGAGTTGTCATCTTGCGTGCAAAGGTAATGCTTGTTGTGCGACAACAGCACACCACATGGGAGGGGAGGCCCCACAAGCACGCAGCTGCCAGCGGGTCCTCACCGAGAAAACAGTGTGGGAAGACGCTTGGTAATAGCGATGTCAACGCAGCCAAAGTGCACGGCATGGACGCTGTTCGTGTAGTGCTGCGGCGGCAGTTTGTTGAATTGTGTTGTCGTGGCACCCACTGTTGTTGTGGCTGCGCTTGCTCTCCACTCCTAGAGAAGTGGAAGGCGCGAACGCAACGTGATGTTGGTCAGGATGCTATCCTGGCACGGTGCACGCCGCCGCCATACAGGTTGCTGGTTGCTTTTCTGCATGGCGTGGCGCCGCAGACGGCGGGCAGATCGAGCCAGTCTCTGGCTTTCCCTTCAAGCAGCAGCATGTGAACCGTCGGTGTTGGGCGCTTGCACAAACGACGGGTCGGACCACATGATGGTGGGTGACCAACTTTGGGGGGGAATGGATGCAGCCCCGTCAGTTGCAAGACTGGCAAGAGTGTCTTCAACACCGTCGTCCAACAGCATGACGGATGGCACGCGATGGGATGGTTTATCATCATCACATCTGCGACGAGGCCCGCGGCACCGCCAGCAAGCCTCTTGCTGCTGAGGTGGTGCTATTCGCAATGACACAATGGCGTACGTGCACGGCGTGATGGCCTCCAGCGTGCACCCCTCGCCTCTCGTTGGGAAACAACATACACACCACGTGGAGCTGTGTGCACTTATCTTGCAAGCTTCGCAACGCTTTGACGAGCGTGCACGCTACAGGTCAGGTCGGAAGCGTCAACGGGGTGGGTGAAGGCGTGGCGTGGATGATGACGTTTTTGTGAAACTTGCAGGCGACCATCCCAATATGCGGTCCTCGCTTTGTGCCGTTGTAACTTAGCGCTAGAGTGGCAGCGGGAGTCGTACTCGCTTGCGCGTGAGGGACATGCAGGTTGCCAGCTCCTGACCGAGATTGTCAGGAAGCAGCCCGCCCAAGCCCATGTCATGGTGGAAATGCCACTGCTGCACGGTGCAGCAGCGCATTGAAATGCCTGCCAGCGAGCACGCAACACAACATACACATCACCACCACCAACAACAACGACGACAACGTCAACAACAACAACAACGATATCAATAACTTATTGTTGTCGTTGAACAGCAGTGATGAACAGCAGCAACAGCAACAACGATGAAACAACCACCACCACTACCACCACCAACAACAACAACAGTACAACGGGCATGCAAACAAGAACTACCCAACAACTGAACATCAAGTACCGTTTCAGGTGCGGAGCCGTGCAAGCGAGCAATTGCGAGGTGAGACGCTTGGAGTAGCTTGACGTCGACACGGCGGAGCGCACCATGTCATGGATGCTGTCGCCGTTGTTGAGCCTGTCATCATCATCATCATCATCACTGAACACACCACTGTAGTGCTGAGGCTGCTGTTGTTGAATGGTGTTGTCGTGGTTCCCGCTACTGTTGTTGTAGTCGCGCCTGCTGTCTCCTCCTGTGAAGGACGGGAAGGCGATGCCTGTGAGGAAGTAGCTTGCGGCACGAGGGAGGCCAGCGGTACACGCGGGACGCCCGTGTGAAGTGTGGGGTGGGAGGGATTGCGAGGAAGGGACCACTGAGCAACATCTGCACGTAGTGGAGGGTATTTGGCAGGTAGCCCTGCGGGCCGTTGTTGTCGTCGGGAGCACGATGTTGTTCCTGTCCCACTCGTAGCCGGTTTGCGCGAGGTTGTAGGATGATGAAAGCTCCCACTGCTTGCTGGGCAACACAGCATCCTGCGGGGCCACCTGCATCTGGAAGCTCGTTTTCGGGCTGGTTGGCGTGTGCACCTCCCTGATGTCCTCAGAGCTCACGTAGATGCGGTTGACTCGCAGGTGTAAACTGGCGGCCGAGATGGCAAACACACGCCAGTGTTGTCTTGGACCAACCCACACACAGCCTCGTACGGACTTACGGTGGTCACAATCACTCATCACCATGGACATTCGTGGTGTAGTCTTGGTGGTGGTGGACAGCGGTCAGCTGCATAACAGTTACTTGCTAATCTCCGCACCCAAGACAATCAGCCACAAACCAGATGACCTGGTTGCTGCAGCAGCTCGCCATAGGTTTGAGTGCTGAAAGGACTCTGTTGGCGCTGAGGGATACAGCTGCAGATGCTTGTGGATGCACTCCTTGAGCACAGATAGAGCTGGATTGGTCTTCGTGATCGTCGCCAATGCCTGTGCAGTGAGAGGCTTGCTCCAGGAGGAATTTCCACTTGCCGAAGGAGCACGGCAGATTGTGCCCACGCTAGGTCAATGCCAATCATACACCCTGTTGGTGACGGGCAGACGTGACGGTGTCAATGGTGTAATCAAGGAATTTTGTGCGCACGCGCGCGTAGTGTTCAATGCCATGGCAGTCGTCATCAGCTCGCACCGCAGCTGCACATCCAGCCAGTACGCTGCATCGATGAGGTTCGCCGCTCTGCACCACCCACGACATCAGCATGATGATCCCCCGTGCACAGCCAACACCACTGTCCACACCTCCTCCGTTATGCACCATCTGCTGACACCTACACACATGTCTTGCCCTCAATCCCTGTATCATTGACGCACCGTGGCATGACAAGATGAGGCGCTTACATAGTTGGTAATTGTGACGCTCAGGTTTCTAAAGGCAGCACCCCGATGCGTTGCACCGCGAGAGATCGCCACACATTTGTCACCTGCGTGCCAACATGCAGCAGGTTTGATGGTACGAACAAGTAGTAGGAGCAAGAGTCAAAAGTCTCTCTCTCTCTCTCTCTCTCTCTCTCTCTCTCTCTCTCTCTCTCTCTCTCTCTCTCTCTCGCTCTCGCTCTCTCTCTCTCTCTCTCTCTCTCTCTCTCTCTCTCTCTCTCTCTCTCTCTCTCTCTCTCTCTCTCTCTCTCTCTCTCTCTCTCTCTCTCTCTCTCTCTCTCTCTCTCTCTCTCTCTCTCTCTCTCTCTCTCTCTCTCTCTCTCTCTCTCTCTCTCTCTCTCTCTCTCTCTCTCTCTCTCTCTCTCTCTCTCTCTCTCTCTCTCTCTCTCTCTCTCTCTCTCTCTCTCTCTCTCTCTCTCTCTCTCTCTCTCTCTCTCTCTCTCTCTCTCTCTCTCTCTCTCTCTCTCTCTCTCTCTCTCTCTCTCTCTCTCTCTCTCTCTCTCTCTCTCTCTCTCTCTCTCTCTCTCTCTCTCTCTCTCTCTCTCTCTCTCTCTCTCTCTCTCTCTCTCTCTCTCTCTCTCTCTCTCTCTCTCTCTCTCTCTCTCTCTCTCTCTCTCTCTCTCTCTCTCTCTCTCTCTCTCTCTCTCTCTCTCTCTCTCTCTCTCTCTCTCTCTCTCTCTCTCTCTCTCTCTCTCTCTCTCTCTCTCTCTCTCTCTCTCTCTCTCTCTCTCTCTCTCTCTCTCTCTCTCTCTCTCTCTCTCTCTCTCTCTCTCTCTCTCTCTCTCTCTCTCTCTCTCTCTCTCTCTCTCTCTCTCTCTCTCTCTCTCTCTCTCTCTCTCTCTCTCTCTCTCTCTCTCTCTCTCTCTCTCTCTCTCTCTCTCTCTCTCTCTCTCTCTCTCTCTCTCTCTCTCTCTCTCTCTCTCTCTCTCTCTCTCTCTCTCTCTCTCTCTCTCTCTCTCTCTCTCTCTCTCTCTCTCTCTCTCTCTCTCTCTCTCTCTCTCTCTCTCTCTCTCTCTCTCTCTCTCTCTCTCTCTCTCTCTNGGTGCTGAGGGTGTTGAGGAGGCACGTGAACATGGCGCAACTGTGTCGCTTTCGCCGTCGGCAGCTAATAATTGAGCACATCCTTGTGCGCGTCGAGGTGGCGGCCCGTATGGCGGCATTGTCCATGACGGTGGTGGTCTTCCCGCGCCCCGCCTTGTTGACAAACGTACGCGTCCACGTGAACGGGGTGCAAGCGCAACACGCCATGCAAGTGGCGCTGTCTGTCTTTGTGTCCGAGAGGCTTCACTACAGTCAGCCACACAGCTTGCCAGGCATGAATAGACTGACTCACTCAGCTAAGTTACTGGTCTGTCTGTGTTGCGGCTTCAGCTTTGGGCTGGGCTGGGCAGTGCAGCACGTCTCAAGTCAACTCTACACAACACCCCTGCTGCACATCAACTCCTCGCGTCCAAGGGGCATCCCTAAATCAACGACAGACCCAATGTCACATTGTTGTTGTCAATGCCATGCGGCTTCTAACTAACGATACGCACCCCTGTCGTCCGATGCTAGTGCACATGGCTGGTTCATAAACAGATGGCACACAATAGCGTGTGCACGCAATTGTTTTGTCCACACGCGCGCACGCAAGCACACATACACGCACATACGCGCACACACCGTTGGCGGTTGGCCTGCAGCGTGGACATATATCTGTGGAGGGTTGACGACTTTGGATTTGAGGACACGACTTGCAATGTTGTTGGTGTTGTTACGGCTACTGTGGCTGGCGCTGTTGACCCTTTGCAGTGCTCCTGATGATGTTACCGCTGCTGCTGTTGGCGCCAATACTACTGGCATTGTTCATGCTGCTGGCACGCGCGTGGCTGTTGCGGGCGCCACCCTCACAGCCAACATGTCACGCCCGCTCTGTTGCAACGAGAAGAGGTTGTTCTGGGTCTCCTCATGACACTGCGTAAGCAACAGTACGCGAAAGGTGCGTGCTACGAACACACATACTGACACACATCCTCTCACACAAATACAACCCACACAAGCCCCAACATACACTCATTTGAGTACGGACACACACACGTGCGCGCGCGTATGCACGCACAAGTGCACATGCATAGCTACGTGTGCGCACGCATGTGCATGCGCACGAACACGCACGCACATACCTCCTGAGCTGCCGCCGTGGCGCTCCACCTCAGACCCAAGGCCGACACCAACATCATCAACGCCGCCGATGTCGACGGCGTGGACGCGCGCAGTGCATTGCTGCGAGAACTGCTTGCGAGAGGCATCGACAAGGACCGCGACACCCTCAGAGGCCGCACGAACATGTGTACATGAGGGTATGTTGTGTCACGAACGAACTGATTGCTGGTGTGTCAGATACTGCTTGACGAGTGTTGTTGTTAGGGCTAAAGTTTGCGAGCACTTGCCATTACTGTGGGCTGGGTGCTAGAGCGGTTGTGCTGCAGGTGAAGCAGATGATGGTGGGGAAAATGATGTTGGGATGGTGAGGGAGTAAAGAAGGGTTGGGAGAGTTTGGGGCGTGCTCAAGAAGGGCTGCGTGTAGGGCAAGTGAGCGTGTGTTTGCACATGCACACGCACACGCATGTGTGGACACGCTGTCTACGGCAGGCACACACGCGATGGTGGTAACGATGAGACTGCACACGCCCACGAGGTACGCAGCAACACCACAAACAAGAGCAACCCCATTACTTACCGATGCATGGTTGCACCACGCACTTCGGGACATGCCGTTATCCGTGTCAAGTCAACCGAGTTGACGTATCGGTGTGGGGCGAAGGCAGGAGTTGTTTACGCGCAGAAGGCGCATGCCAAGTTTTCACGTGTGCAATAACAAGTGCAATGTCGTTTGTTGATAAGCTTACATGCATGTGGGCAGTGTTACCTCAGTGACTGTGTCATGGATGTCGGTATTTTTGGCCTCGATCTCCAAAAGCGCTGCCACTTCACGATATCGTGCGGGTGCATCCACGACCATCACAGCCAAGCGAGACTGAGGTAGTGGCAGCCATGGTTGAATTCTAGCGCTGGGCGCACGAAACTCCACCCTGTAGATTGATATATGTATGCCACATGTGTCGTTGCCTCATATCGACCAAGACGCAAGTCATTTGCAATGGTCCGCGTATACGCGCGTACATAAACAAGACGTCACCACTTACTTTTTGAGATCGATAGGGGTGGTGGCCGCTTCGTCTGCAAGTGGAGTCAAGTTGCCCAACTCATCTTCCCTACGAGCGCGCTTTTGCCTTCCTTGACTGCTTGAAGCAGGGGTGTCACGAAACGGTTGTGTGACGGGGAAATTGAGCCCTTTCTCTGTCTTGAAAGTACCGTCATTTGTCAACACCAACCATGATGGCGGTTCAATCGCCGTGTAAATGATCGCAACAGGCGTTTTGAGCGAATGACAGTAGACAAGGTGAGTGTAGTCATCGGTAGCAAAGCGCTTCAGCACCTCAAGTCTGTCTGTGACAAGCTCGGCATCCTGCACACATGATATTAGCGGATTGCACCATCTAAATGTTGTACACAACATTGTGTGACTCAATCATCAAATGAAGTGCATGGTACCTCCGAGTCGTCATGCGGTAACAGCAGCTCACACTGTGGTTGACATTCCGGGGGCTCGTTGAAGTCTATGGGAAAGATGTCAACAGGCGGGCGCACCGTGAGGATGCCATCGTCGAGAAGGCAGTTCGCCCCTCCGTCGGATGCCTGTTATTGAATTTCTTATGATAATGTGAGATTATTACGCACACATGTATGGACATAAGAATGCGTACCGAAGGCCTTGCCGGCTGTAGCAGTGCTTTGTTGACTTCTGAAAGCGGCCAAAGGATCACGTCTTTGGCCATAGGATATGGCCCAGCGCAGTATACGCCACGACCTCCATTGCGTGACGAGTTGCGAACCACCGCGCGTAAGACGTATGCCGTGTCCAAGCCACAGTAGATGTCGATGTCAAAGGAGAACTCGCGAATGACGAACGCCCACTTTAAGCGCTGGTGGAGTGGTGGGATGGTGGGGTCATCATTTGCTGTGGCTATGAAGTCGGATGCCGACGGTTTCAAGATGAGCATATCTGCAATAATGACTGATGTTGTTGTTGTTACTGTGTATATACAATGTTTCAATACTACCATCATGTGCAATGTTACGACGCTCATGAATGGCGATACGAATGATGCACTTACACATGTTCCAACAGATCACCACATCATGTCATGCCGTTTAAGTTGCATTTCTCAACATTCGTTTACAAAACACAAATGGCATGTAAAATGTTTGGTACCTAACGTCTAAAAGGCGTAGTCGCTGGTACGCCTTACAACAGCCGCTCCTTCCTCCCCACCTCCTCGACCTTGATGCGCCGCCATCGCCATCCTCAACGCCTCCATCATGCCCCACCACCGTCTGCCCCTCCCCGGGCTCAACCCCACATCCCCATCCTCAGCCCCAGTCCCAGTCCCAGTCCCACTTCGCCGCCACCGCCGCCGCTCGCAGTGCCCCCACAGCCTGGCCGGCCGCTGTTCAACGGCTAGCTGCGAATCCACGTGAGTGTGTCTCTGCCTCTGCAGCATGTCATGTTGTCGTTGTGTCTCATGGTTAGGTATCAACGCTGCTGCTTCATGCCATGGTTGGCTTCGTCTACTTCACAGCTTGGCCAGAATGCGATCTTTGTAGCATGAAAAGTTGGAGAGGTTGCTAGCTACATGCATGCATCCATGCATGATGATCCTTGCAGCCTAGAATTATTGCGGCATGTGACTTGCGCTGTTGCCTGTCACTGAAACAAGAGCACGAGTTGACAATTGCCGCATGGCCATGTGCATAGAGATAACCCTTCAAGTCGGCATGGTTTGCTTGTTACATTCGTGCGCTCTTGCACAATGCTAACGACTAAGAGGCATCAATGACTGAAATATAAACCAGCAGCAGCAGCTCGATGGGTATGAGCAGAGTGCTGTCAGTTGACAGTGTTATGTATCGCTCAACTTTTGAACTGATGCTGTAGGCCAGCTCCACTTCTGGCACAACCCTCCGAAGAGAGTCTTGCGAAAGCGAGCATGCATGCGCAACCACCAGCGAGTCCGCTGGTGTCATGGTAAACGTATGCTTGGCTGACATGCCTGTTGAGTTTGCTCATGGGTGATTGCTGCCCTCTGCGTTGTGCTTTTGCACGAGTTTTAAAACCTGCTGGTTCAGCCTGAATGGGCAGTTGTTGTGGCGGCGAGCCAAGCGCTCACAGCCGCAATACGCTGCAGCAGTGCATCCGTGATCATGGGGGCACGAGGTTGAGGTGCTTTGCATATGGTACAGCTGCTTGAACGTTCTTTGTTAGTTGACAGCGTATCTTTCTAGAATAAGACATTACATTTGTTAAGCTGTAACGCCCGACATACGTTACCGATTGGTGAGGGTGCAGAAGCTCTGAAGCGGTGCGATCCCACAAGCATCTCGTTGGTGGCAGGTTGTGAGTTATTCACTCAGCACGTGGCGAGGGAGTCCACATTGGAGTATGCAGACCTCGCCACTGGCAGATAGCGACTGATCGAGCGAGGCGAGGATGGACAGGACAGAAACACTGTGCTGATCCATGGCTTGTCTCGCTGCGTTTTGGCCGCGCTGCTGCTCGCTGCCAACCACGCATTTCTCAACCAAATATACGCGTACTCCTTTTGATCGTCCGTGAAGTGGTTTTGTCATGACCTTTGTTTCATATTGACTATGTGGCTACAGAGGGACAGCCGGACAACGCAGGCATCTGCACGGCCTTGTTGCTGGGCAATGCTGGAATACCCATCACGTTTATCCTGAACTCGGCAGTTGCCTTCATCATGGACAAGGTACAAGTCATTCTTTACGCAAACGAACCTATATCAACTCCCCCTTTAACAATATGTCTCACTCGCAGCTGCAGGTGGATCTTGTCCTGGTCGGCGCGGAGGATGATGTGGAGAACGCATACGTTGGCGTCAACAAGCCTGGCACATAACCAGATGGCAATCGCAGCTCATGTTCTGCATCGGCCGTTCCACGCTGCTGCGGAAGGTTACAAGGCACACATTTGCGATTGAGCGTTTGGTGCATAGTCAAACGAAGTCATGCTGTATTGACATCTTCCAGTCGCACACACCTTAACTCATTTTGCGTCAGGCACTGTTCGTGTGAGGGGCGCGGCAAAGGCAGGATCACGTTAACCCGCGGGAACTCACACACATGCGGGCAGTCGCGCGCCAGGCGCACCCGAATGCCCTCCTGGTACACACATGAATCGCGCACGATGAGACGCAGAGTGACACGCATACACGTGTGCGTTGGCATGTGCATGCATGTGTCTCGAATGCGGCAGCTTCAACGCGCATGCATGCACAGCTTGTGTGGCATGCGGATAGGTGTATGAGTGTTGTAGTGCACACACGTAATGCACACTACAGACCACATGTACACACCATCACACACATACACGCATGAGCACTTGTGCCTGCACGCGCATGCGCACACCCAATAACAGAAGTACCCATAACCACAACACCCGCGCAGGTATGTACCACTCTATGACACATACACTTATCGAGGTTGATCGCTGCCGTCTTGACCTCGAGCTGGCCCTTGTCCACGCCCACCGCGTCAGGACTGACCACCACTTCCTTGCCCGTGCCAACCATGAAGATGTGTGGGTGTGGCGGGGTGGGTGGGTGGGTGGGTGTCCTCTCACAGCTTGCAACCTCTATCCTCGCTCTGCAGACCGACATAATAGATCAGAGATCAGCTCAGCCAGTTAGTGATTGATTTAAACATCCGCAACAACAGTTACGATTGTCTCATGTGCGTGTGTGTCAGGGACAACACCGGTTCTTTTAGGCGTCATCGTTTGGCAGTGACTGTTATGTCTTGTCGCCTTCGGTCGCCATGGTTGTTGCCGCTGTGCGTTGGCCTTTGCTGCTGACAGGGTGCCGCAGCAACTCTACCTCACACACACCGACGCAACCACACACATCACAAGTATCACACACCGCACGCACACGGCATATGACCCAGCGTCACGCCGTTGCAGCAGCTGCTTCGCACAACGATAATGACAACAACAGCGACAATGATGGTGCCAGCACAGCTGGTACTGCTGCTGCTGCCGCTCTCTCTCTCCGCAACAACCACAACGACAGCATTAGTTGTTGCTATCATGTGCACACGCCATTGACTGCGGGTGATCACATGTGCATGCATGCCTGGCGAGGTTGGGTTAGTGGTGAAGGTAGGTAGGTAGCCAGTAGGTTGACAGCCCGGTGATGAATGCAAGTGCATGGTGTGGTGAGATGGTTTGCATGTGTCACATTCCCATGCATGCCACAACTTCGTTCAATGCATGTTTTACACGCTGACAGTAACACTCGCTGCTGCCGTGCAGCGCGCGCGCATTTGATTTGTTACTGCACATGCAGCACGCACAATCGCTGTGCAACCTCATTGTCGCCAGCACCTCTACAAGCAGTATGAGTGGCAAGCGCCTGCACATTGCGCTGACGGAAGACCGTGCTCCATTCTGTTATGCTTTGCAATTCAACAACAATGCAACGCATCACCGTCGCGGTCTGGGGAGAGGCATGTGTGTTTGTTGAGTAACACATAAGCAATGCGTGTATTGCAGCAGGATCCGAGTATTGCTGGACTGGTGCAGGGAGCGTGTTCTTTTTGTGGCGGCACTTTGCACTGTGGTGTACATAGCAACTTGGAGGCAGTTGGGTATATCAACAAACGAGCATGCACACGGAATCCACATTGAGAATAATAATAAGCAGCTGCATGTGCCTGGTGGGTTGTGACATGCAAGTGCCACGCATACGCAGACTCCCATGGATTGACGGTTTACATAATTTGAAAAACAGCCAGTCAGAGCACACGTGCCGGTGCACACGTTATTTAAACAATGGACAAGAGCACCGTAGTGTGACGCAGCGTGCATGGTGCCTGTCTGTTTGCGTCAGACAGGCACCTGTCTACTGGCGCAATCCTCAGCGAAGCGCAACACACAAGCACGCATCAACACAACTCTCATCATGTCACGCCTCCTTGCAACACATGCATGTGTTGCTCTTGAGTCCCCCGCGGGAGCTCCAGCGTCATCTTCACGCCGTTCTAGAGGATGGAGACGGGTAACTGGGCGGAGGGCATTGAAGCCGACCAGAGACGGAAGTCGTCTTTGTACGCCTGCAAGGAAGGAAGGAAGTAGCGGTAAGCCACTGTTGAAAGAGCAACATGTGGGGGGATGCCTTTGTGACCTCAACAATGCCACAGCTGTGTGTGTGTGTGCGTGCGCCCCCCTCCCCCTCCCC
>RHPI01002076.1:52890-66927 GCA_009103225.1 Chlorokybus atmophyticus
GGGGGGGGGGGGAGGTAGGTATCCTTCATGGCAACTTGCACAATGCACGGAAGCTTGTGGTTCGGCTGGGTGCGGGCGAGGAGCTGGCCATACAATATGTGCCAGAGGTACATTGCGCCATTGCTGTCGCCAGCAATTACGCGGTCCTTGTGTCCGCTCATGACAAAGTTGGTATAACAGTCATTTCCCGACAATACTTGCAGCTCGTGTACTGACACCACTCTCTACATCCCAAACGGTGAGGCTCACGTCAGGAGCGCTGGTTGCAGGCAGCTCCTGTAGCAAAACCAGTTGCCCCTCGTGCGAATACGCACCCAACACCCGATGGCTCTTCTGGTCTGAGGGGCAGATGACAATGTCATGCAAACCGTTACAAGAGTGAGCACACAAGCAATGTGTATGCGTGCAGTGCAATGCACCTTTCTTTTCAGTCCACCATTCTGCAGTTGCGAAGCGGCCTTGCCGCCAGCTGCAGTGCGCACATGCCGTCCTGGCGTATGCATGCGTCCACGTCTCGGTGCTGCTGCTGCTGCTGCTGGCTTGATGCTTTCCGGGCACAATGCCCTCCCCTTCACATAGCTCACGCGACAGAGTTTCCGAGCGCGCAGCATCCCGCCATGATCTGCATGCAAGCAAGATGCGCTGGTCACTGTTCAATAATACTCAAGTATGTGTATCTACCGTGCAAAGCGGTTGCGCATTGACACGGTCCTTGCTGGTCGCATGCATACATGGCACCAGTTAAGTGTGCCTAGCAAAAGGCCTGTCACATGTATGCGGCCAGTAAGTTACTGGCCGCATACATGTCGGATTGCAACTGCCTAGGACCTGCCTAGGGTCTGCCTAGGATCTGCTTAAATGCTGCAGAACTTACCACTGGCTTGCAAGCACTGAGACTGCGAAGATGGATCACAGCATGCAAACCCATTGACTCTTTCTCACAGCTAAAGATAAGGGCAAGGAAAACCAGCAGCCTGTGCTTGTGGCATAGTTCAACACAGTACATGACGACAAACAGTTGGGCATGCACACAGCAACCAAGCAGCCGAGCGTCTTGATGCGAATTCACAAACACGTGCCACAGTCAGCCTCAACGGCACACAGCGGCGGCAACGCCAGCAGTCTTAACCCCAGCAAGGACGAATGCGTGCACCAGACCAAGCTCGGGCAGCGCCGCCCACCTTGTCGCCGTGGCTGTGTCGCGGCTGCGCGGTGAGGGTGCAAGCCGCTTTCTGCGGCTGAAGCATCCACCGTTCTTGCCTCGCTTACCACCGCAACTGGCAACAACCTGCCTGCGCAGAGTCTTGGGTGGATTGCTGCTGCTGCTACTTGTGCTCGGTACCTGCTGAACCATCGCTGCTGCTTTCTTCTTAATGGCCGCGTGCTTGCTCCTCTGTCAAGGCCACTCCATGGCAATGCTGTCGTTCTCAGAAGGCTTGCACGCTGCTTGTCAGGCCCTTGCTTGCTTCACATGACCACAACGACACCAACGCAGCTGAGGCACATGCATGCAATGCAGTAAGACATGCTGGGCGGGCGCGAGGCAAGCACCTAAACTTACTGCAGCAGCGATAGCGGAGCACCCGAGGCGATAACGCAGCGCCGACGACAGCTGGCGGCCGACACCTTCAGTAAGAAAGGCGGTGCAATGTAAGCCTCAGGTGTCAAGCCTCTCAGAGTGATTGTCCATCGATTTGTGCGCCGGCAGACAGGCAGGCTAGAACTTACTGTGTTTCTCAGTTCGCCGCCGTGATGTGACTGACGTCAGTACCTGCCTGAGTTGACGATTTGCTGCTTGCGGGAGCAGCTGGAGCCCATCCAACAAGTTGTGTAGTTATGCAGCATTGCAGGCTCATCTGTAGCAATTTCATGGTTGCATGTGTGGTTTGCATGCCAGATATGGTAGGCAAGGCAAGTAAGGCGACCTTCACTCGATCAAGTTGATGGTGCGCTCACTTTGCTGTTGCTGTCGGGAGAGACGAAGCTTTGCGCCGTCGATCCACCACCGGGTAGGAGACCCATCTGAACATGGAGAAGCCAAGTTGCCGGTGCGGGAGCCACACCTGACTTTGGTGCCAGTGTCTGAGTCTTCAGCACCTGCCTGCTTTGGTGCGTCAGCGCCCGCCTTGTGCCCATGGAAAATCTTAGACCAAAACATCAACTCCATGATGCGCCTGCATTCAAAGCTTACTAACATGCAGGACGAATCCTCACCAAGCCAGACTTCAATCGTTAGCTCAAGCACCTGCCTTGACACTCTACTGTCGTTTGCAAACACTTCGTGTGCCTGCTGGCAGGATGAAGTGGCTGACCTGCTGGAGTTGGCCAGAAATTCAGTTGTGACAATATCAAAAACATTTGTATGGTCGCTGTGAGGGTTTTGCCACTGAGCCAACGCCAACTTCTCTGCTGCCATGCGTGGCGAGGACGACTGTGCTGGCGGACATACACAACCTGCAGAGCCTTCGTCAGCACAACATCTCTAGGCTGAATGCCTGGGAGTTTGAATGGGTCGTGTAAGGAACTCCTGCGGGACTGCTGCACGGATACGGTGCTCGAGGTCATGTGTCATCATCTTGGCAAAGAGCGGGATGGAGCGAGCACACTGGATCCTTTCCGGTTCGGTCAGTACTAAAGCCATGGTGTCAGCTTGTCAAACACTCAAGTTGTTGGAGTATACAACCACAAGCAGACTGAACTCGAACGTGTTGCGGTCATCTGGCACGTGTGGCAGATGTATGTGCCTGTTGCATGCTCGCCCTCGAGTTGCTACTGTTGCAAGCATGTGATCATCTGCAAACAATTCATCTTTGCATGTAACCACCAATCATGCATCTCGTCGCCGCCACGACCGCCAACCACTGAGGCGTACGCGGTGCTGGCTTCAGCATGAGCGTGCTGGGCGTCATCGTGATGATGAGGGCAGCGTGCGCACGGCGAGATGACAAAAGCGGGGTGACGCTGAGGGTAGTGTGAGGTGTGTAAAGTTCTGGGGGGATGTGTACGCGTCCTGTGGGATATGTGTGATGTGTGGTGTAAGACGTGTGTTGTGTCACAACCACCAACACTGCAATCAGCAGCCTGATGAGCTTGCAGCCCCACCTCCGCTCTGTACTGGCTGGCTGCCATCAAGTTGACAACGGGCAGCGACACAGGCAAGCTGTTGCCTGTCTGTTAGTTTGCAGTACGCTGGGATTCATTGTGATCCTGATTTGTAGGTGGAGGGGGTGGGGGTGGGGGTGGGGGAGCAGACTGTGCATGGGTCGCATGTGAGAGTGCGCGCACATGCAAGTATGGAATGCAATGTTGTTTGTCAAAGCTTGCGTCCTGTGTAGTGCTGTTGCGTGCGTGCAATGTGTATGTGCGTATGCGCGTGTGCTCCCGCACGCATGTGTTTGTGTCCTTCACAGGCACAGGCACGATTAATAAAAACAACAGCAAGTTCAGCCAAACTTGTGCAGGCGCCTGAGTGCACGGTGCACGTGAGAACTACAGAAGCACTGTCATGCATGCGCATCTGTAAATCCTTGCCGACTTTCGTGAATTAAGAACCAGCTCATTTAGAGCATCAGTCGCAATGTTCAAGTGAGCAGAAGCGGGTGCACATGTCATCTGACAGTGTTTGCGTCAGACAGATACCCGTCTACTCACGCAACAACACACGCACGCAACAACACAGCAGCTCGCATCATGTCACGCCTCTTCCTTGCAACACTTTGCCTCCTGCTGCTCACACCCGGCGCCGAGCAGGTGTGACCAGTCTGCGACGGGTACAATATGGGTACAATATTCATGACTAGCGTTAAGGTGCTGACTTGTTGCTTTGATTTGTTTATGGACAAAAGAGGTCTGGACCGCTCTGATGCTGACTCATGCTTGTTAATGTACTCAGGATCGTGCTCGGGAGACTCTCATATACGCGGTGCGTGACTATCTCGAGAGCACAAGCCCCATCAAAGGCTCAAGTGCAACCTCTGGTGCTGAGAGGAGTACAATGACATTGCGGCTTGAACAAGATTTTTGCTCAGGTTGGGGATGATGACCACATTGTGGTTTCCCCGTCTTGCTGCTTGTCTCTGTCCGAGGGAACGGTTGTATCAGGCACTTGAAATTGTCCGGTTGTCCTGGTAAAGCTGGGTCACTTATGCGTGTGCGGCATATAGACAAGAGCAGAGCACGACGTGCCGTGCATTACAATACAGACACTTTGCTGAAATGTAGTATACTGCAGGTGTGTGACGAGCAGTATGAAGAGACGTCGATGTCTCTTTGTCATAACATCTGCTATGCAGTACCTTGCGTCCCAATCCTAAGCGTGCACATGCCCCGCGTGCCGCCCGCAGGGGCGGGGGGTAGGAAGGGAGGCGTTTCCAATCGGTCTGTGCTGCAATTGGTTACGAATCAAGCACCTACAAACAACATAATAATGGCATTACCTTCTTCAGTCATGCGTGCAGCAATTGTCGCACATATGTGTGCCTCCTCTCAGCACAACACGCACGTGCGCACGCACGCACGCACGCCACCACAGCGGAAACAGCTCCATGCGTTTCTGTCTTTATGGCTGGCCACGTGCATGATGCTATACTGCTGCCCATAAGCTGCGTGGCGCTGGGAATGGCAGACAGCATGACGAAGTCGTGGTGATGAGGTGAGTACCACAGGTGTTCATAAATCTCTGCAACTATTGTGCGAGGACAGTCACCCGAGCCGCGATCCAACAGCAGAAGGGCGTCGGCGTCACAGGAGGCTTTTACACACTATTTGTTTTCTTATGCATGCAGCTAGGTTATACATGAATACCCTTTCCATACGCGCCATACACATGCAGCAGCAGAGGTGCGCTGCCGTCAGGATGCGTTCCGCCAAGCAACAGCAAGCCCATAAGTTGTATAACATCGTGTACAAGCAACAGTGTCACACGCACACGCACACGCACACGTATACGCACGCACAGACAGTGGCTCCGGTGTACTCACATACACACCAACCTGCGTTTCCTCGTTACTGTTACTGGCATGCTGGTCCCGTCTCGCGCTAGTGCATGCATGCGCTCAGCCATATAATCCTTCGCATTGTGGCCGGGCACTTCCACATGTCCGACAGCTTTCAGTTTGCCGGCGCGCATGTCATAGTCGAAATACACTGTTGTCTGCATGAAACAGGAAGATTGAGTAATGTTGGCGAGTGGATTGAGGTAGCAGTGGTCGGTGAACCTACTGTTGGCGTGGATATGCTCAGACCCAAAGTCGCGGCGTTGAAGTTGGCGATGGCACAGAGCAGGCCTTGTGCGGTAAACTGATGTATGGAGTGCCGTCTCCACGCACGCACGCACGCACACACGCATACACTGCCACACGCACGCACAAGCACGCAGTCAAACACACACGCACGCATATGCATGCTCGCACGAGGAAGATATGTCTCCTTCACCCATACACGTACTCACAAGGAAACCTACCCTCTACGCCACACACCCCACCTACTTCACGGCCTCCTTTCTCCCTCACCCCCCACTTGGACGGGTGCTTGCTGATGTAGCAGGTCCGGCGCGACCTTCAAGGGGTAGGTCGCGCCGGACGCGTTGGTGAGGAGGTGAGTGAAGTCCATGTGCAAACGGCAATGGGAGTGACAGTACATGCATTAACAGTGCGTGTGCACACGAGCGCACGTACAAAGCAAAGCACGCACGCCAACGCATGCGCCTTTGTGCATGCATGTGTATGTTGAAGTGTGCATGCATGTGATCCACATGGCGTGCACTTGTGCATGTGCTGGGGCGTCACACAATACGCGCTTGTACACCTGACACGAGATACAAATACCTGTACCAGCAGTGGTTTGGAGAAGGGTTGGCGGGCATCTCCAGCAGATGCACCTGCAGGTGCAGCACACAATCAGACACACAAACGCACAAACGTCAACTCACACTTCTCACCACCAGAACCCGACACTGCCAACCCACAATGGATCCCTCTCCCTGCCTCAGATGAGGTCTTCGAGTTAGTATTGAGTGTCATAATTGCTCAGTCCTTGCTCCTGCTCACGTCAAACCGCGCCAGATCGCGCTCGGTGAGAGGTATCAGGTCATCGTGTCGTGGACTTCCTGAGCTGGTGCATGTGTGAGTATGCATGTTGCGTTGCAGTGCTGGTCATGCGGGCGTTTGCATGCATGTGTACACGGACATACGCATATGCATATGTATGTTCACAATGCACATGTCTCGATGCGCAACTTGTGCGCATCCGATTCGGAAGTCCACAATTCTCGATGTGCAACTTGTGTATACGGGGAAACACACACGTGCACGCAGGCCCGCCCGCGCCCGCCCGCGCCCGCCCGCACATGTCCGCATATGCGTGTGTATGCGCTCGCACATTGCTGTACAGAGTTTATGCGAGCGCCAAGTCCTAGACATTGCATACCCATCCGTCGCGCCCGCACCCTCCACAGTCGGTTGAAGTCGTTATCCGGTTCAGCGTACAGCAGCGCAGCAGCTCCCTTACCGCTTGCATCATCACCAGCACTCCACTCAACGCCGACCACATTCGTTGCGAACCACGTTCTATACATCTGCCTGCGCACATGGGTTGAACCGAGCACAACAATAAGTGGAACGTTGCGAACTTCACCCTCTCAGCAGAGAATGTGTGCATGCACATGCGCACATATGTCTGTGCGCGTCCCTCCTCAATCCCTTTATGCCCTCCGCACGTATTGGCTGCCAATCTGCTGAACAGCTCTCCTCCTTCTCTCTCTCTCTCTCTCTCTCTCTCTCTCTCTCTCTCTCTCTCTCTCTCTCTCTCTCTCTCTCCACCGCGCGTCTCTCTCTCTCTCTCTCTCTCTCTCTCTCTCTCTCTCTCTCTCTCTCTCTCTCTCTCTCTCTCTCTCTCTCTCTCTCTCTCTCTCTCTCTCTCTCTCTCTCTCTCTCTNGCGCAAAGAACGTCCGCCACGGCATCATGGTTGCGTGCAATGCATGTGTGTGTTTGTGGTTGTGTTGTCATGGTCGTCGCAAGATAGCATCGGTTGAGCAGGTCAGTGCACAAGAAAGGAAGTTCGTCAGGAGGGCGTGTATGTATGTACATGCGTGTATCCGTTCATATCCATATGCGTGTGCGTGTGCGCATGCACTTGTGCGTGTGTGCATTGTGTGCTCGTGTATGCAGCGGAAGGAGGGATGACCGGAAGAGGGTGGCGGGTGACGAGGTAGAGAGAGAAGGTGGGGGAGAGGTCCACGTTGCTGTCGCCCACCTGAAAGGCAGTGGGTGGGTGGAGGGGTGGAGGTGCGTGCGTCCACATGTGTGCTCGTTCTCGAGGTCCACAATGTGATCACCCACCTGCACCACTGCAGGGCCGGCAAGCCCGTGAGCCAGCACCACCTCCTTTCTCAACAGTGGGTACAACATCGGCTCTACACTATCCACCTCCGTCACCACAAGCGTTATGCCAAACCTCACCGCCCAGTTCCAGCAACGTGACAAAGCGCGGGTCGTGCGCCACAATACTCTCCACCGCACGTCCCGGCACACTCTTGAGATAGTTCATCAACCATGCTGCGGCCTCCTCGGCGGGATCAATCAGCATCGGTACTGTGCACATGTGTGCCAGCAGTGCATGTGAAACGGCTGCAGGGTTGTCCGCGGCCGTATGTGAGGCGGGGAGACCCGATGCACGCCACTTCAACAGTTTGGACTCGGATGCGAGGAAGGAACTCAAGGAGAAGTTGAAGACACCCAACGCTGTTTGCCAAGCGCAGAGGGAGTCATGACGAGCTGACTCGGAGAGAGGGGACAAGTAGGCGATAAAACCGGCGGCAAGGAGGGAGGGGAGTGGGAGAGACTTAAGCTCTGCGCTCAGCGTGGGCACCTGCGCAGCCCAACGCTCTTGCCAGAAGATACAACACCAAGACATAACCATCAGGTTGTGGAGTCAATGCAGAAGGCGCATGCACACGCACGTACGAGCACGCACGCCTGCATGCGCGCGCGTGCACCCACACCCACACTCATACCCGCGTGTTCGACGCATAAGTGGAGTCAACACTGTTGCTTGTTCTCCTGCCAGTTTGGAAAGCAGGCTCTGTGCTGCTTCCAATTGCAGCGTGGCACTCGCCAGACTCAGCTTCAGCGCCTCGGCCTCATGCGTAAGCGATGCAAGATTATTCTTCAATTGTTGCACCTGCCATAACTACCACACACACAATCAGAGTCAGCAGACAAAACCACACATGCGCGCGCGCGCACGCACACATTGTGCGCACGCGCTCGCGTGCATGCGTGTATGTGCTCGCGCACGCGTGCACACACACAGACTGCTGTGATTGTGTTGCATGGCTCATTATCTAAGGCCGAGATGTCTTTCTGTCACGCAGCTAGGCGGTCTTTTGAGGTGGCGAGTCTCTGCGTAGGTTTTCGGTAGTCCCCCTCGAGCGTCTACGGACGGAATCGTGGACCGTCGCGTGACGGACGCTCGTCTTGACCCAGGAAGCTAAAGGGGTGGCGGTCACGGTGATGCGGAAGATGGTTGCGGGGTCGAAGGAGGAGGCCTGGGAGGAGCGAGTGTGTGTGTGTCTGTCTGTGTGTATGGGAGGGGCGGGGGGGGGGGGCTGAGATGAGATGTGGGTGTGTAGATTACGACGAGGATGCAGAGAGCGGGAGAGAGCAAGAAGGAGGCGGAAGCACTCAGTAAACTGGTTGCAGATATGTTGAGAGGTTCACTCTATGCATGCATGCGTGCATGCGTGCGTGCGCGCGTATGTGTGGGTCAATGCGTGCGCCCGTACAAGCGCACATCCGTGCGTGCGCATGCGTGCACTCGTGTATGTGTGACCTCGACACAGCGCATACATGCATGCGATTGCCATGCACTTCTACGCGCACGCGTGAGAATATACTCTTTATACACACGCACACGATGCTCCACCAGCGTTGCACTCTACACACGAGTCACTTACNATACGGTGCTGTCTAAGCTCTGTATGGTTATTTGCCCATACGTTCAGTTCAATCCCTCTGCTCGTCTCATGATCTAGTTTTTCACGCTCTTTGCCCCAGGAATTTCTTCATGCTGCTCCGGCTTGTAGTTGCCCATCAGTCTCGCAGCAACCCCTCCAGCATGTCGCGGAGAAGACTCGAGCGAGGGTTGGACGGAATGGAGAGAGTCGTCATACGCTTTCAAGTCAGCTCTTCCTCTGCGAGTGTAAGTGACTCGTGTGTAGAGTGCAACGCTGGTGGAGCATCGTGTGCGTGTGTATAAAGAGTATATTCTCACGCGTGCGCGTAGAAGTGCATGGCAATCGCATGCATGTATGCGCTGTGTCGAGGTCACACATACACGAGTGCACGCATGCGCACGCACGGATGTGCGCTTGTACGGGCGCACGCATTGACCCACACATACGCGCGCACGCACGCATGCACGCATGCATGCATAGAGTGAACCTCTCAACATATCTGCAACCAGTTTACTGAGTGCTTCCGCCTCCTTCTTGCTCTCTCCCGCTCTCTGCATCCTCGTCGTAATCTACACACCCACATCTCATCTCAGCCCCCACCCACGCAAACCCCTGCGTATGTCATCTCTTATCATCACCATCTCCAGCGCCTCTTCCGCCTGACCCCCCTTCTCCCCCAGCGCCCTCCTCGGGCCCTCGACGGGGAGAAGATACACAACATAGGTAAATGCATTGCAGGATGTCTTACTGCGTATGCGCTTGTAAGAGCGACCATGCGTGTGGGTGTGGGCGTGGGCGTGGGTGCATGTGACTGGGAGGACAGTTGGAACGTATCAATGCACACCGAGCAGGAGCTGAGGAAGGCCACAACTGTCTGTAGTTTGTAAGTGACGTATAGTACAGAGAGTGTCATGTGTACATGTGCTTTGTGGTTATGACACGCTTATGTACACGCAAACTACAAGCCCACGGCTATCCTCCAGGGCTATCCTCCTCATCCTCCTCCATCTTCCCCCCCCCCCTCAACATCTCCCTCGTCACTCCCTCAACCCCACCCCATCCCACCCATCCATCCACTGCACCGAACATGCCTGGAGCAGCGCCGGGTTGGCTGACCTCAAGACGGGACGTGAATAGAGATAGAGTCGCACGGGTTCTAAGATGAGAACGAGGTGGAGGAGTTGGAACGGACGCGGGAGAAGAAGATGGAGTAGAGGGTGCGGTGGTGGCAATCATGCGGTGGTCATGCAGTCCTGGAGAGGGGGAATGATAATGAGGGTTTGAGTGGTTGGGAGTGGGGTAGTGCTAGGAGCCCTCCATTAGCGTGACATGTGTGTGTGTGCGCGCGCGCGCGCGCGCGCGTTCGTAAATGTATATGACATTATATGCGCGTGTGTGCGCGACGTTTATTAGCGTGCATATGTGTGTGCGCGCATGTGTGCGCGCGTGACGTGGCATTTCATGTTCACGCACACAATGTCACTTTTGGTGGCGTACTTCTCACGCATTTGAGTAGCGACACACTAATGATGCTAGTTCAACACCACACGCCAATACCACAACAACAGAATCAAACCCCACAAGGCCACACCCGGGTGGAGGGAGCCGACGTCGGGGCGAGAGAGGACGCGGTTGAAACGGGCCAGGGAGGGCAGCATCTGACGGATGTGTATGTTACACATGTTGGACGTGGTGCACATGTTACAAGTTGTACCTCAAGGAAGAGGAGGTCCCGCTGTTGGTCTTCACGTGCGTACAAGTGCATTATCGGTTTGTCAACCATGGCCTTGAAATCTTCCGTCGTCACAAACCTCAACTTCTCTCCCCCCGACACACCATTACCATTGCCACCACCACCCTCACCCGCTCCCTTTCTCCCTGCCCGCGTACGTGACCCACACGCCGTCCTCCTTGTCTGAATTAACACCTCCAACGGTAGCGAGCTTGTCGGCTATGATGGTGGTGGGAGAATCTAAGCCGTAGCGAGAGCGACCCTGCATGAGGTACGATTGTCAATGAAAGGAGCCCAACAATACATGTGCGCGTGAGTGAAGGTGTGTACTCGTGTGTGTGCGCGTGTCTACGTGTCCATATCATTGTACCGCGCATGCATGTGTCCCTGTGTGTGCGCGTGCGCATGTGTGCGACTGTAAGTATGTCCCTATGTTTGCGTGCACGCGCGTGTCTGCATATGTTTGTGTGTGTGCACGCGCGTGGGCAGGCACCACACGTGTGCCTTCGTGCATCGCTCACTTCAACCCATTCGGTGTGTCGCGGTGTGAACTGATAACGCCTTTGGTCATCCTGCGAAAACTCCTTCCGCACCTCTTCATACGCATGCACCGCTCGCCGCCGCCACTCTCACGCACTGGCTCGGTGCTTGCCATGTCTACAGCAGGTGTCGTGCCCTCCAAACCAATTGCGCACAACACACCTGTTCCAACTCTCCCCTGGCAGGTGTGGCCGCCTGCGCTACTACTCTCATTAACCCCACCAGGCGAGGACTCAGGTTGTGTCTCCCCGCCGTGCTCGTGGGATGCATCGAAGCCACTATGACGATGCATTCGAGCGGACCCGCGTTGCAAAAAACTCTGTAGGTGATTAGTTGTTGATGGAAAGATACAACCTGGGTGGTGTCGTATTTGTCTGGTTTGGGAAGGTTCAAGTCCTCCAACTGAAGGAACACGCGGCCACCTGTTGTGGAGACAGGTGCCTCACATACCTGCATGAGTTTCAATGATGTGGGCGGCAGTGGATGGTGGCAACTGCCGTGCGTTTGAGGAGTTTGAACCAGGCCTGTGACACCGTATACATGACGTTGTATGAGCCAACAGTCGTACCCAACATGCATTGAGTTACGACGAGTGCTTGCCTCCAAGATTGTGCTTCTCTGGCACCCTGCAAGCCCCACAAGCAAGCACGGCGCACCGCCTCTCAGCCACGCCATGTGTGGCCATACCTGCATGCAGAAGTGTGAGTGTGTGCGTCTGCGTGTGTTCGCACGCATGCGATCCTATCAACACAAACCGTTTTCATGTGCGCATGCACACACCAATCAGCTCACTTCAACAGCACCACCCCTTCAATACCACATACCTGCTGGCACGATCGGTGAGGAGAGGTGATCGTGAGATTGTGCATACTCAGCTGTATACACTTCGCTTGCATGGGCTCATACACCAGACTACAGAACGTGTCTCGATCTACAAAGGGCAAAAAGCTAGAGTTTATTGCTCGAATCAGCACTTTGAGTACACACAGGCTGTTAACAGCCGCTTGCAGCAGATTGACAATACGTGGTGTTCCACCAAGCACTCTCCACTTCTAGCAGTCACTCAGCTTAGGACGACCGATGACAGTCGGTGCTCATGCACATGTCTTCAGTAAATGACAATAACATATATTAACATGTCTGCAACACTGCTGTCTCTACTACCACGATGTCTACTGCCTACTACTCCTGGTCCAGCAGGAGCTCCTGCATTGTGTCGCACACATGGTCGTGGGCACTTTCGCGTTGGTTCAACAGAAGGACGTCACTCTCCTTGATCATTTACACACTAATGTTACAAACACCAACACATGGCAAACAGTTCGTGCCCATGCCTAACCAATACGAGTTACATGCACTACACACATGCCACAGCGGCAGCAGCAACCTGCACGACGTTGATCACGGGCTTGCGCGCAAACTGGACGGCTTGACGTACGTCGCTGTCATGGCGTGGCTGGCCGCCGAGGAGGTGTGGACGGTTGTATGGTGTTTTGTATGGGTGGGCGGTGGTGGCCGCCCCGTGAGGGCAGTAAAAAAAGGTGTCTGCTGTGGCGCTTTAGCGGCACACCTCACTACGGGAGCAGTCCTTGCGACCCATGTCGCGAAGGTACTTGCGACCCTCTAGCTGCGTGGATGTTTTGGTGTTCGTGTTGTATGAAAGCGATGTGCATTTTCACTTGTGAGTGTGCGTGTGTTCATACGCATGTTTGCCGTCATGATGGTGGCATTCGTGTGTTTACTCAATAGCCAATGCGACAACCAACAGACCAAAACAGACATACATACACAATACAAAAGCTCTCGGCGTGCTGGTCTCCTTGACCTTGGTTGCGGAGTCGAACATGATACAGCCCCCTGCAACCACTTGCTGGTGCCGCCCTCCGCAGTAGCGAGCATCATCATCGGCTTCGCCAGCACCGCCTCCACCTGCTGCTCGCGTTACCGCTCCATGCGCGCGCCGTCCTCGTGTACTCGGAAGTCGCCGGTACCAGTGAAGCTCTTCTTTCTTCTCTGCGTGGAGGGCCAGGTTACAGCAGGTCCTCGCACGGACCTCCCCCATGGCATGTGCATTGTTAGGCTGCCGCTTGACTGGGCGGATGAGTGGGTGGGGGTGGTAGTCGCGTTATCCGCACCCCATGGGATAACGCAACTACTTGCTAGACCCGCTATCCTGTTGGTATCCTCCCGGCGAGTATTATTTGCACCTCCTTGCTGCTTGCGCAACCATAGTGCATGGTTAATAAACATCGTCGTACTCTTGCCTGCAATACAGAGCTGCGAGAGGCATTATCTGCTATATGAAAACTTCACAGAGCTTATAACTGAAAGTTGGCTTGCATTGGGCCACCAATGTGTCCACTCTAGCGGTCAAGCTGCCTCCATGATGCACGCTATGGCATAGATTCCCACAGACTTGGAGACTCATGGCTGGTCCGACCTGAGTCAGGCCATATGCGCATGCCTAAGTATGCGCACGTGAGTGTGCCTGTGCCTATTCGCACACGCATGTGGGCACATGCAAGCGAGGGTGCGATCCATGCCCGCATGTTTATGCTGCTCACAATACAACGTCCTCCTTTGTCAACTTCGGGGTGGTGAAGCGTCCAACACGAGAGCGGTGCTGAAGCAATTCATCAGCAGTGAGGAGCTAATGGCGATCAGCTGCAGCATCGTCCCCTCAGTAGAGCGCTAGCACCCGCTGACCAAGAAATGTATCAGGAAGCGCTGGCCCACGTGCAACCCCGAGTTGGCACCGCGTTGAGTGGTGTGCGTGTGCGTGTGTGTGTGTGTGTGTGTAGTGTGTGTGTG
>RHPI01002076.1:67319-77994 GCA_009103225.1 Chlorokybus atmophyticus
GGGGACATGTCATTAACATGTCTGTAATTGCTGGCCCCAGGTTGCGGCTGAGGCTGGAGGACCCTATTGTGTAGTTTTTTCTATGCGAGCTGCTGGAGCCCATTGCGTTGAATGAGGTAAAGGAGTGCATTCTGTTCCAGCAATCTTGGGTGGGTCCGCTGCACAAGGTGCGAACGCAGTAATGCTGTGACGACAAGGAGCACATATGTACTTGCTGCACGAGTCGACCACTTCTTCCAGGCCTGCACGGTGGAAAAAGTGGTACTGCGAAATGAACATGAATGCCATTGAAGAGTGACGAACGTTCCTGTGTGCTCCATTTGCGCAGGCAAGCGCTGAACGGATTGGCCTTGCTTGCAAGGCACGCGCTTCAGCAGAGAGCTTGGAGTCAAACCAGCACTTGCATAAAACACGTTCACATAGCCCGGATTAGCATTGTTATCACGTGCAGCATTTATGATAAGCGCACCCATGGCATCCCTATCAGCTTAAACACATTTGCCGTTCGCATCTTCTGTTCACATGTAGCGCATCATGATGCTCTACTATACTGTATGAGTTGTTGATTCTACCAGTTCATGCTTGGCCCCCTATGAACTGGACATATCAAATACATTGGCAAATTATGTTATGTGCACCAGTGCTGGACGTATTCCATCCCTTAAACTCTGCAAGTGTTGTCTCCATACGGTCTCATGCGCATTGCTGAGTATGAGGGGCAACACAATATGCACCAAAGAGCAGCTTGGAGTAGGCATCCCACGCACAGATGCAACAGTGTGACAGTGTGCAAAGTGGGTGCTGTACAATTGCCTTGGCTTGCACTCATCTCATCAGAACATCGTAACATGCATATATCGTGCTCATGCAGCTTGATAAAAGACAACAGACCTAGTAAAACCATTGCACACAATGTTCTAGACAATCGGGGTGCAATCAGGGCATCTCCTTGTGCCCATGATTAGCAAGACTGTAACTCAATGCTACAAATAAAGCTGGATTAATTCATCACTCACAGCAGAAGGCGTGAGCACTCCAAGATCAGTAAACAACAACGTGATGAAGTTAGGCGGTGTGTAATCGCGAGACGGATTCTCCACGTCCACACCTGCGAAGTCAATCAATGAGGTTGAGGTCTAGAATTAGAACTGTTTACACACACGCGCACGTCTCATGCGCATGCCTACCTGGAGGGAGCTTGTTGCCAAAATACACAGGCTTTGTTTCAACTGGAAGGTCCCTCTGATTCAACGGGTACAACCTGGCAAACTGCAGCAGCACAGTCAGTCAACGTAGCTTACCATCATTCAGCTAGCAGCGCAACAATCGCAATCGCAAACGCAAACACACTTGGTCAAGAGAGCTGTTGCTGCTTGCCTTGTAACTTTCAGCAGCAACATAAAACGGGCGATGCAGAACGTGAGCCGCGATGGCCATCTGGTACGTGCCGAGCTTGTTGATGACGCCGCCATTCTCCACAACACCCTCCGCGCCGACGAGGACAAGATCCACCTGCAGGTGCGTGTGCAACATGTTGTCATTTGTGTGGTTGGGATGGGGGTGGGGGGAGGGGTGCCCTTGGGTCTTTTGTGCCAGAAACTTGTACCTTGTCCATGATGAAGGCAACTGCCGAGTCCAGGATAAGCGTCACGGGTATTCCAGCATTGCCCAGGAACAAGGCCGAGCGGATGCCTGCGTTGTCTGGCCTTCCTTCTGCAGCCACAGGACAACTATGAAACAATGGTCATCACAACCACGAAGACGCTTGAAACGAGTACATACCCGTGCATATGACTGAGAAATGAGTGCCGTGGTTGGCAGCGCGCAGCAGCATGGCCAAGACGCAGCGAGAGAAGCCATGGATCAGCACAGTGTTTCCGTCCCGTATGAAGTGCTCGCCCAAAGTAGCAATGGTTTCACGCGCCTGCTTATGCACAAGTAGCAACTTTGTTGAAGGCGCAGCCAACCGCTTGTCAATTGGCATTGCAAATGTTACCTTCAAGGACGTCTCTGCAAACATCTCCCCTCGCTCGATCAGGTGCTGTTTGCAAGTGGCCAGGTCTGCATACTCCAATGTGGACTCCCTCGTTACGTACCGAATAAACAGCTCGCAACCCGCCGCCAACGAGATGCTTGTGGGATCGCACCGCTTCAAAGCTTCTGCAGCCTCTTTGAGCTGTAACGCCCAACTCAGTCTAACCACAGAAAGATATACTTTTGTCTAGGCAAGAATTGTTCAAAGCACCTCAATCTCAAGCCCCATCATCGTGGATGCACTGCTGCGGCGTATTGCGGCTGTGAGTGCTTTGATCGCCGCCACAGCAACTGCCAATTCAGGCTGAAGCATCCAATCGTGAAACTCCTGCAGAAGCACAGCAGAAGACAGCACTTTACCCATTAGCAGATGCAACAGACACACCTTACCCAAGCATACCTTCACCACGACACCAGCGGACTCGCTGGTGGTTTCGCGCACATAGCTCCCGCTCCCAGTGTAAGAGTCTCGCCGAAGGGTGTTGCCAGAAGTGGAGGTGGCCTACATCAGTTCGATTGGGTTAGTTAAGCGCGAGGTACCACTAATACACATAAATTAACAGGACTCTGCTCATAGCCATCGTGCTGCTACAACTTTGATGCACTAGTAACTCTTACTAGTGAGCAATTGTGCAAGAGCGCTTGAACGTAACAAGCAAACCATGCCAATTGAATGGATGAAAGCTGTGCACATGCAAGTGCGGCAGACTGTCAACTCGTGTGCTTCTTCGTCTTTGCAGTCTGAACGCTCAGTGGGGGGCAACAGCGCATGTCACATGCTGCAACAACACTAGGCTGCAAAGAATGTCAGAATGCAGCTCGGTTTCTCAATTTGGCATGCTACAAAGGACTGTAGTCGGCGCCAAGCTGGGACATGGACAAACTGGCCATTTCGTGCAGCAGTAGCGTTAACGTGCATGAGACGTACAGCAGCAATTCAGAAGATGAGCGAGATAACATTGACACACGTAAACTGACAGGACCCTGCTGCTGTGTTTCAGTTATTGGTAACTCTGACTTGTTAGAATTTGTGCAAGAGAGCATGAACGTAACAAGCAAGCATGCCGACTCAATAATTATGTCTGTGCACATGGCCATGCGGCAAACAGTCAGCTCGCGTGCTTGTTTCGATGGTAGGCAACAGCGCACGTCGCATGCCAGCAAGGACCATCACGCGTGCATGCATGCATGCAGCTCGACCTCTCAAACCTTGCATGCTACACTGGATCGTATTGGCGCCAAGCTGAGAAGTGGACAAAAATAACCATGGTATGCAGCAGCGTTGATAAGCAAGACGCGACGACAACGACACATACTCTAGAGGCAGAGAACTTGTTTTGCAGAAATCCTACGAGACGGCAGAAACAATGGCTCAACCACAGGCGACAGACACCCGGATCTTTGAACTCCGCACCTGCTGTGGAGCGGCAATCCTCTCCTGGTGCTCCTCCATGATCATGGATATCGACTTGTGAAGCGACGAGCCGCCAGGCCCCGTCGGCCATGCCATCCTTTTCGGCGCCGCCGCCGCCGCCGCCGCCACGCCAAAGGCACTCACAGCATAGAGGACGTTGATAGCTCACACAACCACAGCAGTCGCAAGCAGCTTGGCCGCCATCAACATGCGAAAGGTGATTTTGACTCACAGCAAAACATGCTTTCCGGAAGTATGCACTCCAGAAACGCAGAATCCTTGTTCGCCAAACACAATTGCATTGTGATTGGTTACATTACTTTGCATGCTACAAATATGACGATGGAAATTTTTTACTACATGTAGCATTCAGGCCAAAATATGTATATACGAGCAAATCTCGAGCATATGCCAATGTACAAAAGATGCAAGAGGGAATGCATAACATGCAAACCTACGTGCACATGCAATGCAACTAACACCACCAGCACTCACCACATCGACCACCGGGGCAAGGTGCCTACATGCTGCCTGCTAACTACCTCTAAGTCTACCACTACTGTGTATAATACGTAAACGTTGTTGGATATGCGTACAAGATATGCTGGCAGTAGTTGGAGACATGCATGACCTCACTCACAGCATGCCAAACAGCAACATGCAAGCACATCACCACACAACCACCGGGCTATACACACTGTTTGTTTCTCACTACACTACACTAGTCTAGACCGTATGTAGTTACTGTTCATATCTGCGCGGATGTCGATGCCTGGTAAAAACTACACATTGTAAGGGCTTTAGAACACAATGAACATGCTAACTGGCAGCATACTTGACGCGAGGTGGCACATTGGATTTTGCGCATCACTGATGCATCCATAAACCTCTAGAAGACACACTTCCACTCAGACAACGCATAGCATGCCAATGTGGCACAGTTGACTACTCTGCAGCAACAGTCACATCGTTGGTGTTATGCATGCAGAAGCAAGCAAATGAGCAATTACAACATCCTCGCTGCTTACACTACCCCTGATCCGCGCCAAAGACACTATGATTAACGTGCAAAGCATGTGTACCAGCTCCTGCACAAAAGAATACTGGCATCTAACTACTAAACTAACAACTACGCCATATTCACCATACAACAACCCTCAACTCAACTTCCACCATGGTTTCTTTTCAGCGCTTTCTTGCTGTTGTGAGACAGGGCTGAAGTCTGGCAATGGCGGTGCCGGGTGCGAGCTGAAGGTGTCAGACAGTGTCTCTGTCTGAGGAGCATGTCCTTCTTCCTTCTCCTTTGAACCAAACAAACCACCAAACAATGATGAGACTTTTCCGGCCACAGTTTCCTCGGGCGCACTCTGCAATGGCCACCAGCGCATCAGTTGTACAACCACCATGCTAGCAACGCATCAACAATAGGCAGAGCTGAGAGCTTGAGGGTAGAGTTACCTCTTGCGAAGTGGGGGCCCCAACTTGTGGAAGTGGACCTCCAAGGCCTGCGGGCAGAGGTGGCAACTCCTCTGTTGGCGGCGGAGGTAATTGTGCAGTCATTCTCGTGAGAAGTATGCCCGCACCCTCAATCAACGCCAACAAGACACCGCCAACTGCTGCTGACCGGGCAGCACTTGGAAGCCCAGCGCGTAATTGCAGAAAGCCACCTGTAGCTGCTCCAGCCATGATGGAGTTCCAAGGATCCTGCCAGGCGTTCAGTTGAGTGGGTGACAGCATGGAGGATTACCGCAATTCGACCAGAACAACGATTCGGTTGCATCCACCTCAAGGTGATGAATCCAGACCAGCTTGACACGCAAAACACCAAATCAATGCGTTCTAAACTTAGCAAATAAAGGTATCTAGATATACACTATACTGTACACAGCAATTACTAACACAATTGGAACACAGCAAACAGGCAGTTCTGCACGAAGAGCAATTGGCTTAGCGCACCCAACACAACACATGATTGCCGAGTGTGCGTATAACACTGTCGAGCAAACACCATAGCACGCACGCTGCATGTGCATGCTGATATAGATGCATGCAATCACTTGGCATGCACCATGCATCCAAAAGACAACTGCACCACTGGCAGATGTCTGCAAGCAGACACTACTTGCATCAAAAGAGCAATTGAAATGTGCCAACGACATGCAACACCATTCTTTCAACATTGCAACAAGGCTGATGAGCTCAAGTTCTACAAGCGAACCTCTTTTTTCCGGATGGCGACAAGGGAGCAATCAAAGGTGGAGAACAGGCCGCCCCAGACGGCGAACGACCCGCCTATCCGGGGAGCGTTGAGCCTGAGAGCGCTAACTCCTCCGGCGAGCCGGTCGCCTCTAGGGCTGTTCTTAGCGCCCTTGATGATGTGCCAAAGACCCCCGCCCACAGCGCCCATGCCAAAGGCGCCCCCAACGTCGTCAACTATGCGGTGCGGGCATGGCTCCCGTCCATGGTCTACCGCACCCGACATCCCTCCTTCCTCCTGCTTACTCCTTGCGGTTAAGGCAGCTCAAGCGGCAAAGTCGCTGTGTCGGTCGCCTTTCCACCACCAGCTCGCACGCCCCAAGGTACAGAACATGCGCTGTGCTACTGCTTTTCCTTGTCACTTTACAAGCCAGCACCGTTGCCTCCTCCCCTTTATCCACCAGGATTAGATAGATATCACACCTTTGGCCGCCACCGCCGCCGCCGCCGTGACCAGCTGTCTGCTGACGCCAACTCGGGAAGCGAAAAGCATTAGGGCGTCCGTGCGCTGCTGCTGGCAGCTCTATAACAGGAATGTTCTACGGAAGTCGTGGTTGACTTAACGGGACGGCCAGCAATAGGTGCTGACAAAACAGACGCAGAGGTCATCGTTTAGCGTACAGCAAGGTACTCCGTACGCTCGCATGGTGGCATGTTGCATTGTCAATGCCTTGAGCAGCTTGACTTAAGTTAAGTGAAACCCTACTTAAGTTAAGCCCTACATAAGTGAAGCCCTACTTAAGTTAAACTCCACGTTGTTACCAAAATAGCAGAGGCAAGTTGACATTGATTGTGTGAGTGTAATTTTAAGCTTACAATAAATCTTCAACAAACATTATCATTATGTTAATGAATTATGATATGATGATATCAATTCACGTACTTTAAGTATATAGGGCATTAATCTTATTCATGTGACATTGATTGTTACATTTATTCTAATGTAAGCTCTAATGTAAGCTCTAATGTAAGCTAATGCAAGCCTCAGTAGCGCACTAACACATTACGATGCCATGTGCACTTATGAAAAAGCATAGTAATATTACGGTATTTTGCGTCTCGTGCTTGTCTACAGGTTCTGGCCAAACTGGTTTCAAATTTGGAGGTTACCGTTTAGCGTATAGCACATACACTTGTATTGAGACATGTTGCCTTGTTACTGCAAGCAACTATATATATAGCGACGGTGTCACGAATTGGGATAAATTGTGACAGACCTCACTCATGGTAGTGTCTTTTACTACCATAGCCTAGTGGTCGGGCCCCAATTGTTGCAATGGTAACGGAGCTTGTTGTCTCTGGTTCAATTCCCGTAGGGGACTGAGACAGATCCAAAGCAAAAACAAAACATTTGGGGCGGCTTGCCCTAGGCTGGGCGACTTGCGCGCCGAGCCAGTTCAACCTAAGGCCGCGTGAGCGGTCGCGCTGCGATGGCAGGTCGCGCGGTGAAAGCAAAAACAAAAACATTTGGGGCGGCTTGCCCTAGGCTGGGAAGGCTGTAATCCACGAGCGGAAGTGTTTAGTGTCATTGGTGCTGTCCACGCCTCTGCAACGTCCAGACCGTGACGGGGAAGCCCCTCGCTGGAGTGGCGGCTCTCTTGCCTCACACTGCGGCTGGGGCCTGGGTCAGCATCGTCTGCGCTGCTGTGATGTGGTTCTTGAAGGCCAATGAGACTGCGAAAGAATTTGATTACTGTTTCACTACTTAGTGTACCAACCTTAAGGACCGCAGCTGGCCAACCGGCAACTGGCTGGGTGCTTATCGTTGCTATGTCTGTTGCATGCAATGAACAAACAGAGGGTTGCACTCATGTGCTGGAGTGCTGCATCACCCACGCCGCCTTGTATATGTCTTGTATGGATCACATGTCAGACCCTTTACAGTCAGAGCACATAGATAGCACGGTACGTGCACAGTGTTACGCTAGATTATCACATTCCGAGCGTTGTCATGGGCGCGCAACCATTAGACACCCTACGAGCAAGATGCCAGCAACTTACATCACATGCCATGATTGTGAATGAAGTGTGGAAGCACCTCAGCTTCACATTCGCTTCGCACACAATCAATGATCGTCTCTGAGTCATGGCAGAATGGCTACTATATCACAACCTTGTTGGTCATCACAGCGTGAACAGCGAGCACAACTATCCCTACAGTACACACCGTAGATCAAGTTATCCTAGATACAGCTTTGGAAGTTTGCATAAGGCGTACGCTCAGCAATAAGACTGAGATCAGCACGTGCTGCTATTCTCACCAGATTCACTATCAACAGTGACCAGCTCACTCCAGTGCGTCAACCTTTCTTGCCAGCTATCCGAGAGCTCCCCATTGCGCAGCATCATCTCTTTGTTGAACCAGACATAGAACGAATAGAAGGGCCGTTCTGCTCCCGACACAACTAGCGGGTAAATGTGCCACCCCACGTAGGCCGACCCCTTCACAAGCCAGCTGTTGTTGTCTTCAGCTGCCAGCCTTGTGTAGTGTACTTTAACTGCTATGGGAACACGTGCCAACGTGCCATCATCAATCCGCAACAAAAGCAGCTCGAGCGTGCAATCCTTCGCAAAGGCGTTTAGCGCAGCCCTCGTCGGGTCCACGTAGTGACGCTTACAACACTTCAACGGTCTGTGCCTCTTCAAACAAAATGCGCCCCCTTGAAGCTTCCTTGTCTTCTGCGCAGCAACCTCCCGCGCAGCCGGCACAAGGAGGAGTTGGCTGTTATTTGCGTTGTTGAGGCGTAGCGTGCAGAAGAGCATGCACCTTCCTACTGGGTCGCTATACAAAGCCGGCGGGAGGCTGTTGAACAATTTGTAGCATTCGCGCACTGGCTCTAACATCCCTTCCCGCGAGGGCCATCTCTGTTGAAACTGTGCGACCTCAGCTTCAACAGCTGTTCGGCTCCAGGCTTTGTTGACGCAGCGCGCGGTTGCCAAATCTATCGGGCTCAGTGTGCTGAAGATGGCATGCAACAGGTCGCTGTTGTCCAACACTTGAGCTTTGCAGCTGTCATCCGGCACGTTGAGAGACGCCTCCCACGCAGCCCTCCTTGCAGCTCTGCGGGTCTGCATGGGTGTCGGCTGCGGTGTTGACAGTAACGTACTGTTGGTACAAGCATACACTCAGGTTGTGCATGCACCCGCACACGCGAGCGTGCGCGTGTGTGTCTCAGTGCAAGATTGCCAGTGCAGCTGCCTTAGTGTCAACATGCGTGCTGGCATGTGCGTGTACGTGTGCGTTTGCAGACATTACCATGCCCATGCATGCAGCTGTTAGCAAGCTGTGCCACCAACATGTACTCGTTGTTTATATGTGCGTGCAAATATATTACTCGCATGAGCTGCTAGCAAGCTAAAATGTCAGTTCAACTTGCAAGCTGTGTCACCAACATTGTTGCGTGTACATGCACGTGTACAAACTCTACCATGCACGAGCTGCTGGCAAGCTGGTGTGTCACTGAACTCTGCGAGTCGCATAACCAACAGTCTTACTTGTTGCGTGCGTGTGTGTGTGCAGCTATTACCATGCCCACGCATGGTAAGCTCATAAGCTGTTAGCAAGCTCACATGTCATAGAAATTCGCAAGCTGTGTCACCAACATTTCTATCCGAAACAACTTACTAGCCTACCAGTATTCGACATATCAGCATATGCAACAGCGCCATGATGACAACTGCTCCGTTTGATGACCTTCTATGTGATGAGCTGCTTTAACTCGTTATTGTCATGACGTAAACTGGACACGCTCATTGTACAAGTGGTGTTCACAGTGCTGTCAAGCCAGGCGTCTCATTCACAAAGCCAGGTTGATGGCATTGTTGCGTACCTGGCCAACTGAATCGGTCCTTCAAGCTTGACAGAGCAGCATGAACAGGCCGGGCACGCTTACAGGCAGGCGGGCAGGCAGGTGGAGAAGCCCACCCAACAACTAGCAAGGCCCACTGGCCAGCTATGTCAAAGCGCTGCCACACCCAGCCGCCGCCGCTTAGTGCTACCAGAAGCTAGAGGCGCAGCCACTGAAGCATCACACACGTACGACAGCACCACCGTTGTCGCCGTCGCCGTCGCCGCCGCCGCCGCCGCCGCCTGTGAACCAAAACTTCTAGCATGATTACAGAGTGCAATGCAATGCACCATGAGCTCAGCGGCGGTGGCAATGTTAGGCTGAAGCTTCTTGTGCACTGCTTGGCGCACCGGTAAGCTTGTGATTGTTCGCCTCTGCGGCTGCGCCCTGGTCGGGCCTACTCAAGGTGTGAGCTGGGTTGTGCATTGGGCTAAAAAGCAAATAACGCACGGCTTGCGGGATGAGCATTGCATTGCATTGCTCTGCTACCTGCTGACTTGTGGTCTAATACGCAAGAAGTCAACAGGAACAGAGCTGCAAACTGCTTTGTGTCCTGCGTAGTTGCTTGCCAGTGTCACTGGCAAGCTGTATGTGCCTGTCTGCTTGCTAACTGTTTGCGGAGATGTTAGCGTGCATGACACGTTTTGGTCTTGTGGTACACTCAGCTGTCGTCTCCAAGGAAAAAAAGCTTGCTATTTGTCTCGAAAACAAGCTGCACGTTGGCTCCGTGCTTGTCTGCTGCAGCCTGCAAGCCGTGAAGCACACAGCCACAAGACGATTGCAAGAGCTGTTTTTGGCAAACAGCCAGCCAGCTTAGCGTGTCCATCTTGTGTGTTTTGTCTTACACAGTGTGTGACACAGTATTTCCTTACAGCAATGTAGACGCGGAAAGCGGCCCGAGGACTGCCTGCGCACGCACGCTAACCAACCACGTTGACGGAAGCTTGTATGGACACGTGTTGGACAGTAGCGACATGAAGCAAGCCATCTTCAGCACACTCTCCCCAAATGAGTTGGCTTCCGTGCATTATAAATGAGTGGAGATTTCGTGCTACCAAAGTCAAGGCCGCGCAGTTCACCCAAAGATGGCCTTGCATGGAGGCTGTTGTTGTTGGGGAGGGGG
>RHPI01002076.1:78224-96960 GCA_009103225.1 Chlorokybus atmophyticus
GGGGCTCTGATGTGCTATAGCGCAAGACGTTTAGGACTAGATTGCTACTACTCGGACCAACCAACCAACGATAACATACAACATACACCCAACCCGAAGTACAGCAGGCAGGTAGGAGGGGAGGGTCGTCCACAGCTGTTGGCTAATCATCCCCCAGCTGTGCGCAGCCAAACAGGCAGCTGCATGTTGTTCTGCACGCTTCCCGATGGTGTGAAACACCTCCTCGTGCCACATGACGTTGCCACGCACGAAAATTGTGGCACCCTCATACTGCCACATTTCTCCACGGGGACGTGTTCTGTTTGATGATACACAAGCCTCTGAAAGTTTGCAATCGTGTGCGTGTGGACAGTAGGCTGCGCTCGCCCACATTACGCTCAATTGACACTCATGCGCCTGCCCGTGCAGGTGCGCGCCCACTGCGTGAGTTTGAGGTTTGGGTCGCGCAGGACTCCCGCTGTTGGATCACCCGGGCATCCCAATGCACTGGAGTCAGCTGACCACTGCTGCCAGTGCAAGCATTGCAGCCACTGGCAGCAATATGCAGGTGGGTACATGCACAAATCCGTTGTAGTCTAGGTGCTGCCATGCATACTGCACCAGGGGGCTGATGTGTGGATGACGCAAGCTCAGGAGGTTCAACGCTGTAGCCAGGTTGGTTGACTTTCTTTTGCAGTGGTGGAGCTGTCTGTGGCACTCGACTGTCAAGTCCACTCTGGCAATTTGCTGTACGTGAGAAAGTGTTGCCGCTAGTATGCAGTTCTGTTGTTGACATCAGGGGTTACTTCACAAAGTTATACACACGTGCACTTAGTGCCCATGCCATAAGCAAACACACCTAATAGGAAACTCTCTTGTTGGAATAGTCGGACTGCTACACGCTTTTCACATCTTTGCAGTGCCACTTGAGACACACGAAGCAAGCCAGTACTAAGATCCACAGGACTGCTCATTGCCTGATTGCATGGGTGCATATGTTTCTTTAATGTCCCCGCATTGACAAACAAGTCAAACAGCGTCTTGCAAACCGGCATTGTGCTGAAGAGACATCACATTCTCCGCAAGCTGCTTTCCACATAGTGTTAAACACGCACTGCTGCCATTGACAATATCAGCGCGTCATGCCGCAATGCTGCCGCGTACTGCGTGGTAATCATATCAACAACTTCTAAACTGGGCTGAGCACTGTCGGCATGCTCCGGTCTCACAATAACAATCACCTTTATCAACACACAAGACGCAGACATTGAACCTGTAGCAGCACTTGCAGTCTTCTTGATTGCCTGCAGCGGCTGAGCTTTTGACAAATAAAGGTGCATAGACTTACATGTGCGCACGTGCAGTGCGCGAGCATGCACGCATTGTATGCATGTCAATCGCGTGAGTGCGCATGTGCGGATTAATATCTTTGTTTGGGCGTGCGTGTGCGCGTGCCAGAACCCTTGTCATACAAACAACAACGCTCTTTGGCTAGGAAACTCACTTAATAGTAGCTCATCAGGCCTTGGCCACCACCAGTAGTGGTAGCCAAGGCAAGTAGTGGCTCCAAGTAGTTAGCAACCCCGGGTTGATGTTATTCTTTAACCTACTTTGTACAAGTGCCCACGGGTCCCAGGACCGTCGCTATGCGGGCCTATGTTTATGTTGTGACATCCACCAACACCATAGCGAGCGGCGCTAAGTTACTACCATGCAGCGAGTCTTCTGCTCACTTCATCATTACGACTGGTGCTTTGTCTGGCTCTTTCAATTGACGTGATGTGACCAACGTCAGTACATGCACTTGATTCTTGCAGAGAAAGCAGCTTCAAGTCTTTGCAATCTCAGCAATGCACGCTGTAAGCTGTAAGCTTGCCCACATGCACGAGCACTTCTCGCCAAGACAACTCCATCGGTTGTTCCACCTGCTTTGCTGCATTCTAGTTATGGCAAACACTGCATGCGTGTTTACAGAATGAAGCGGCTGATCTCCTGGAGTTGGCTAGAAATTACGAGGTGAAGATACTCTATGACCGCTGTGAGAACTACCTTATTGAGCAAACGCCTTCATCCAAGCTGCCAAGCGTGGTGAAGATGGCTGTGCTTGCGGACACACACAGCCTGCCAAGCCTCCGCAAGCACGTCATCTCTAGGCTGAAGTCGCCTAACAGCGTAGAAAGATTAAACAAGGAACTCCTGCGTGACTGCTGCGCAGATACGGTGCTGGACGTGATGTGTCACCATCTTTCAAACGAAAGGGAGCGCAGCCAAGCCTTGACAAGAAAGTTGAAGCTCGGAGGTGAAACCTGGAGCAACATCATCATAGTAGTAGAAATGATTCTACTACTTTAGAGCTCGGGGAGGTCCAACGATAGAAACAGCAATGGGAATGTTATAAGTTGGCTTGCATTGTTGAGTGCATATTATGGACAAGTTTGGTCAGCTAGAAATGGCTAAATCCTTAGTGTACTAGTGGTTATGGTATAAGGACTGATATCGAGCAGTTGTGAGTCCAATGGCAGATATCTGGACAGTGTGCGACGCGGAGTGTGAGCAAGCCCGAAGACTCCGGACTTGGCTGAGTCTGGCGCAGGCTGGCGCATCCCAGAGCTTAAGAAGGATGGCAACAACTCCGTGTGTAGTCAAATGTATGGTGCGTGGCATAGCTTGTTGAAAAGCGTGTGAAGCTAGCTATGTGGCAAGACTTACAACACCGCGTTTAGCTGAGCATAGCTTACGTGGTGCTTGCTAGAGTAAACATGTGTAGAGACTGGCGGGGTTTAAAAGCCCGTGCACTCGTGGTAATCTAAGCTTGTAGAAAATACAATGTAGCGCGTGTATGCTCCTATGAGGCGGTTGTCGTGCATGTGTGTATGCTCACGATGTAGCATGTGTGTTTTTGTGCTTGCACCAGATCCATGTGCATGTGTAGTAGCTTGTCCGAATCTCAGCAGGGGACGTGTCAAGCACTCTAGTTGTTGCAATGAGCATTGTACAACCGCAAGCGAACACGTGTTGCAGTCATCTGGCACGTGTTGCACAGGAAAGTGTGTGCTGCATGCCCGTGCTCTGGTTACCATCGTTGCCAACATATTCATCTGCAAAGGATCCATGATCGTCGCATATAACCACCACACCAACCAACATGCATCTCCATGCCAGGGCTGCCAACCACATACAGACAACACGGAGGGTAGTGTGAAGTATGTACAGCGCTAGGGAAGTGAGGCGTGTGGTGTGATGGTCTCCTACCAACCATCAACACTGCAACCAGCAGCCTGCTGAGTTTGCGGCCCTCCTCCACTGGCTGGCTGCGAGCAAGTTGGCAACAGGCAGAAGGGTTGAGCCAAAAGTGGCAGTAGCGGGCAGCCACTCGGGCGAGCTGTTGTCTTGGGACAGATTGCTTCTCAAACCAAAACAATATGCAGTACTTTGGGCGTCATTGAGGTCCTGAGATGCTTGTCTTTCGTGCGTGCGTGCGTGCATACGGAGATGACTCATGCCCATGCATGTCTCTCGCTCACACACGCATGCGTATGCGCGTCATGGTCATTGTGCTGTAATGACATACACGGTGAATGTCATTACATCATGCGCCACAACTGCAGTGCAGTCATGCGTACGTATGCACGCATGTGTGTGCGTGTACCGGTCAGGCACAAGCAACGAAAACAAAAGTAAGTTCAGCAAGCCAAACAAACACCTGCAGGTGCCTCCGGTGCGTGTGAGCACTTTAAAAGCACTGGCATGCATGCGCATATGTAGGCTTTCGGGGCCTGTGGAGTGTGCCGTTGTCCTATCAGTGAGTCAAGGACAGTGTAGAAAATATGCAATGCTGTGCATGTGACTCACCATTGCACGGCCCATGCAACATACACCAGCACAGTCACAGTCCACCATGGCAGCAACTTATTTCACCACCGGGCTACCTATACAACCTAGGTAGCTAGCTTCGCTATTGCCCTTACCCTGTTAGTCAACATGCATGCATCATCACCTGCGACACCGCCAGTAGTATCAGCCTTGCACCAACGGATGTCAACGATCACCACGACCAGCAGACCAGACTCCCCCCGCCACCGCTCTCCCACACCGCCACCACCGCCAGTACTGCTGCTGCGGCTGCCGGCTGCATGCTTAGGGTTTCGTCAGTTGTACCACTCACATGCACGGTGGCATGCACGGCTCAAACTCCCTGCGTGGATGCGTTCATGTGTCCCTGACTGGTAGTGGTCATGTGTCCTCAGGACACAGACACAGACACACACACACACATACAAAGTTGGTACTTCTGCTGTTTCATTTATTGTGTAACAACGTTGTCATAACAGCTGCTAAGGCATATCCTGCATGATTCTATGCATATGCGCTCGGCCCGGGGTGGGTGGGTGGGGGTGGGGGTGGGGTCCAACTACAGTCTCTGGCGCATATGGTTTGTAGGCAAGCACTTATGAATAAGACAAGCCTGTGTCAGCCTCTTCAGGTCATGCAAGCAGCGGATTCCACAACAAAGAGTGTGTGCCTTGTCTCAGCACAACTTGCACACGAGATCTTGCTTACCGCTATGCAGCAAACAACAGAGACGCTTTCATTGCATACCAGCGCTACATGCTCAGTCCATTGCAGCACGAGCACCCTACAATACACAACAATTCAACATTCAGTTTCGCAAGCCAATGCAGTGCAACCCAGCCAGGAGCAGGTGCAACTCTTGGTGTTCCGACATACGCCAAGAACATGTGCCTTTGCTGTCTGAGCACAAGCTTCAAGTTCCGTACAATTGCTTGCGCGACTGCAGCGCACATGTGATCTTCATGCTACAGCGTTGTGGTGACCATCAATTATGCAAAGAGTGGCTGCAAGAACGACACAGGATGCATGTTTGAGGTGCTGTGTGTCACTGCAGGACGACACAACGACCAAGTTCATCGACGCTGATACTCTCTCAATGACATGCTAGTTCTGGTGCCACACCCACCTGCTGCTAGTCTAGAATCTACTGCAGACTGTACATCAACTTCGGGCCTCCGCATAACTACAATGTGATTTGTGGAGTGCCCAGAAGTTACCAAGTCAGCGTCACTGACTGGCCAGCTTTTTGATGCATGCAAGCTCTTGCTTAAGAGCAGCGAGCGCGCTTTACTAAGGGCGCGTGCAGCACGTCAAACACCGTGTCCGGGTGGCATTTGCAGAGGGGTCCCTTGGCCAACCGGGCCGGATGAACGCTCTGCAGTATTGCTATCGCCTTTGTTCGCAGTCTTGGTATATTGTGCAAGTCTGCGAGCACTGCCGCTCGCATCGCGTCTGCAGGATTCTGTCCCGAAATCCACTCCATGATATGACCCTCACAGCGCTCAAACAGAAGACACACGTCATACTTCCTTGCCAACATGAGCAGCTTCTCCGCTTCCTCCTGCATCAGTTTCTCACTTGAAACTTCGAATAGAGTAGAAACTGCAATGATTCAATTCGATATGTAGACTGCGAACACACAGCAGCTCTTGAAGTCCCTTACCATGGAAGTAAATCTTGTAAGTGTCAACTGCGTGGGACACAGATGTTGCAGCAACTTTTCTACATCGTCTGGGTCCTCATCGAGATTCAGCTCGTTGCCTTGCATTGTTGCAAGCAGTTTGCGCAACACGCTGCTGTGCGCGGCTAAGATCCACCGGCTGGCGGCAAAGTGACGATCTGAACACAACAATGCATTCAGTTTGGGATGTACTTGGACACCGCTCTCCATGAACTTTACTGACTGTACTCACCTTTGACAACAAGCTGTAAATCAGACCACTTCTGAATTCTGTCCTTCAGAAGCCTGCCAAAATTGCCCAACAATGGTTTGCAGCAGCCTTCCTTACATGGGAGACTGTACAGCAACCATGCCACTGGCGGGTCAGGCTTTCAAGCAAGCTACAACGCCACATACAAGGCATGGGTGTGCTTGCACCAGCAGAAGCATGCCCAGCTCAAGCTCAGCAGTCATTCCATACGCACCTGTCCTTGCCCACCACCTCCGCTGCTATGCGTGTTTCTGGAGGACAGGAGGTCTGTGCATCGTGCTCCATGGGTTGACCATGCAGTCGAACTAAATTGGGGTGGAGTATGTCAAAGATGGAGTCTGCGCGGCACTGCACCAGGTCTTTTTTTTTCAAATCATATGTGCAGTACGACAAACTCTTGATGGCTTGTGCGCGCAAAGACGTCATATCGTACGCCTCAGCCAGGACCAGCACTCTCACTGCTGCGCTCGTGTCGTTGACCACTGGCCACAATGTCCCAGCCAAGTAGTCATTGCACCGCTCGAACACAAGCGCAATGTCATACTTTCTGGCAAGCTCCAACAGTTCCTCAGCTGCGCTCTGCACACAGCAAACATTAATCTCGAGATTGCTCTCACTACTTACACATCAATAGCCAAAACAAAGTCTGCACAATAGCAGCACGCTACATGATACAGGGCAACGCAGCCAGGCAACGCCTTACAATTGAGCCGACTGCTGTGTCTTTCACGTGCGCCGGACACAGCTGGTGCAGCAGCCTCTTGATCACCTCTGTGTTTTCCCCATCCAAGGAAAGGGAAGTAGCATCTGTGCTCGACAGCAAATTGTCCAGCACCGTGCTGTGCTGCGCCAACAGCCAATGGCTGGTGGGAAGCTCTTGACCTGAACATGACACCGTTATAAGCAATTACTCGTAAACGTTAAGAGAACATTGGCTGCAAGGCTGCATCTCATCCCATGCGCCAATGCGAATAGCAGCTGGAAAATTGCTGTCTACACAGCACCTTGAACCATGAGGTGGCAGTCCGAGAACTTAGCAGCCATGGCCACGTTGGACCTGCAAACGTTCAGCCTAAGTTAATGCTTGTACGAGTTGCCACGGTGTATCTTGCACAAAGGCACTGCCTTGCCATGCCTGGCAGTGCTCGACACTTGGTACAAGAGAACAGCAGCACCAAATGCCAACAAGCGTGCAACGCATTGAGTTTCCGTGCACACATGCATGGTGTGAAGCTTTCCACAAACTCGCTGTGGCACTTGCTGCGTACTGAGGGGGCTACTACTGAAGTGGCCTAAAATGCGAGTTCTCTTGGCATCAGTTTTTAAAATAAAGCGAGACTGTAGTACACGCGCATGCAGGCAGGTCAGAGACAGTTTACTTGGAGTTGCTGCGCGTGCTTTTCCGGGCCAACTTGCCCATCGATTCTGCCATAGGTCGCCCTTGCATTGTGCTGATGCTCAAGACACCAAAGAGGAGAGCAACACTGCCTTTCTGTAGCCTAAGGCTGGGGCACCAAGCAGAGTACGTAGTTTACAGCTCGCGCCATGCTTCGTCTGCATGTGTTAGAACTATGAGTACGCGCAACTCGCAGGCTGTGACATGCTGAGGTCTTAATGCACGTCAATGATGGCTGTCAAGTACAGGAGAGCAGATGTCGAGCACAGGAAGGCAAGAGTGATATGCTAGTACACGGTCATCGGCCATGCGTCAGCAGCAAGCTGTCAGTGCGTGACTCGACGGACTTCTTCTGCCTCTAATCACTTGAGCTGTGATGCAACAAGCATGCAAACGGATGACAGACATCTTGCCTTGCGCGGATGGCCACCCAGGCCAGCACGCCCGGTCATAAAAAGTCGCAAGACGGCAGGACTCTATGATATCCTATGCATGCGGCTGACAGGTGCATGCATAGGGTGCAATTTGCTCAATTTGATTGCATACCTTTTGGACTCAAGTAGAAGTGCCCCGCCTGTCTTGCTCACTTCTCTGAGTCTACCTCAGCATGTAACTCCACTTCCTTGCTGTTTCAAAGCGCCGAACTTGACAAGCCTGCGACGCTTGACCGCTGGCCCTGGTGGCTCAACTTGCATGGGGCGTGTGGCATCATCTTGCAGCTCGCTTTCTGACGGCTCCGAGATGTGTGTGAGAGTATCCTCCAGAGAGTTATGCGGGCTCTTGCATGCTGAGGTCAGCACAACGGGAAGTTGTTCCTGCAACCCAGCTGGCCTCGGCTCTTGGGCTTCAACAGCTTGACTCGGGAGCAGCCCTTCTTGTCCAGCGCCCTGCTCATGCATCTGAGCTGGCAGCAGCTGCTCCATGTCATGTTCATTGGTTTTGACCGCAGTACTGTTCACAACCAACTTTGGGCTTTCTTTCTCAACCTCCTGTCCGGTTAGCACAGCGTCAGCCCAGTGCGGATCAAGTGCTGGGTGGACACGCTGTTCCAAGTCGGCTACAGCGGTTGTTGAGGTTTGCTGAGCATCTGCCTCGCCAACATCAGCACTGCCGACCCAGGCTGCTACCTCCACAGGCATTGCATGCATAAGCATCTGAGTTTTTAGACTCTGTGGGCCGTTTCCTGATGGTTGTGGGCTTGCTGTCGGAAGCAATTCTGTTCTGCTGTGTTTTGAGCACTCTGCTTGTGGGCTGATTGCCGGCCTCTCGTTGCCAACATCGCAGTGCTGCTCGTTGGCACACACCTTACTTGGCTGACCCTGCACAAAAATTGGCGCACGGCTGCTGTCATTTGGCCTCAAGTGACCGCCTCCAGCGTTGTTCAAGTAGCGAGCAGTGGCATCCTTCAATCTTTGCACATATTGGCTGTGCCCATGCACTGCAGCAGCTTTCTGTGCCGGTTTGTTGGGAGCCGTCCTCAATGTCAAAGCAATGGCGACTTCCGCCGTACGTATGTCGCGCTTCCCAACAATGTGCTGGTTACCATTGACGTATGCATCACGTGTCGCTCGCTCGTTTGCAGCTTGCATCCGCCTTACTGCTGCGTCGGCCGCCATCGTGACTACTGGCCTAGGCAGATTCCCAAACAAGGCGCGCCCATCGTGCACAACGGGATGCTTATCTTGCACAGCAGGACGCTGGTTCGAATTTCCAACTTCGGAAACAGCATCCACAGCTGCTTGCACTATGCGCCCAACACATTCTGCCTCCTGTCAAAAACGGTTATCAGTTTTTGATACTTGTTAAAACCAGGGAGAGTCAAACTAGTCACTTACTGCATCTGGGCTCGCAGAAGGCACCTGCACTGGCGATGCAGCAGCCTGTCCTGCTTGGCTCCTCAATACATGCTGTTCATCAGCATGCTGTCCTTGCTGCGGCTGGGTCAAGTGCTTGATCTGCTGGTTTACCACATCAGGTGACTCCCCCTGCGCATCCTCAACCACATCTCTGTCTTCAGGCGTACAACCTGATTGCTGTGGCCGTTTTCCTTGCTGCACCAATTTTGAAGGTGATGCCACTTCGATTGGCCTCTCTGCACCATCTGCAGGTGGCAGTGTGGCCTCAACTTGCTTGTTGCTGTTTTCGCCCAATGCGCGCATGTATGAAGCCCCTTTCACGCCAGTGGCTTTGGAACTTGCCGAATTTCTGTGCTGTGAGGCAGTAGCCTGCAAACACGGCAGCAATGATCAGAACGATGCAGTAGAAAGGCAACGCTGTCAGTGGCTGTTGTACAAGCCATAAAAAATGGTGATTGAGTGACATCCGCACAAGGTTTTACCTTTACTGCTAACGGTGGTGTTGCTGGTACATGTCTCGCGCTAGTCACGGGTGTATTGCGGGCAATTTGCGGCGGATCATGTGCTTCAGCACCTGCGGCTATGCATGTTGCCTGCTCGGGACGGGATTCTGGTTTGGCCACCCGCATCTGGCACAACCAATTCCAGCAGTCACTTTGCCAGTGCATGTACTCTTACAACTCAGTGTGTGCCTCATTGTAGTCAAGTTCAATAAACAAGTTGCAAGCCTCAACAAAATGCACCTCCGCTTCTTGCGTTGGAGACTGTTGAGTCACCCCTTGCATCTCACGCGCAAGCTGCATTCTGTGCTTCTGCAAATGTGCACGTCATCAGAACCTCAAATCCCATAACCACCCATCAGCCACGGGAAAAGAAGAGACGTTACCTTTGCGTTTGCGTATGCCAAAGCAGCGGCTTCAAGCTGCTCCTTCGCAATGCTCTCTTCAGCCATGGCCCGCGTGAGGCGGAGCTGCCGTTCCAAATCCTGCACCGTCGGCAGCTGAAGCGCTGTCACGCGTGTGTCACGTGTCTTCCGTTTCCTACACCACGACTTGGTATTGTCCTTGGCGCATGTGTGCTTGGCATGTGCATCCGTTGTGCCTGCTTGCAACTCTGCTGGCGATGGATGCGATCCTCCACTCTGTGTGCGTGGCTTCTTCCTTTTCAGTGTTTTCTTGGGTAACCTGTCTTGTGCTGCACGCAAGCCGTTTGTGGTTTTTAGGCGCGAGGTGCGGACTAGCCGGATTGGAGCTGCTTCAGCCTGCGTACATGCCATATGCATTACAACAATGGCATGCTGCTTGTACCACACCAAACAGATATCTACTTTGTGACCTATATTTACCAGCACAGTGTGCGCTGAACATGCTGAAGGGCACCATGCAAACGAAAAGCTGCTCATGCAATGTCACTACTCACGCTTTGCTTTCTCACCCTGTTTTGCTTCTTGCTCAGGCGCCTGGTTTTCTTGAAGCGCTGCTTGTTGAGCGTGTTTGCATTATGGTGCTCAGCACGCTCCTGAGATCAACATTCAAGTACTGAGCATCCATGCAACTGTGGGAAGAATGATGGCACCAACGCCTTTAAACACAATGCCAATAGCTGACCTGAGCTTCAACCTCCTGCCATTGCGTGCCACCACTTGCAGCATGTTCGTGTTGCTGCAAGTACATTCGCAAGTATTGATCAGCGCACAAGGTTTCGCTGCTCGGCACTGAACACAGTACAAGCTGAACACATGTGATGTAAAGGCCTAACAAAGCATGCCTAACATTTGCACAGTCAGTTGAATAGTAGTACTTGCATTTCCACGTGAGAGCTTCCATGTGCTGTACGGAAAGCAACACCCATTGACTAGCACTCTCGGAATACGAGCTGATGAGGAAAGCAAACAGACAGAAGCTGCAGCTTCACCTCAGCTGCCAGAGCGATTGCTTTCCTCCGCTTCTCCTTGCGCCTGAGTCTTTTGCTACGCTGCGCTCTCTGTCCAGCTGCTGCAAACACTCTACCCGCAGCAGCCCCACCATGACCAGGCCCAGCAGGGGCCATGAGCTTCAACCACAGGCGTCGGCTGCAGCCTGTTCCCGGAACCAGCTGCCAACCTCGGCAACACAAAGCTCCCCAAAGGCAAGCTGGCCAATGCAATCAACTCTATAACTGCCACGTGATCTACACCGCCGCCGCTACCGTCACCGCCGCCGCCGCCGCCAAGCACTTGCTCGCTACGCATGCACAATGGCTGCATAACAAACGACGGCTACATCTAACCTCATTCTTTGTCTGTTAACTGGATCAACCCATTTGCTTGGCTTGATCTGGCTAAGTTAAACCAGCCATGGTTGAACTCAACCGCGAGGTTTGCCATTGCGGTCGTTGCTTCAATTCTGCATGCTGCGTTTCGTCCACGTTTACGTGATTCCACCTGGTTTGTTTCAACTAAACAGACCGGTTAAGTTACTAAACTTTTGTTCGTTCGTTTCTCGCGTTTCACAAAACGCATTGCAAGTTGACTGCCTCTGCCTTTGCCAATGGCAATACTGCAGGCAATTACTGTGTCACACATGATGCGTATGTGCAACTCCCATTCGCATTTACTGTACACTTACAGCTATGGAGCTCTACAGGTCACATTCTCAAATCAAAGATATGTGTGTCGACAACAATCGTGCTTTACGCAACGACTCGAGACAAAAATGACCTGAGAGATACCGCACTTGACTGCTAGAAGTTATGTGTGAACACATTGCACATGTGCATACATGAGCACGTACAGCATATCAATGCACCAAACACTCATCTCCATGCCTAAACAAAGATCAGATGTCCCATTACTATCACTACTGAAACCACCCTCGCGCCGCTCCTTGCGCCGGCACCGCCTGCCCCTTGACCTTTTCCCATACCGCCGACGCGGGCGCGTTGTTATTCTGCGACGACTTGAGCACCTCGCGGCACGACTCGAGGACCTCCGCGCGCTCCTTGGGCTTGATGTCAGCGCGGAGGGAGAGGACCTTCTCCAACGCGCTGAACGGGATGTTGGACGCAGACTGGGTGGAACCAACTGATGGTGAGCATTGAGAACGACACCAACAATAACAACAACAGCAACAGCAACAATAACAACAGCAGCAACAACAATAACAACAACAACAACAACAACAGCAAAAACAACATGAAACGCAGTAACAACAACAAAACAAAAACAACAATGATGCCAACAGCAACAACAACAAAAAAAAAAAAACGACAACGACAATGACAACAACAATAACAACACACCTGGAGCATGAGTGTCAGTGACAGCACAAACGACTCCGTGTTATCCGCGCTTGCAAAGTCCCGTATCCCCGACAGCGGCTGCATGGCGCTATCGAGCGTCTTGCGTGGCAGATAATCCTCAAACGCCGATGCAAACGCAGCTTCATCCTCTTCCATGCGCGCGAGCGTGTTCTCCTTAATCGGCGCTTTTTGCTTGAGGAACGCCGTCAGGTACAGCGCAAGAAGCTGATGCAAAGCCAGCTCCGTCACGGAAGTGAAGTAGTCGGGATCGGTCCACGCTTGCAAGTCGCCAAAGTAGTCCTGGAGAGTCGCCACGATCGTGCTGGTCACCTCGCCAGTCAGCCACGCTGTGCGCAACACAACAGCGATGAGCAAGCAGCTTTTTCACAAAATCAACTGCCTCAGCACGCACACACAGACATGTATACATATGGGCGTGCATGCGTCTGTGCGCATGCATGAGCATTTACGTGCGCACCCGCGCACACACGCACGCGCGGGCGCACGCGCGGGCGCACGCCGACAGCACGTTGAGTAAGCTGCATGCCCACACCACCAACATGTTTCTTCATACCTGGCTCAAACAGCTTGCTGAACACTTCCTTGACTCCCACATCCCCAAACACCGCTTCGCACAATACCCCCGCCGCCTCTTTCGCCACCTCCACAAACCCTTCACTCGCCCTCCTACTCTCCTCATCACTCACCGCTCCCACCTCATCCCCAAGTGCATCGAGTAAAGCCATCACCGCATCCTCCGCCAGCCCCCTACTCCTCACACTGTTATTAATCACCGCACACAAGTACTCCAAAGGTATCTCCGCAGCTTGTTCAACATGCAGCTTCATCCTCTGTGCCTGTTGGTAGTCCAGTATGGCTTGGATCACGGATGAAGCTAGCTTGGTGAGTATGTCCCCCGTGGCGGTGTCTTGGACGACGGTGATCTGTTCTCCGAGGATGCGGAAGAAGTCGATGGGGGCGGGGGAGTAGAGACGGCCGTCGTCGTGGGACTTGGGAGGGGACTCGCGGTCGGCAGTCAGGATGTTCTCGGACCAGGTCTGGGGGGATGAGAAGAAGAGTGTTAGGAGGAACCTCGTGGCGACACAGATGTAAGATGGGTGAGAAGACGCACGTGTAGTGCGCGTGTATGTGTGCGCATGTTCGTGCATGTGTTAGTGCGTTTGTTGGTGTGCAACTGCGGGAGCCGGTATGCATACATGTGTGCGTGTGTACTTGGTGTACTTGCACTTGTGTACTTGTGCGCGTGATTGTGTTTGAGTGTATATCACACACATGCATGTCCGTATGTCTGTTAAACACGCACACACCCAATATACGTGTTTGTGTGTCTGCACCCACGCACCCACCCACCCACAACATACCTGCATCGTCTCCCGCATGCGCGCCACGTATGTCGATATCAGCCTATCCAGTCCTATCCCTCCATCCGCCCCCGCCGACAGCGTCGCAATGGTCTCTTCCTGATTCATCTCATGCAGTTGTCTCTCATAGGCCGCTAGCCACTGCACCACGGCAAGTATGTCCGTGTTGGCCATCTCCGCCGCCCTCTCCCCGAACCCACACAACATGATGTAGAAGTGTCTGTTGAACCTCTTCGCCATGATGGAAGCGACATCGTATTTAGGCGGGAAGCACGGGCCGACGTACTTGTGGACTTCACGTAGTTGCGAGGCGAGGAGTGTGGCGGCGTCTAATGCGGATGTTGTGTCGGATTCTTGTAAGAACTCGGGGAGGAGTGTGGCGAAGCGTTCGTCGACGGATGATTCCAACTTGGCGAGACAGGAAGCCATGTAACCTTTCTCAGTGAGGAGGTTGCTGCTAGCGCCGACGTTGCCGGCATCGATCTCCTTGCGGAGCTGCTCGTCAATACGCTCCTGCATCTCAATCACTCTACACAACAACAACAGATGAGGTTGACATGTAGCTGCATGCATATGAAGCCACTCATTGAGCTGCACACGCACGCGCACGCGCATGCACACGTGTGTCAGCACATGCCAACATGTTACCTAACTGCTCGCACCAGTTGCGAAGGCCTGCATGAGGGCAGAGGAGGATACACATCAGGGTGAGTAGTCAGAAACAAAGAGGAGAGGTATGTTACTACCACGCACTCACTTGGACTTGGCGATGCGCACGCTGTCAGATATAGTCCGCCAGAGCAGTTCTTCAAGCTGCGCGCGCGTCTGCGTGATCATGTCGACGTACTCCCTGCGGTTCACACAAGCACACGTACAGTTGGCAGCCAAAGTGCCATTGGATGATATACACAATGACACAGCCGGTTGACTTGACTCGTTAGGCCTGAGCTACAGCAGCCAAGATACAGTAAACCCAGTTATGACAAAGTTCTGCACTAAGGTGTTGGCAAGTGCAAGCAAACCACCTTGAGGATGTAGTACCCACACATGTAAGCCCAGCCTCAGTATTAAAAAGGCAAAGCTTGCCCAAGTCATGGCATGCGTGACTCACTTGAGACTGCTGTCGCCGATCTTGCGGTCCGTTATGTTGGCCTGCAGTGCCGCGAACGCAAAGCGACTGCGCCCTTCCAGCGTGGCCAGCAGCTGTGTGAAACAAGCGGAAATGAGGCAACTCGCACGCACAAGGACAAACAGAGAGTGCGGAAGAGGTGTGGCAACAGGAGCAATGGACGTATGTACATATGGACACACCATTACCATCTTAAGAAGTGCTAATTTCAAATTTGAGTATATAACGTGTGTACACAAAAACTTGTGACGCAGACAACCGTACTGAATCACGCGCCTGTACTGATGGAAGCTTGCATCAGTGCCGTTGCAAGCAAACCACGCGTACACCTGCCCACGCATGCACACACACAACAAGTCGGACAGAGAAAGACCCACACTTTTACATCCCGCTCACCTCGTACGCCGCGAATGGATCGTCCGGATCCCTCAGCTGTTCCGCGACGGCCGCCAGCTCCTCCGGTATGGTGGCGATACCCTCGACGTCCCGAAGCGTGGCGTCGAGGTTCCCTCGCGCGCGGGCGAGGAGGTTGACGAGGTCGAGGTGGGGGAGGAGGGAGGAGCACTCCGCGCAGAGACGGTCGATCATCTGGGAGGTGCATTCCGTGGCATTAACAGTGTTGGGACTTGTCAGACCATGCTAGCGCTGTGGATGAAGACTGAAGACTGGCTTGGACAATCGATCAGCTTTTGGCGCTGTGGACGTTGCGGGGTGCAAGTTGCGCGACACGATCGATGTATGCACATACCCTACTTGAATGATACCACATAAAAGTGCGTGCTACAGCAGTACGCACATGCATTGCCGGTGCAGATGTGTGCATGCGTGCGCTTGCGCGCATGCACGGTGCATACTTGTGCATGTGCGTGCGTGCGTGCGTGCGTGCATTGCGTGCGTGTGTGCGGTGCGCACATTGATCTACTCCACAAAAACAGTGATGAACAAGTGTGCGCCGGCACGCAGACCTCTACACGCACACGTACGCATGCATGTGTGCGCGCTTGCATGCGCATCACACCACCCCCACCTGGAACGCCTCTCTTATCGCCCCCAGGTCCTCCCTGCACCCCTCCAAGTCCCCCCTCCCCTCCCTCATCTCCCCGACGAGCGTCTGCACCGTGGCAGCGATCGCGATGTCGTTGGCGGAGGAGCGGGACGAGAAGTCGGAGCGGAGGGAGGGGAGGAGGGAGAGGTGGGAGGGGAGGGGGAGGAGACGAGTGATCTGTGAGCGAGAGAGGGGAGAGGAGAGGAGAGGAGAGGTGAAACAGAGAGGTTGGTATGAAGGATGGGGAGGTCGAGGTCATGTGAGTAGGTGCAAAGGCACCAGCAGCAGGAAGAGGAGGAGGAGGAGGAGGAGTGACAACAAGTGTTGTGGTATGTACTGTGTGGGTGTACTGGTGGTAGTCAGCATGTCGTGTGGTAGTGCACAGTAATGGTAGAATGGTTTGCATATGATGCACTGATGGTATGTGTTGGGCACAGGCAGACCAATGCCTCGGATCCATGACTGTTTACACCGACTTTTAGTACCGCGGCTAGTGTCATGAAGAACTCCACTCTTAGTACTCGCATGTATGCTGCAAAGCTGTGTCTTTTTGTGGACCCAAGTCGACTTGATATCTAACACAGTTGCGAGCAGTGCCCATTTGCATTGGTGTGCCGCTAACACTGCATCAGAGTGAGAGAGGCCTGGCCAGAAAGGTACCCAGGTGACACTGCTGTGTTGTTGTCTTTGGTATCGCTTATAAAAATATACGTATATGTGTGTAAGAAGTACCAGCAAACTGCACATGCCCGCACACACACAACTGTCATTCGCACACTATCGTGTTGCACATGACATTCCCACCTCCTGCAGCGCCGCCTCCCTGGCTTCCACAGCATTCGCCATGTCCATGCTGGACTACCTCTCACCCTCGCCGCCACCGCCGCCCTCCTCCTCCACCTGATCCTCCGTCTCCTCCTCGCCCTCACTCCTTCGCCAGCACCGCCGCCACCGCCACTACATCTCCCTCATCAACTACAACTTCATCAACAACGACAAGCACGAGCACAAGCAGAAGCAGAAGCAAGTCGACCATCAGGCGGCGGCGGCGGCGTTGGTGGCCTGCGTCAGCGATGGGTCCGCCAGGCGGCAAGGGTGGTAAGGGCGGTGGAGGTGGAGGCGTGGGCGGTGGCGAGGTGGCGGACGTGGCCTCCCTCCACGCGCCGCTCCAGGCGGTCGTACTGGCAGACAGCTTTGCGCAGCGGTTCAGACCGATCACGGTGGAGAGGCCCAAAGTGAGAACACACAGCTTGACATGCATGCGTGCATGTGTAAGGAGGAGTTCATAGTGGGATGTTTTCAAAGAATCAGGGGGTGAATGAAAATGGTCAGTCAAACAGTCACAGACTGAGTTAGGCATTGCTCACGACGCGAGTGTAAAAACCATGAGGATACCGCATGCGGTTACTGCAGTGCGCACAGTTACAATGTGTGTGTGATCTCACTTTTTGTTGACTTCAACAATGAATCCAGTTGTTTGTTTTGTGTCTCCAGCTTTGTGGACTTGCATGGCCGTACATTGCTACCAGATCTAAACTTGCAGCAGATGACATCTGTATCTCTCTATCAAATGCATGCTTGTGACTGTGCATGCATTGTGATCTGTAGCCTTACACGCAATGCTCACAACTATAAACAAACTCAACCTGTGAACATCATGCAGGTAGCGCAAGTGTATCATTCATGTTGACCACTATGTCAATCCTCGCTTAGCATAACTCCGTTACATAGTGATCTTCAATATTGTCTAATCTGCCAGGCACAAGCAGGTCATACATAGTGCATGAGGACTGGTTGCTGTGTAGTTAGCCAACACCTCTGCTTAGGTTCTGCTGCCTCTGGTGAATGCGCCCATGCTGGACTACACGCTGGAGTGGCTGGCGGGCGCGGGCGTGGAGGAGTGCATCGTCTTTGCTTGCGCGCACTCACGACAAATACAGGTATAACATACATATGCAAGCGCATGCGCGCACACATCTACATGCACACGCTCACACGCACGCGTGCAGGCATGCACACTCACATGCACGCACAAGCATGCGGCTGCACACACGCACGCACATCTTAACACGTGGACACACACGCGCGCGCACACAGCAATGCCGAGGCCAGAGGTTCTCATTGCTCGCTCACAGCAACATCATCAATCACAGGTGCACTGCGAGAAGCGTTGGCAGCACGCCGGCACCATGAAGGTGACTGTGGTGGTGTCGCACGCGTGCATATCGGCCGGGGAGGCTCTGCGTTTCATCGACCAGCGCAACATCATCCGGTCCGATTTCGTGCTCGTGACGGGGGACACGGTATCCAACATGAGCCTAGACAAGGTGCGCGCGAGTGCGTGTGCATGTGTGGGTGGGCGCGTGCGATATTGTTGTTGGCCATATCATTGACTTGTTCAGTCTCCGTACTGAGACGCGCTGATCTCCACAACTGCGCGCGCAGTCCATGGCAACATCAATGTGCACAAACCAGGGGTATATTGTAGTGTTCCTTTTTGGTCCTGTGTATACTCCCAGCTTTTGATGATTACTTTCCCAACCCCTTAACCACTTTTGCTGCAACTGCCAAGTCCAACATCTACGCTGCCCTTAACACTAGAGGCAGCCATTGGTTGAGAACCCAGCTCATCCATACATACTTTAATCAACCCAGCATAACACTCACTCGTGCACGTGTGGTTGATTCATCCCATCATCACCTATCCACTCACTATCACACCCATCCATGCATCCATCCATGCAAGCAAGCTTGCATGGATGGATCCATTCATTCGTCCACAGTCGTGTACTTATTAACATACTCTCACACACATGTAGCTCACACCCCCACCCCCACCCACTCACCCACTCACCCCACCCCTCCCCCTCCCCCTCCCCCCCCCCCC
>RHPI01002076.1:98391-165298 GCA_009103225.1 Chlorokybus atmophyticus
CTTACCCCATCCCCTCCCCATCCCTTCCCCCTCCCGCAGGTCCTCTACCTGTTCACCGACAACTTCGACTACCAGCACCTCCGTCGTGACTTTGTCCGCGGCCTGCTGTCCGACGAGATCTACGCCAACAAGATCCACGTTTACGAGCTGTCTAATGAATACGCCGCGCGGGTGCATAACCTCAGGAGTTACGATGCGGTCAGCAGAGACGTGGTGAATAGGTGGACGTTCCCCATCGTGCCGGATACCAACTTGGTACTACCGGAATCGACGTACAGATACGCGAGGCAGAACGTGTACAAGGAGGAAGGTGGGTGAGCTTCATGACGCGGATGTGCTTGCGTGTGCGTGTGCACATGTGTGCGTGCGCGTATGTGTGGACACATGCTGGTTGGCAACGCGCGCTGACAGTTGTTTGCACAGTTGATGTTTGTACGTGTGGTTGGTTTGAATCACGAAAGCCCAACAGTCGTGCAGGATCATCCGTATGTGTTTTCCGCAGGTGTGATGTTGGCGCGGTCTGCGCAGATCGGCGAGGGCACCGTGTTGGGTTCGGGTACTTCCGTTGGCGAGCACACGCGGATAACGCAGTCGGTGCTTGGGCGAGGCTGCGTCATTGGCTCGAGCGTGTCGATATCCGGCTGCTACCTCCTATCCAACGTTGTCATTGAAGACGGCGCGAAACTATCCAACTCTATTGTATGCGATGGAGCGGTCGTGCAATCTAATGCTGTGATCGAATCTGGCAGCATCATCTCATACAAGGTATGATGGTCCATTGTATCGTGTATTATGTTTTGTCAATATGGATGGCCACGTACACACGTTTGCAAACACGCGTGCTCGCGCGCATGCACGCCCAGAGAGATGCGCACACGTGCGTGCATGCAAGAACGCAGAGACGCACACACACGCTCACGCACGCGCACGCGCGTGTGCACACACCAGGTGGTGATAGGACCCGGGTTCCGGGTCCCTGCCTACTCGCGGATATCGCTGCAGCCGCAGCCAGAGGCCGCGGACAACCCCAGCGACGACGAGCGCGAGTACGCCGCTGCCGGGGGCATATACGGCTCAGGTACGGGAGGAGAACCACATCAACACTTGTGCTGTCTACTTGTTTGGAAACTGTTGTTGGAAGAAGAGACCCATCCCAACATGCCAATTCACAGATGAGGAGGAGGACGATGACGACGACGACGATGACCAGTCCGACTCCTTCTCTCACCACGTCTCCGGTCCCACCACGATCGACTACGATGAGTCTGAGGTCGGCCAGGGCGGGTCGGGCATCCTGTGGGCCTCCGCGCGGGACGTGGCGGCTGGTGTCGGAGGAGGAGGGGAAGACGAGGAGAGGAGGATGGGGATGGGGCCGCCGACGGTGCCACCGGGGGCGGACTCAACGGCGGGTAAGGAGAGGATGTGGGTATGGGTGGAGGCGTGTGAGTCGGGATGGGGTGAATGTGAGTGCATTAGTTGGTGGTGGTGGTGGTGGCGGTGGGGTGGGGTTGCTTGGACTGGTATATCTGTGGCTGTGCGCATGCGTGCACAGACACACGTACCAGTCATGCTTGCGTAGAGCGGGCTATGTGTTGACTTGTATGCTTGTGTTTGTTGAGTTGAAGGGTTCTGCCAGTGCGTGGTTGTTAGTTTTGAGGTTGATTGTTGTGGTGGTGTGCAGAGTCGGAGGAGGAATTAGCGGCAAACAGCGCAACCGCTGATACGAGCGGCGTGGCCGAAGAGCGCGGCGACGCGCCTGTCGATGAAGAGCAGGCCAGCGACGAGGACGAGGATGACGACGCGCAGTTCGCCCGCGAGGTGAGTAAAGAATCGTAGAACGTAAATGGTACCAACTCTCACATTGTGTGTGCGTCTGCGTGTGCGTGCATGTCTGCGCGTAAGTGCACGCGCGCGCAGACACGCGTGTCTGTGTGTGTGAAGTTGGTCCATGTTGGGCTTGTTGGATTGCAGGTGCAAGAGACGTTCAAGAGAGGCGTTGCGGAGGGGTTGCAGCAGGACAACGTTGTGTTGGAGATCAATGCGCTCAAGTGAGACGTAGTGCTGGTCTAGTTGTGTTGGCTTCTGATGCATGATAACACATCACCCAGGCTCATCACTTGTTGTTGGCAGGATGGCGTACAATCGGACATTTGCGGACTGCGCTGGAAGCCTGTTCACTGCCATCCTGCATCTTGCACTTGACCCTCCCAACCCAACACTCAGTAAGCAGCCCTAGCGTTCAGCTGTGTGCATGCACGAGCGCGAGCGCATGAGCGTGCGCTCGTGCATGCGCGTGCGTCATGCAATGATGCTTCTGTGCACCCGTCGAGGCATGTAGCTGCTGGCTTCTGATCAAGCAATGTATCTGCATGCACAACAACAAATTGGACAATAACATTGCTTATACTATTGCGCAGAACAATTGCTACAGCGCACTCAAACCGCAATCTCAAAGTGGAGCGCTCTGCTGAGGCGTTTCCTTAAAACGGAAGACGACCAGGTTGGTCATCAAACTCTCAAAAACCTGTCGTGCTCGTGCACATCGCTTGCCATTGCAATGTGCCGAGTTGATGGGTGTCAATGACATACTACAGGTGGAGGTGCTGCTCGCATTTGAAGAGTATTGCGCAGAAGAGGAGGCTTCCTCAGGTCCCGGACAGGGATTCACCACCCTGTTTGCAAAGGTACTGCAACGCAATATTGTGTGTACCAGCTGTACTGTTGGAAGTTCCTGATTGCTGTTCGGTCGTATGTGTGTTTGTTCACTGCTGGCTTAGGTGTGTGTGCGTGCTTTGCGCGTGCGCGTGTGGGTGCGTGTATGCTCGTGTTTGTGTCTTGCACTGCTGGCTTCGCTTATTCTTGTTCGCGTGCTTGGTGGAGTTTGATGCCGTTCACTCTGCTGGCGTTCCCATGCACCTCTCAGATTATGTGGGTCCTCATGGGTTGGCAGGTGTTGCAAATTCTGTATGACGAAGACGTGCTGCTCGAGGACGCGATCATGCTGTGGGCTAACGAGAAGAAGTTTGCGGACGAGGCCGACCGCCGCTTCCTAAAGCAGTGCGGACAATTCCTGCAGTGGCTGCAGGAGGCCGAGAGCGAGGAAGACGAAGAAAAGGAGGAAGAAGATGGTGATATTGATGAAGGTGAAGAGAAGGCGGAGAAGAGTCAGAGTAGCAGTAAGCAGCAAGATGAAACACCTGCCAAGGACGACGCGCAAGCCAGCTAGTTGAGAGCAAAGTTGCAGCCTGCATTTGCCGCATTGCAACTCAGTCTTTGCGTGAGATGAAGTGTCGTCACATGGATGGACAGTGCTGCATTGATGGGCAACCTGGCATGCCGGTGGTTGTTCATTGCAGAAAGGTAGGAGCATCAAGAGAGAACTGCACTGCCGCCGTGGCAGCTTCATGCGACGGAACGGCTGAGTTTGTAGTGAAATTGGCTGCTTCAACAGCACCCGTGTGTTTCAGTGCGCGCGCACTGCGCTTGAAGGTGCGGCTACTACGTGCAGCTGTGGTAGGCTTGCTTCTTAGTGATAGATCACGACAGCAGTGCCCAGCATTGCTCATACACACGCACGCAGACAGGTGGTAACGGTAGCTAATCGCTGAAATGAGTACTGTGTACTGGGAGCCATTGTTGGGGTCATGCAGGTCGCCCTTGCAGTTGACACACAATACTAGCATTTCAGGGGTTGATAGCCTTCACGTCATGAAACTTGTTGAGAGACACCAGCAAGAACACTTTGACAGAGATAGACGCATCAAACCACTTTCTCGCCACATTGTCACGACAGCAGTGCCCAGCATTGCTCATACACGCACGCAGACAGGTGGTAACGGTAGCGAATTGCTGAAATGAGTACTGTGAACTGGAGCCATTGTTGGGGTCATGCAGGTCGCCCTTGCAGTTGACACACAATACTATAATTTCAGGGGTTGATAGCCTTCACGTCATGAAACTTGTTGAGAGACACCAGCAACAACACTTTGACAGAGATAGACGCATCAAACCACTTTCTCGCCACATTGTCACAATGGGCATTCAGTTCACGCAAGCAAAGCTGTGTTGGCCACTTCATGGCCACACTGCCACACCTTCAGACACAAACAACTTTGCACGCCCTGCCCTCTACCGCGCCTCCGCCCCCGCCCCCGCCTCCACCGCCTCCGCCCCACGCGCCCAAAGCTGCTAACGTCCGCTGCGCAGCAGCCGTTGCACTGCTCTTCCTCAATGGAATGCAGCATAGCCTATGCTATGCTATGCTTGTAGGCAGGCAGCCTGGTAGCTTTATCTCAGCGGCTAGCTCCACAGCCAGTGTGGTCAACAGCGGCAGCGTCGCCATGGCGGGCGTGGAGGCGGACGGGCGTGGGGGAGCGGCGGCAGCCGTGATGGCACCAGCCTCATCCTCGACGTCGTCGCTGCAGGACATAAACGCTACGTAAGCAACCTGAGACTGACGGCTTTAGTGGCCCATACTGCTTGACCGTTTCTTTGTTCTCTTGCTTTCTTGCACTTTCTTCGTGCGTGAGTGAGTGTGTCTATTCTTCCGTCTTTTCGTCTGCTCTGAAGGGTTTGTGCTGTGTTGTCAACTGCTGTTTCAGCTAATTGTTGGTCGGCTGTGTTGGCCTTTGTGTGGATGAGCAGCCAGTTCAGCTCGGCGCAGTATGGGTTCTTTACTTCTGGTGGTGAGCTGGACGGCGAGCTAGAGCCGGGGCTAGAGGCGCCGCCAGAGGAGGAGGGTTTGCCGCTGGAAGCTCTGGGCGGCGACGACGACGACGACGATGGCGTCGTCGACAACCTGCCTGTCGATGAAAGCTGGCTGGAGCACGAGGATGAAGACGCCGCCTCGACGTCGATGTCCTCGCTGACGTCAGCTCTCGAAAAGGTTAGTGGAGCGACCCTGCATGTAAATATGTGTTAAGGTTGTCCGCAACTCGTGTCAAGGTGTCGCTGCACTTGTTGTTACTGGAGCAGACCTGCTCTTTGTAAGGCTGCGTGGCTGCTGGTGGCTTTTGCCTCTGCTTGTTAAGCGCACTAGATGTTTGCAAGTAGAATTTGTTGGTGAGCGATCCCCAAGCAGTGTTGCTTTCGTACTTGTGCTACAATAATATCTGATCAGTGGTTTGTGCTTGTGCAATGTTGAGCGAGTCCCAAGCGGTGTTTTTTTCTCATAACTCGTGCTACATTTTTCTTCTGTGGTTCGGTTGCAATGCATTGCAAGATGGTACACAGACGTGACCAATGTGGCGTCTGTTGTGCATAATATCTATCAGCAATCTGTCAGCCAAGGATCAAACTATCACCGCTGTTACATGCGGCCTTTGCTTGCACGCCGCTGATTGTGCCATGGATGGCAGGTCAACCTAGACAAAGCAACTTCAGAGCAGCTACCAGGTCAGCCTGTGACAACATGTCAAGCTTGACATGCACAGGGTTTTACATGTGTAGCATTATCGGAATGCCCATGTAGCAGCGACATAAGCTCACTGCCTTTGCTCGGGACACAGAGAGGCTGCAGACACGCCCACCCGATCCTCGCCTCGTTCCCCTGCCAAGCATATGGCTGCCATCAAATAAAAGCGGTGTTGACCCTGGTGGCCAACGCCCTTCATCATCCATATCATCATCAAGCAGCTTGGCGCAGTCTCCTTGGTCAGTAAGCGAGCCTGCGCAGTCTTCAGGCCAGCATGGAACTGCACCAAGTGCAAGTGCCTTACAGTCGTCAAATGCTTTCCAGACAGATTTTCGGCAAGCTCAGGTCAGCACCATACGCAAGAAGACATTCAGCTAGCAGCATTGTTGTGGAATAATGTTTGAAATGTGACCAATGCGGTTTGTCGTCAGCAGCCACGTCAGACTTCACTGGCAGCTTCTGGCAAGCCGCCTCCTGGCTTTCACATGCCAAGCTCCATGCCCTCAATGCATCCTCAGTCTGTGCGAGCTGCTTACCCTCCCGACAGTGCTGCTGCCCCTTCACATCGCCCTCCTCCTGAACTGCCCTATCCTCCTGCACATGGCCGTCAAGACCAAGATCTGTTAAGTCCCCCTTTTGGTGGACCACACACGCATGCAGCGCAGGCTTATATCAACGGCCAACAACAACATCAAGCAGCTCCCCAACACCAACAACAGCAATACTCCCAGCCACCTCCTCATCGGCCTCATCATGCAAACATTGCACCGCCTCCTCCCCCAGCCTCTCACTTGAACTGGCAGCAACAACTTGAGAGCAACTATCATTATGATCAGCAGTTTGCTCCAGAGGAACCGCGGCTTCAAGGCGGGAAGTTCATGTCTGCTGAGGAGATCCAGGGCATTGTGCGTGCTCAGATGGCTGCCACGCAGTTCGTTAACCCTTATGCTGATGATTACTACTATCTGGCATGCTTGGAGAAACAGGACGCCAAGAATCCGGGCCTGGTGCCGAACCGCACCCCCTTCGCCCCGCCTGCTCTGCGGGAAGTTCGGCCTCAGTCTGGCAAAGCGCAGGAGCATGCTTACCTTCACGTAAGTACTTGTGCACCTGCGGCAGCCATGCGTCAACATGCATTGACTTGAAGGTGCATGGATGCAGGTTGAAGGCTTGGGACGTGTGAACTACTCCAATATTCGCACTCCTAAGCCGTTGCTAGAGCTGGCTCTTCGCAGTGAGTCTCCTGCATCCAGCGACTCGCTCAATGGCCTGCGTCAACGGCCTCTTGAGGAGGAACCGCTACTCGCAGCTCGCTTGGCCATTGAGGATGGAATGAGCGTCATGTTGGATGTTGACGACATCGAGCGCGTAGTCAAGCTGGGTCTTCCACCTGCAGCTGTGCAGAACTTGCAGCGCAGACGGTACGCGCTGCTGGAAGACTTTGCCTCTTCGCTCAGGCTTGGGGAGCCTTTCGCTGGACAGCATGTTTCGGATGCGAGCCATGATCAGGTTCTGCTACGCTTGCTTTCTCTCCATAAAGGCCGCAGATTACTTTCTCGGTACCTGCGGGCGGTACCTCTGGGCAGTCCACTGATGGTGAGAGTGGTTTTGCCACTGATGCGGCACATCAATGAGCTCTTCGGCCAGCACGTTGTTTCCGACTTGGCCGCGGATTCGATGCCTTTGGCTTCGGCTGTAGCGGAAGCCGCCGGCACCATGGACATAATAGCTATTGTTGCCTGCGTGTCAGCTGTGGCAAGCGCGGGTGAGCTGCCTCTGCAGCCATCCCCTCAACGCTCCGATCCTCGCCCCGCTGGGACTGTGATGGTGTTGCAAGCGATGCTCGACCGCGCGGCAACTCTCTTGAACACGCGTGCAGGAGGATCGGCGACGCCTCCCGCCGTGTTTGCAGCGTGGCGCAGCGTGTTTGGCGCTCTGTTCAGACTGGTGTTGGCCAGCGTGGTTCAAAGGATGACTGCACCTGTTACGAGCATTGGAGAGACAGATGTGGCAGTACTCAGAGCGTTGGTGCCTCACTGCGACGCTGCCCAGGAGGAGCAGCTGCGGTGGTGTTGGTCCACTGTCACGCGCAACTTCAACCCGGCGAGCTAGTTGGGTAACAGTTGACACAACATGCCTCTGCACATTGTACATGGACCCTTGGTGCCTCACTGCGACGCTGCCCAGGAGGAGCAGCTGCGGTGGTGTTAATCCACTGACACGCGCAACCCGGCGAGCTAGTTGGGTAACAGTTGACACAACGTGCCTCTGCACATTGTACATGGACCCCTGTTTCACAGTGATAGTGGCATAGCCATCTAGTCCCCGCAATATATGTTTTGAGGGTCATAGTGACGGCTGGCCTGCATGAACTTGGGCCAGGCTCTGCCCGTTTGTGAGTATATACACCTGCAGCTGCTGAGTGTGGCTAGTATATTGTTGCTGTTGGAAGTTTGCGTCCTTTTTCTGGAGTATGGAGTAGTGCACTGTTGATGTATCAATTGCTGACGTGTTGTCAAATACATAACCAACGGTAGAGTTGCTAAAAACGCACAATTGCAGTTTCACTGGATGACATTATCATGAAGTGTGGGTGGTGAACTTGCGTTGGCATGAGCTCGACACGTCGCATGCATGCCATGCCATGACATGACGTGCGTGTGACACTTTGCATGCAGCCTACCTAGCGTACCATCTTGTATGATGTGGCAGACTATCTTTGTACACTGGGCATAGGCATAATTAACATTTGTGCTCACATACGCTATCTTAGATGACGCATTGAGTGACATATGACGTATATATATACGTATATATGACGTATCTTAGATGACGCAATGAGAAACATAGTCGAGGACGAGGGCCAATCATAGTAAGGCTGAACTAAAGGATGGGTGCCTTTGAAAGACAAGGGTGTTGGATTTGTTGCGGTGCGCGATGCCCGGCAGCGTACGCTACACGCAGCAACACGGACAACAGAAGAACACATGGCATTAGGCAGGATAGTGTGAGCACATGGCAATAGCAAGAACAAAACTCTCTAGGTATAAACATTAGGCTGTTTGTAGTTGTCTCTGTATTGTATTGCGAGAGAGAGAGCAAGCAATGTACAAACCTGATTGACCGCAGTAGGTAGGCACCTAGTGTACGATGCACGTGAGTCTGTCTCGAGTTGTCAATTCAAGGACTTGGTTCAGATACGGAGTCGAGCGACTCTCTGTGGAACCGGAGATGACGGCGGCGGTGGAGGTGGCGGCGGCGGCGCCCGCCGCCAAGTTGCCGGCGGGGGCGTCGCCGGAGCTGCTGGGGACGTTCTGGGGCTTGGCTTCCCTGGACCCTGCGGTGCGGCAGGCGTCGTCGAGGGAGCTGGTGCGGGTGGTGGGGGCGAGCGGAGACAAGGCGGCGGCGAGGTACGCTCTGAGGCGGCTGCTGAAGGGGCTGGCGTCCTCCCGGGACGGCGCCCGCCAGGGTTTTGCCTCTGCTCTGGCCTCCCTCCTGGCCTCTGCTCCCGCCGCCTCTCTCTCAGCCGACCTGCCCAAGGAGGTCGCCGCCGCCTTGGAGCTGTCCGGCGGAGGAGGAGGAGGGCCGAGTGCCCGCAGCCGCAAGGATGTCAGGGAGGTGCTGCTGGGCCGTGTGCTCGCCTACGGCGCCGCCGCTCAGGCCGGCCCCGGCAAGCTGGGCCCTTCCTCCTCCGCTGTCCTGGCAGCAGCGAGGGACCTGCTGGCGGCGGCGGAGCGCAGCTCAGGGCTCAGGGAAGCCGCATGTTGCGTGCTGCTGAGGCTCCACCAGGCTCGTCCTCTTTCCCGGGAGGATGCTAAGACGCTGTTCAGCGAGCAGCCGCTTGCCAGCTGGTGCGGCGGCGAGAAACCCACCCGCCCAGAGGCGCTGCTGCTCGTCCTGGGCGGCCTGGCTAAGAGCCTGCAGGCAGCTGCTGCTGGCTTCGCTGCACCGCAGTGGGTCCAAGCACTGGCCTCTGAACCGCTGCAAGCTTTGGCTGATAAGGACATGCTCGGCAGACTGAAGAATGTCCTGCTGGTTCGTACACACGCATGCGTTGATTGCATGCATGTACTTGAATGCATGCATGTCTACACCTTCGTGTACACGTGCCCACATTGTCTGTATTGACCCTAGCCTGGAGCATGGTCTGGTCTTCCAAGCCAACAAACAGAGTGCATTGCGCATGTTTTGCATGGAGCTGGACAGCCATGCATGCGTTGTTTTGATCTCGCCCGTTTGGTCCAGCAGCGATTCCTGAGCTGCATGCCTGTGCGCGTTTTGACTGGCATTGCAGACATCAACTCTTGTACTCAATTGGTTCACTTATCCGTTCTCTTATCGGCTTCATGCATGTTCACGCAATAGTTGTTAGCCAAGCAGGTAGTGATTCAGCTGACATATGTATGTTTCGACTACAGGACTCATCCAGTGCGCATCCGCGCATGCACGCCGTTTGGATGGTGCTGCTTTCGGTGTCCAGTGCAGGACAATGTACGTTGCCTACCAAAGCAGGCGAGGTTGTCACCCCAAGCAAGGAAGCTATCGACGCTTTTCTCCCAGGCTTGTGGCAAGAAGTGGTCGATGATGGTCTGCTGGCCTCCTCTCCCGAGCGCAAGCACCTCGCCTACAGCTTGTTTCAGCTGATTTTGCCTCATCTCACGCCACAACAGCTCATGTGCTGCCTGTCGGAGCAGTTTGTACATGACGTGGCCACGCACGCGCGCAGTACTGCCAGCCCTTTGCACCCGGCAGCATCTCAAGTGTGTAACCTTCTGCAGACGCAGTGTGCTTCTCTTGGCAACGGTGATCGAGTTGCAGCTCTATTGCGCCTTTCTCAGTTCACTGGTGGTGCCTTTGATCGAATGACAAACACTCGGACTGTCGCCACTCTGCATGGATTGCTTTCTCCAGATGAGCTCGAGCTCTACCGCAGCGCCTTGCTGCAGCTGTTCAACACTTCAATGGACACGCAGGCAGATGAACCAGCTGATGGACTGGCGACTTGGGTCGTGAACGAGCTGTGCAACTTGTTGAAGCACCCCAGCTTGTCCGAAGAAACCAATCAGCAGGCTGCGTTGCAGTTTCTGGCCGCGCATGCTTTGCTGAATGTGTCATCAGAGGACTCCCCAGATGGATTGCAGTCTGTCAAAGCATCGGCACGGCTTCAGCAGCTGTGCGCCGCTCGGCTCGCGAGCGTTCTCTCAGCGCCAGCTGATCAGGTGGCAGCGAGGCGCATAACAGACCTTTTGGGCTTTCTGGAGCGTACGTTGAAGCTGTCAGGGGTTGAACTGCGCCGACCTGCCGAAGAGGAGCTTCAGCAGTCATTGCAGTCCCTAACCAACAACTTGCAGTCCGAGGTAAGCGTGTCCTTGCTTTGTGGACTTGCGGGCTTGCAAACCGTCAACCTGCAGAACAGCGTGCTGATGCTGTTGTAGCGTTGCTGTCATGGTTGGTGCATTAATTGTTGAATTCTGCAACTGTACTGCATGGGCTTCATAGGCTTCAACTAGTAACTCGTGCAGGAGGCCAAGGCAACCAGCGACAGTCAATCTAGGCTGACTGTGCTGCGCGTCTTCGTGATGAGGGTTCACTTGCAGTATCTGCTGGAGCCTGAGACGTATGCCCAAGCTGCGCAGGAGCTGCCGCTGTGCATCCCGCACCTTCTGAACGACACCAAGCCGGAAGCGGACGCGCCGTCTGCGATAGATGTGTTTGTGGATCTCTTGATCAGCCTGCTTTCCACTCCAAATGCACCCTTGAGAGACATAGTGGAGCAGGTGTGTTGGTGGTGCAATCCGCTAGACAAAGCTCTTGCATACATCTTCATGGTGTAGTCACTCATTACTGGAGCAACGTTGTAGAGTTGCTTCGCCTGCACAAAGGTTTATAACAATAAATGCTTTGGAACAGGTCTTCAAGGCGTGGTGCTTCAAGCTATCAGAGACTGCCGTAGAAGACATGTTGAGAGTTGTGAGACGTCGCATCCGTGAAGCTGCTGAAGACGCAAGTGATGATGATGTTGATGACGATGACGATGAGGAGGAGGAGGAGGAGGACGAGGATGACGTTGATGAAGGTGGTGATGACGAGGATGATGGAGACAAACATGCATCTGATGTGGCGCGGTTGATGAAGGCTGAGGTTTCAGCAAGGGCAGTCGGTGATGAAGTTGGCTCAGAAGCTGACGAGAGTGATGTGGACGAGGAAGACATGGACGACGAGGCCATGTTTGCAATGGACAAGAACTTGGCTGCTGTGTTGTCTGCAAGTCGGCAGGCAAAGCTGCAGATGACTAGCACACAGCAGAGCGTGCTCAACCTGAAGCTACGCGTGCTGAGTCTTCTAGATGTCTTTCTGCATCGCCACCCAACAAACTTGCTCGTGCTACGCATAGTTCCTGCTTTGCTCCGCACGGCCTCGGCTCTGCATGATGTTGCATCTGCTGGCGTTATTGTGGAGAAGATTGTTGGCATGCTGCAGCGTTTGGCCAAAAGCAAGGACCATCCCAAAACTTTGGATCTGCCAGTCAGCCTTGCAGCAGAAGCGCTAAGGCAAGCTCTTCTCATCAGCGCTGCCAACAAGCGCGTGGCGAATGCAGCTATGGCCTGCAGCCACTTTCTCGTGCGGGTGCTGCAAGGAAGTGGCCAGACTGCCGTTGTTTGCGACACTTATGGCAAGGTGTTGCACGATGCGCTGGAAAGGAAAGCGCTCAAGCTGCCAGTTGCACTGCTGCTGGACTCTTTCTCCAGGCACACTTATCTTGTACCTGCGCTGGTGCCAAAGCTGATCCACTTGGGTTCCGCCGCTAAGACAGAGTTTTTGCGGTGCGAAGTGTTGGCGTTGCTCGCCAAAGTGCTGCGACACAACAACGTCGAGACCAACGCGTGCATCGGCGCCCAAGCGGTTCCGTTGATGTTGTTGCTGCAGTCCGCAATGCCAAAAGAACTGTCCAAGCCTGCACGCAAGGCAGACGCCTTGCAGCTCTGTTGCGTGGCGTTGCAGGGGCTTCAGCGGGTCCAGAAAGTGCTGCTGGCTGAAGACAATACAGCTCTCATACAAGCTGTCCAATCATCTCAGATTGCCACTCAGGCAGAATGCAGCTCGCGCATTCGCTCGCTGCAACGGCAGGCTTTGAGCCTTTTGGGTGTCAAAGATGCAGCTAAGGCGGCAACTCAGCATACAGGCAAAAGGCAGGCCGATCCTGAGAAAAAGCAGCAGTTGAATCAGCCTCAAGTGTCAAAACGCAAGGCTTCCACAGCCAAGAAGGTCACCAGCAAGAGGCAAACAATGTCCGCAGTTGGCAAGGAATTAAAACCACAACAAAGCAAGGTGAAGCGTGTCAAACATTGACGGGGTCGTGGATTGTGCGTATCTGGCCAAGTACCAGTACCATCATTGTCGCCATGGTACATCTTGCAGAGGCTGAAGATACCACTGCACTTATGGTGGGTTTTCGGACTGGCCATGTCCCTCCACGGGGTGTGCGTTGGTGTCAGTTTACTTCCACAATGCTGCTGCTGGCAGTGGTGTGCAGATACATTCATGCCCACTGAGTTGATGATCTGGTGCATCGCAGGGGCTCTGCAGCCGTCCAATGACATCTGCAATGTACCAGGACAGGGGCTTTGGCATGCATGGAGCTATGTCATTGCTTCGCAAGCTAGTTGCGGCTGTGTGTTCTTTACAGTGAGGTCGTTGCCCACATGGTGACATGTTGCAACCTGGCCTGCTGCGCTACGCATGTTTGGGCAGTCCACAATTAGGTGGTGATGGTCATTGGGCTGCACCGGGCCGGGTCGGGACGAGTGTGCTTTCCTCCAATGCAGCATCGGTGTAGGTTGGTGCCTCAACGCGCCACTTTCGACTCATACTGGAGGCCTGCAGTGCGACATGACCTGCGTGCCTTTGCACATGATGAGCAGTTGTTGTGGCAGGTTTAGCCAAATCCAACCTTAATAGTACTATGGTGTGCATTTGTGTACTCTGCAAGTCTGTGTACATAAATGTACAGCATGCATGTGGTTACTGCCAGAACAGACATCCAGGATCACAACTGCCCGTATCAATGCAATGCCGTCACAACTAAACTACCACAACAACAGCTATTAGTACAACAACAGCTAGCCAGCAGCACGACCACCATTATTTTATGCAGAGGTGTGCAACAAACGCCAATGTATAAGATAAGAGCACTTGCGGACTGAACAGTCACTAGCCCTTCAACTGACAACATTCACCCGCTAGTTTAGTACCACTGGCGTGGTGCATAGCGGACTGTCGTTGACATTTGGAGTAATCCAACAAAAATAGCAGCATCACAGTCTATCAGTACACTTATTGTGTCCCAAGTTGCTCAATGCACAGCAATCACTTATGCACAACCGGGTATGACATCAAAAGCAGAATCACCATATACACACACAAAACAAAATATAGCAAAAAGAGGACAATGGCTTCACCTACAACTGAGCCGCAATCAGAACCAACAAGTAAAGTCTGGTCTCACATCACCAAAACAAACTAACGCGAGTGTAATATACTTAAGCAACAACAATGTGACCTACACCATGGTAACATCACTGCCTTCACTGCCATCGCTGTCTGCGCCAGAGTCGCTGGACAACTGACCACGATCAGATACTGCAGGCCCCTCACTGTTGTAGTCTACATCCCCATCTTCCATGTCGCTGTCACTGTCGCCTGCTGACGCATTGCTGGAACGTACATAGAACATCGGAGCTGCAGTGCTGTCGAAGCCGTTGAAGTTGCTGCCAGCAGCCATGGTGTAGGCTCCCATGTCAGAAAACATGAGCCAGTCTCCGCAAGCCAGCGGAGGCAGCCAAGTGTCCTTCAAGACAGTGTCGAGACCATCACAGGTTGGCCCAAAAACAGTGGAGCGATACTGCTTAGAACCAGCACTGTCGCCACGCGGCTGCAGAGGTCTCGCAAAAAGAGTGGCATGATCATACAGGAGGCAGTTCATGGAGCCGTACAGGCCGTCGCTGATCCAGTACTCCTGCACAGGCTCTCCAGAGTTGCTGCGCCTAACACGAGTTCCAAAAATGTTGCTCGCCAATGCTGCTGCTGACTCCGCGAAGAACCTGCCTGGCTCTGCAATCACCCTAACTCCGGAGCTGGCCGGGAAGTGCAGATTTAAGGCAGCATTGATGGCATGGGCAACGTCAGCAAAGGAAAGGCCGCCAGCAATACCGCCACCGGAAAACCCACCACCGATGTCAAGGACAGTCATCTGGGGGAGCCCAAGCTGCTCCGTAAGCTCAAACACATGGCGGGCAGCTTCAATTGCTGCAGAGAATGCGGCTGGGTCACTTGCCCCACTGCCAACGTGGAAGTCTACACCTTCCACTCTGACACCAAGCTTCTGAGCGGTCAGAAGCAAGTGCTCAACTTCTGCCATCTCCGCACCGTACTTGACTCCCAGTGGGCACCTGGCGAGCTTGTCATCTGCTCGGATGCGCAGCAACATTCTTGCATTCGGATCTGACACCTTGACCTTGTGCAGCTCCGACTCAGCATCAAAAGACATCAGATGGACACCAGCTGCAGCAGCGTGCGCAATATGCGCTGGTAGCTTGCAGGGGTTGGAGAACACGATACGATCAGGTGTCACTCCGAGCTGCATGACCTTGCATAGCTCAGCCTTGCTGGCGACATCAAATCCTGCGCCTTGGGCAGCAAGCACGGCCAACAGAGCGTTGTCTGGGTTGCACTTGACAGCATAGTAGGCCTGCACGCGTGGCAGCAGTTGAGTCCACTCTGCCCAACGGCGCTCCACTGCACCGAGATCCATCACATAGAAGGTCTCCTCCAAGCCATGCTCCACAATGCAGTCCTTAGCGAACTGGTCGTACTCAGCAGACAGGGATTTCCCGCCCAAGCGCACAGCACCAAACGCATCATATACAGCCTCGAGGTTGCCAGCATCAACATGCCTGCTAACTTGCTTCAGCAATGCTTGCTCTTCCAGCATGGCCTTCTTTGTCACCGACGTGGCAGCAGTCGCACAGTTGGCAGATCCGCTACCTCCCTTGGCAACTGTGCCAGTAGCCGTTAGCTCGCAGCGTGCTGCGCGCAAGGGGCGTCCATCATTCAAAGTGAAGTTGTAGAAGGCAACACTTCCGCCATTGAGCAGAGACTGCTTGGTCCCGTTCAAGACCTTGTACCCAGCAGCGGAGACAGATGTTGCCCACATGCCCTGCTTTGCAGTGGAGGCACCATCGATGGTGATTGCCACAGACACACGACCTGGCTTGAACACGCACAGCACCCTTGCCAGCAGTGCATGGATGTCCAGATCAGTTCCGCAGCCACTGGCTTCGAAACTGGCGTAGCTGAAACCAGACTCAGGTGTCACATGGATGGTGCTGTGCGCTGCACCATCAACTCCGTTCATGGAGTAGCCGCACGGCTCGAACATGAAGGCATCAATCTCCATGCTTCGAATAAGCTCACTGATAGCGGAAGTCCTTGTAGTCTCTGCAGCACTGATATAGTCTGGACTACGGAAGAACTGCGCAGCCAAGGATTCGTCCAGCTCAGTCATGCAAACTTCAATTGTGCGGTGGCACGCAGTTGCCGTTTCCTCAGCATCAGCAGTATAGACATGCCAGTGTGGCCCCCCACCTAGCGCATCACCTAGCACGAATGCTCTACTGCCGCCGGCCAACTTGCCAAAGTAGCGTTCTAGGAACTCCGTCTCCTGTTCAAAGCTACCATGAGGGTATGGCTGGACTTGAGGAAACATGAAAGTTCCTCGAGAGAACTTGACGCGTCGAATTGGCATCTTCAGCTGGCCAGCTAGCTCAAGGATGCTTGGCACAGCCTACGCAACAGAACAAGCATGAGACTTGCAGAAGACTACTGCAATGCCCAGAAGTGCAACTGGCCAAAGTACACGACAGAACAACCATGAGACTTGCAGAACAGTGAGCTGCAGTGCCAACAAGCACAACTGACCTACACGAATTTAGAAACAAAGTATACCTTCAACAGTGCCGTAGTGCCACATGTCTTCAGCACCAGCTTTGTCGGGTAGACAAAAAGACTCGACTCCGACAACACATACGAGTCGAAGTAGTCGTTGCTCAGCTGGGAAATGATGGTGCACTCAGCAACCTGCAACATCTTGTCCAGCTGGGATCGAGTCAACTGTCGTAAGCCCTTGTCAGACCGTGACTTGGGCAGGTAGAAATCCAATTCAAGGCGCTTCTCAAAGCCCTCAAAGCCGGGAGCCGGGAGGCACTCCACCGCCAAAGTGGGAGGCACAGCAACCGGCTCGTCTCCATGAATGTCAGGCATTCCCATGGCGGCTGGGAACCAAACAGACACGCACGAAGCGATAGCGATAGCACCCGACAAAGGGTGGATTGGTGGGTGGGGTGACCCGGAAGACGGCCCGCTGCCGTCTTGGCGCGGGCTGCTCCTAAATACCTTCAGCAGGGGAAAGAGCTAAACTAACTAACCACTATCAGGAAGGCATGCGCACACACTGCACAACACACCACCGTGTCAGTAACCGTAATCAATATTTATCTCCAGCAGACATGCAAACAGACACAACAGGTAGCGCAGTGCCAGATAACTTACGTCTGCGTATGCAGCAGTGTGGAACTTCGGGATGCCGTCTGCGCGTACGTCCTCCACAGTGTATTGCAGGTGAAACTCAGAGTACGTGGTCTTGGACTTGCCGCCCTTGCGCTCCATGGTCAATACCTCTGCAGCGATGACAGCGTCATCAGCCAACTATGCTACTACCGTGAGTAATTTGCCAGACTGCTACCCCATTCAATGCTTGCATAAGATGCAACAAAAAGCGCAAACGTGCAAGAAGTGTGACTGAGCGAACGGAGATCAACGATCAACGATCAACGTTGATCGTTGATCTCCGTTGACACAATACTGCTGACTGCTGCAAACTCGATAGACTTGCAGCTTACATACTCGCATCGCCCTTAAGCAACAAGCGACTCGTGCAATACCAATGTTGATATTTTAAGCCTACGCAAAGAACACCACTGCCACCCTGTAGCCTAAACCCTAGCTGCCTAACCTCAAGCCAGCAATACTACGAGCACCCCAAGCAGCGCCCAAATCAAGTTCAGGGGCAATAAGGATCAGCAATAAGGATGTATAAACCACGCAGCTCAATGCGCATAGGGAGTCTGCAACCCATCAGCCCTAGACCAGCTTGCTTGCTTGGCAGCAAGCTGACAACTCACCGTGATTAACGCGGTCCAGAGAAACGCCAGCTTGACAGCTTCACCCAGCAGCGCACCACGGCGCTCCTCACCGCAAGCAAAGAGAAAGCCCAAAGACGGGGGCGGCGACGGCGACCCCGGGAACGGCGGCAGCGACGGCGGCGACAAGTGCACACAGCAGGAGTTGTGGGCCACGTATTTGTGGACCGCGGCAAATGTGGCGGCTGATTCAGCCGGGCTCACAGCTGCTTGCGGTGCTATGCAAGGCAACTGAACAACGAGCCCACAATATTCCTATCTGCAACCTACCGTGCCGGTTTGCACGCAATCGCCGGGTTTACTACTGTAACCGCCGAGTGCGTTAGCATGCCCGCCCGCGCCATTCAAGTGCGAATGGCACCGCGCATGCCGGTTTCTGCTTTCTAATCCGCATCTGCTATTAGCAAACGGCACGGTTGGTTGCAAACAGCATTACATTATAAAATCGAGTTTCATATCGTTATTCTCGACTGACGCTGTTGCCAGTCTGAAGACCCCCCTCCTTTCAAAAGACCTCCATCCCTATAATGAGTGTAATGGTTGCATTGTATACAACTTTATGCTTCTTCAACAGAAGGGGTGGGGAATTCAGTTAAAACAGGGGGTCTGTTCGAGTTGGTAGGGTAGACAACCAAACTACGATGAGTCATCGTCTGTGACTGATACTTTAAACGTATTAAAATGTAAACGTATTAAAATGGTAATGCACAAATGGTACCGTACAATAATGATCATCTTTCCTATGATAAACGATTCTTATATTAATGAAAGCTTGGTAAGGTTTGACTTGAGCTTTTTGTGAGCTTAGTAATGTTCACGCACGTAACCCTCGTTTTCGCATAATAAAGAGGGATCAGCCTTCCAAACGCATGCGTAATGTGTATATGTCTTTATTCACAATTACAATTTATAACCACCTTGTACGAGCCCTCCCACGCATGACGGAACTTGATTGCACACAATGTAGCTATAGCCGCTGACGGTAAGGCTTGCGACTCACCGCGTGGGACCTTGTTCAAAATCACATTAGTAAATGTAAAAAAGAGGGGATGATAAGGTGCAGCATTGCAACGTGCCTGTTGCCTAGCATGCGCATCCTCCAAGTTCTAGATTGTGGCTGCATGGAATACCGGTATCTAGCTTTTGGTATGGAGCTCATGCTACACGTTTGCATACAAAGCTATATGACTTGGGTAATTACGGTTGAAGTTCAGCCCTCACACGGTGTAAGGGCTGCCGTGTTTACCCGTTCACAGTGCCCCCCTTCCAACATAGTGCCCCCCCCCAAATTAAGGGGGGGTAATTGTATTCAAGGGGGCACTCAATTTGGAGGGGGCATTGTATTTAGATTATGCCGTCTGATCGCATTTGACTGTATCGCACACGAGAATTGTGTAACATAACCGTACCCAAGTGTAACCTACTGTATTTATGCATAACTCCATAGCAGGGGGGCACTGTATATGGAATAAAGGGCATAATACAACTTAACAATGTGCCCCCCATAGATTTTTAAAGGGGTAATTGTAATAGGGGGGGCATCGTAAACGGGTAAATACGGTATATCTTTATGAGACAGCTTCAAGTCGGTTGCAAGCATCATAAATGATTGGCTTTCCACCACACATAAGGCCCTGCCTTACGGAACTTTCAACTTGAATGACTCAATTGTTTGGAACTTGGTGCTCTCGTTACCTGCTACCATCTGCAAAGGTAGCCGCGGATAACCATAAGTCTAAATAGGAATGTGAAGTCATGTATAGCTAGGGTGTTAACGTTGCTCAAAGTGCGATGAAGCCACTCTATGTGGCACACAAGCCATTAGACTCGAGTCTCAGCTCAGAGTGGTAAAGAGATGGTGAAACTTCGACTTTTAACATTCTGTGTACGGCCATGGCTCGATGTCTGAAGCCTTGATTGCAGAGATATCTGGTTGGTCACCTATGGCGCTTGATGATGGAAAGCAGGAAGACCGCCTCGTGTGTTGCAGCAGCTACAGAGTTGGCTAACACCTTAGCGAACTCCCCTTCCTATTGGGAGGGGAGAAGTATTAGTCCACCTTGTCAATACTCCACACACACCACCGCAAAATGGTTCAAACGTTTCGCGGTGGTTAACGTTCCCACGATGAGGGGCAAGTTGCCCTTAATGGTGGGAAGGAAGAGACAATGTCCCCTGCAATGAGCTGAACGGTTCATAAGCAGTGATGGATCAAAGCAAGATTGGCGACAATGCGAGGGCCCTTTAATTGCTAGTACAGACCGCTGGACTGAAGTACTCCTTCTCGATTCGAAGTCTTAGCTAAAGGAAAATGACATGCAACTTGTGGAGAATTGTGGAAGCCAAGTGTGTCTTATAAGACAATTTTCATGAAATGGCGGAAGCCTCAGACAAACACTTTCCATTAACCACAGAGCCGTGCATGCATTAAGCCCCCTATCACCTCAGAGGAGAGCTCGCCTTTCCATGGGTGGCCGCGGATCAGACCAACGGAACTGCTTGCTGTGCCTTCAGGAGCTGATGGCGCGAAGGAAGCTGGAGCTGAGGCCAAGCAGGAGCAAATGCTGGCGCTGGTGGCTCGCTTCTAATGTTCCAACACTACTGAGTATGTTGCCAAGGCTTTCAACCCCTGCCCTTTTGGCGAGAGCGCGAAGTGCTGTGCGCAGCAACATGGCAGAGGAGGTGGAGGCGGAGGCGGAGGAGCAGAAGGCAGGAATAAGACAAGTGGAAGCTCAGCAGGCGCAGCGGTTGCTGCGGGTTTCCCCAAGCGGCAGCATTTTGGAGGTTGACGCCTGCCTTGGTAAGCTTGACCTCGGCCTGGTCTGGATCTATGCCTGCCAGGTTGCAGCTCGTCTGCCAGACCACGGTGGCTTGTGTCTCAAAGGGCCTGTTTGGTTGTTTAGTCAGCCTGCGTTTGCATGCTTGGAACAAGCATTGCGAGGAAAGCAGCTTGCCGTGTCATGTCAGCGTCATGGCGCGTTTGAGTGTTGTGTAGGATGTAGCCCTGGCCGTATATGTTAATGGCTACATGGCGCTTGACTAAGACCCCGACAACGAGCAACATTGCGAATTGAGCTTTCGTGTGTGCTGTTTACCCAACGAAACTAGTTTGGTGCCTTGTGGTGTCTTGTGGCTCATGCTGCTGTCTGAAATTGTAAAAGCAGATAAATGAAGTGGCGGACTGCAGATGGTGAGCTGACAGCTCACTCGCCAGGCAGTGCCCAATCCGCACAGCAAAACATATCCAGATGTGACGCGTTACAACAAGATGTATGTCATCGGGTCACGTGGAGCCAGTTTCAGGGTTGAATGCCACACAACCGCCTGTGTGGATTGTTTTAACATACGCGCATCTGTGCTTGTTGAAATCGGAATCAACGAAAAGCGTCTTGTGCACTGCTACACGAGCTACAAAGGCAGACCTGTCATGTTCAAAAGATAGCTTGCAGCTGCCAATCTCCAAACACAAGCGCTTCATCTTCGCATCTCTCGGTGCTGCTGGCTCACTAACCTTGCAGGTGAAGCGAGTGTCACGAGCGCCGGCGTAATTACAGGAAAATCTTATGTGGAGCAAGAGTTGCCCAACTCCTGCTCCTTTGCCGTATGTGGACACGGTGTTTACAAAGTTTGTGAAGAAGTTGCTCGGTAAGAATGTTATCGAGCGGCTTTTTAACATTTCTCAAGGTGGCCTCCCCAATATTGACGCTGGCGACAAAGTCAGCTGCTCGCAAAAGACCTCATAGTAAGTTGTGTAAGGGCGGTGTCTCGGGTTCTTCTCGCTGCGAGTTGAAACAGCGGATGTGTTGCAGTTGCGAGGCATGTTGTCGCGCACCAACCCCCAAACATGCCAAGCTTTATGAGAAGGCAAAGTCGTCGGCAAGGCTGAAAGCAAGGTTGTTGTTGCCCTATGTGCCTTGCTCCACAGGCCCGTGAAGTTGGAGGCACCTGCAAGGTGGCGCATGCGCACACGTGATGGAGTACAATTTCACTGGCGACAGCAATGAGGATGATGAGATTTAGGTGTGGACGGTTTCCAAGAGTTAAAATAGGTCTAGTTGTGGAGACAGTGACAAAGCAGCTATGTATACCTGTACATTATGCACACTGTGGCACTTGTACATAACAGCTGCAGTTATGTACATAACAGCTGCAGTTTTCTACGTAAGGCTAAGGTGCATTAATCATTCTTCAGGTCTACTAATCAACGTACATTAGTGCTTGTACATTTGTACAATCATCGTAGCTGCTAACAGCACTGCGCCGACCTCTTGTCAGTGATGCGACGCCAAGATGCCATGCAGCTTGCAGCATGCATAGTACATGATGGCTGTACGCACAAAAGAGACTCTGATTGGTTGTGGCAACGGTTGCCACAACCAACTAGGTCCTGTTGCTGAACAAGTTGCTGCCATCTCTGTTGGGAAGAAGGACCAATCCTCCCTTTGCATGGCGTGGCCTGACCGCTACTACTGTGTGAACTACACGAGCCACACAAATCTGACTGCTCGTGTAGAGAGTAGCACAAATTGGTTGCCCACTGCGGCAATGTTGAACCATGATTTTTGCATGAGCTGTCACCTCTTATCATGTATTCCTGCATGTATACGAGTTAAGCATACACATTCGTATGATGCCATCACTCGAAGCCATGTTGCCTTTATTGCTGCTGTGTCAGGCGTAATGCTACGGTCGATCAGCAATTCGTATCCAATTCTGCAGCGCATACATAGTGATGCACGCCGTGTGCATGGATGTGAACTTGTATTTGATGGATTTCCCAATGTTGTTCTTTGCAAATGTTGCAAGGTGTGCTGCTGGCTAGTTGCAGTGTAACATCGACAGAGTGCGCGGCAGCATGTGAGACTACAATAAGCACACCCGCATACAACTTGAAGAAAAAGCTTCTGCCTCGATTACATTCCTTTCCTGTGTACTAGCGGATTCACAACAATGCGAGCTGCGCTTGCCCACTAGGCTACATACAATCTCTTCTCGCTCCATTTACACGCAGTCTTGGCTCGAGAGCCTATTGCGTAATATCTCCAGTGAAGACTGTTATGTACAACCTGCATTTGGAACAGACCTGCACGAGCTCGTGTACACTACAGTTCTTGTACAACATGTTGTCGCCCGCAACCGCCACAATGTCATAGTCGCTCTCCACCTGAAAGGCAGGTAAATGTGAGTCCTCTGCACACGCTCATACATGCCACACACGCCCAGTTATGAGCGCACGGGCACACACACTTGTACCCACATGCACATGGCCATGTTATGCAAGTGTGCATGCGCACGCATGCACGCGCGCACTCACGCACGCACCCACCGACCCACCGGTGTGGGTACCCACACGCACGCATTGGTACTCACCCTGCCTCCGTTAATGGCCACGGTCATGACGCGCTGGCCAACTTGGGTCCAGTAGCACTCTGCCCAATGCAGACTCACAGTGTATGTACCATTCGTCACAGGAACCTACCGTACGTGACGTACACATAAGGACATCAGTACTCTCAAACCACGTCTGAGTATGCATCCCCTCACCTTGGTACAAGATATTCGACTATAAGTAGCGCTTGTTATAACCTTCTTGGAGTCCGCAACCATACCACCAGTGTAGTAAATCCTTTACCCAAGTGATACCCGCCGAGTCCACAAAGTTGGCTTTTGACCCGCATGCAATGTACGCAGAAGTCGTCCCTAAAGTGATTTGTCAAAAACATGCAGCCCAAGCACGCATGCACATGCATCACTTGCATTTTCTGTACACACAAGAATGTGCACACGCATACACACCTGTAGGTCGAGATAGAGTTGTGGGTGGAGAAGGTGCCGGCGGAAGCGGGCCCGGGATGTTGGCAGGAGAAGTCTTTGTGACCGTAATGCCCTTGAGCTTTGCGATGTCCGTCACGGCAATGAACTGGACGTTCAGGCTGCCGTCAGCTACGTGAGTGGTGAAAGTTTGTAGCGCAGCCGCGATGAGCTCGTCGTCAATGATGTTGTAATTTATCAGCACCGTCACGCCCTCCACCATGACGTTGAAGTCCAGCGTATATTCCCAATGGCACAAGCATGTTCACATGTAAATGCGTGTGCGTGCGCGCGGGCGTGCGTGTGTCAGTGTCAAGCAAACCATACTTGAGTGCTGTAGACCTCGACAATGCGCAGGGTCACATCATACCAGCCTGGTGTGACCTTGAACCTGCAGTTGGCGTTGTTACCGTGGTGCTCGCTCTGGTACACCATGGTGGCCATGTCTGCAGGGTCAACACCTGATGAATGACAGCAGCATGTCAATCTTCACAACCACCGCTTGTTCACAAACACCCCTCTTTTAGACCTGCTTTTGCAACGCAGAGGCGGGGACGGGCAAGGGGGAAGGGGGCAGAGGGCGCCGTGTCTACCTCCGTCGACTTAATCAGCATGGTTCACCAATAGCTGCCGCCCTGGGTCAGCAAGCTCTGGTCCGCAGGGTTGGGCGGGTGGGTTAAACAGCTCAGAGCATCCAACAATCAGACTGTCCAGGACAGCACCAACACGGTCAGGTAAGACTGCCCACCAAGAGGCTGTGACAAGGGAGGGGCCGATTGGCTGGCCCCTTGGCTGCTGCATGGGCCCAATAGCGACCAGTTTAACCTTGGTTGACTCTTCGGTGGTAATGAAGGCAGCTGTCACATCATCCCCGGTGGAAGCAGGCAAGTGAGACACTGCTCAGCTCCGAGCCAAGCGTAGAGTTTACGCTAGTGCGGGTCGCCTGTTGTGCATGCGGCACTTCCCGTGTCTTATGCGCTCGCTGCTCCTAGTCTAGGTCACTGAAGAGCTCAGTAGTAGCGGCGCTAATGCGCTGCTCGCCCAATGGGGCCGCAGCTCACCATGCGCGAACATGCAAGTCGTCGCTTGCTGTCTTGCTGCCATGCGGCTGCAAACGTCACGGTGAACAACACTGTTGCATGGCCTGCAGAGTACATCAGCGCTTCTCAGCTCACACAACTGGCAGCACAGAGCAGCATTTTGCTGCTCAACTGCAGAATGATGACACAGCACGGTCAGCCTGATGAGACTTACAGTCAAATCTGTTGGCATGATTGGATTCGGACAAGCAGTGGAGCCATACAACCGCAGCTTGCAATGTAGCAAAGCTTGAGCATTCAAACACCATGACCCTGCAGCTGCGAATCTCATTCATTCATGCAGCCATTCGTGCACTTTTGCAGCAACGCAAGCGATTGCTAAGTCACGTGTGGCCAACCTTTTCTTTTTGGGGGAGAAACCTGTTAACCCACCCCGTCCTGGCGATAACCATGCGGCCAGCATGGCTGCCACTGGCGCAAGTCATCATTGCGCATGCTGCACAAAATGGCGAGAGTGCCCGCAGCACGTGCAGCAGCATGGGGGAGAGCGTGAAGAACGTCAGCTCAAATTCTGTGCGTGCCCAGGTATGCGCATTGTTATTGAGGGCTTAAGCACTCTTCCTTGCTCGGTGTGCTGATGTCAAGTGCAGCAACTTGAGAGTCCCTCACTGGAGACACACTAGTAATGAAGCATGGGGCACATCCAAAGGCACTATTCTAGTGTTATGAGCCGTAGCATGGATGCGGAAGGAAGTCAAAGTTTTCGTGATTATTTTAAACTATATGCTGCATTGAAATGAGCAGCATCAATTCTACTCAGTTAACTTGCAACTAGGAAGACTCGATTAAGTGTTGGTGCTAGCCCAGATGAGGCACTCGCACAATTATTGCTGTAATGTTGCCAGCTGAGCAATGCCTTGTATGCTTATTAGCAAGTATGTGATATTGAGTGTTTGCATGCGCGCGTGCATAATCAGCAAGGGAGAGCACTTGGCCAAGTGCAACCTATGAGCTGCATGTCGTCGTGTGCGTATGTGCATGTTGATGTTGTCATGTACGTGATTTGCTCGCCATGATTCTTATCCTGCTTGGCCATGGTTATGCAGTTGCAAAGTTATCTGTTTGAAATCTTATGTGCATAAACAACCTAGCAATCACTGTCGTTACAACTATGGCGTAGCATGTTCAACTTGGCTACGCACACATCCGTATATAAGGATCTATCACACGTTCCAGTACCTTCGTGACAAGGTTTAGCAATACATTCAACGCTACCTTAGCATGGGCGCCTTTACGCAAAGAGCTTAAAAGTAAAAGGTACCCGGGATACAAGCACACAATGATGAACGAAAGACACGTAATACCGATCTACTCGACAATATATGTACAAAACAACCACACAAGCCAAACTAGGCTAAGATATGATGTTGAAAGAGGTTAATGTATATGTGTACATTTTGTATTTGTGTGTATATGCGCAATGCAAATGAACATGCAAGGAACAGACATGCTCAATGCAATGAGCATAATACGCTTATGATCTCTATTATTTGATGTTAACGCACAGGCTACACAACTACGTTGCTGCTGTACCACTCCGTTAGTTATATTGTTGCGCAACGTGTTATGTGTGACATGTTACGTTAACGTCTTTGTGCACATCATATCATGTACATCATGTATTAGTGTTCAAATGCAATGCAAATGAACAAGGAATAAACATGCTCATTGCAACGAGCATAATACGCCAACCATCCCTATCATTTGATGTTAACGAACATGTTACACAATTACTGTTGTAGTCTAATTTAACCACCCCGTTAGTCATGTTCATTCATATATGTACACCTACGTACGTACGTACATACAGTAATTCTTGAAGCGCATAGCGGCTTGTATGGTTAGCAGCTGTGGGTGACTCAAGGTTTTTTAAATCTTAATGTCGACCTTCATCGATTACAACACAGTGTAGTTCAAACAAGTCAAAATTCCATCTTGATACAAACATCATCGCTTTGCCGACGCCCTGTTGATTGTAACACTATATAATACATTTCGCCCCCCGTAGTAACTTGATTTAGTATACAGCGTTGTTCACACACAGTAATGTATGTTATATGTAAACATTATTCATGAGAGTTTACACTTTTATCATTGCCATGGCCTATACAAGCTTGCACTGGCGTTGCAAGAACCGCTAATAACATCAATGTCTTGATGTAACGACAAGTTGTCATTGCATAATAAATTGTAAGATGTAGTTAATGACTAATATTTACGATATTGCGCTAAAATAATTATGGTCATTGCTTAAAGGAAGCGACCTTTTTGTAATATCAGGCTTAAACCATACATGGTCACTGCATTGAGTGTAAACTGAAATGCAATACACCATGACAATCAATAATATTGCATATGCGCATTGTTGATAACAGCACGTATGCTGGTACCTGGTAAGTCTCAACTTGAGCTCTTCATTTTGCTTGGACATGCCCATTGTCCTGGACATGCATGTCGTCACGCTCGAAGCAATACATGGCGGCAGGATGGACACCAATCCACTGCCTCACTGATTCAGAAACCCTGTCTGAATCACTGACTCACTGAGTCACAGAGTCAAACTCAAGCCTGGCGTTTGTCACCGACCTGCCACAAATACCGCGCGCCTACAGCACAGATAGCGCGCCCGACGACGGCGGCGGCGGCGGCGGTGGCGTTGAGGACGTAGAGGGCGCCAGCATCGTCGTGGTCACAAGGGTCATTGGAGGAGTTCAATCCATTTGCATTACGCCTGGTCTGCTGCTTGGAGCAGAGACATGCCAGAGTTGGGTTCAATTATGGTGCTTGCTGCAAGGCTGACTTGGCAGCAGTAGCGCCGGCTGGGGCGTCAATGAGGCGAAAGTAGCTGTCATCCGGCGTTGGCCACACTCGTGAAGAGATTGACCCTTCCAAAAGCCACCAGCTAAAACGCCTTTCTTGTGTGCGCTGCATAGTAAGGCACGGGTGCTGTCGCAATTTCTCGCTTTTTGCATGAGACCGGACTTGACATGTGCGTATGTGCACAAAAGTTTGATATGTGTACGCATTCACACAGTTCTCGCCACTTGTAACTTGCCTGTGCAATGTGCACGTCACCGTTTACTCTAACGTGTTATCGCCCTGCTGCAGAGATGAGGACGGTCAGCCGGCAGCAGCAGCTGCTCATTGGGCAGCAGTTACCATTGCACAGTTGAAAGGACTGTTACAGTCAGTACAACACAACCATCAGCAAGCAACAACTGGGAAAGCCCTCACTCTCAAGCCATGGCCGAGGAGGAGCAGCTGCAGCAGTGTCTAGCTGACTGTGCTGCGGTGTGGGACTACAACTTCAATAGTAGCAGTTCCACAGCATGTCTAACGGGGTGTCTTGAGGAGGCGGGATGGACAGCCCCCGTCGCGCCGGACTACCTCAATGCTGTCTGGGCCGGCCTCCTCGTCGTCCTGTCCGCCACATTCTCTGGTCTTGGCCTCGGCCTCATGTCGCTTGACAAGCTTGGCCTGCAGGTAAGCACTTGATAAATAGTTTGCGCATATGTGCGTTCGTTCCAGCACCATTGTAATGGCACATCAGGGTATGCTCGCATGGCGTCATCATCATCTGCATGCATAATTGTGTGCACTGTGGGCGTGCATGTTGTGGTATGTTGTGGCAACTACATGGGATGTTATGGGCAGGGTATTGCATAGCTCACCATGGCTGAGTGTGGTTGTATAAGGAAGCAGTATGCGTTGTGGTTTGTTGTCAGATACTCATGGATAGCGGGGAGCCGCAAGAGAGGGAGTGGGCAAAGACAATCTACCCCATCAGGCAGAAGGGCAACCTGCTGCTATGTACGCTGCTTCTTGGCAACGCATTTGTCAACTCCTTCATAGCCATCCTGTTAGCCTCCATCACGACAGGCATGATCGGCCTGATTGCGTCGACGGGACTTATACTCATATTCGGAGAGATCATCCCGCAGGCCGTGTGCAGCAGACACGGGCTGATGATCGGGGCGAAGACCGTGTGGATTGTGAGGGCATTTGTGGTGTTGTTCTTCCCCGTCACGTACCCCATCAGCTTGATACTCGATTGGGTCCTTGGACGGGAGATGAACAACACCTTCTCCAAAGAGGAGCTCATGAGGCTCATCGCCATCCATGTGGAAGACCCACAGGCACAATTGGAGTCGGGCCTCACGCGTGATGATGAGAAGCTCATCTCCGGCGCGTTAAAGTACAAGAACAAGGCCGTAAAGGAGGTGATGACTACTCTCGACCGGGCATTCATGCTTGAGCAGTCGCAGAAGCTCGACTTTGAGACACTGTTTGAGGTATACAAGAGCGGGTTCACGCGCATACCTGTATACGACACCTTCCCACAAAACATGGTGGGCGTGTTATATGCGAAGGACCTCATTCTTGTCGACCCCGATGATGCGATCGAGGTCCGTGCCATCCTTTCTTTCCACGGCCGTGAGATCCGCACAGTTAAAGAAAACACCAGCCTTGAAGATGTGTTTAAAGAGTTCAAAACGAGCTACATCCACCTGCTGTTTGCCACCAATGAAAAGGAGCAGAAGATAGACGTGAGTGTGATCAGGAGTGTGGGTTAAGTTGGACACTTAAGTGTGACTGTTGCTGAGCTTGCTTTTTGGGTTGTGTGTTTCAGTTTCACCCGTTGCCGAGTCACGGGCAACACGAGTACACAATGACCGGGTTGATCACGCTGGAGGACGTGATTGAGGAGCTGCTGCAGACGGAGATCGTGGACGAGACAGACAACTTCGTAGACGTAAACCAGCCGATGAAACGCGTGGCGAGGGCAAGGAAAGACGTCTCGCTGTTCCTCACCATGCTGCAGCATAAACGCACGCCAAGTGATGCCCTGTCTTTGCAAGAGATTGAAGCCATCACAACGTTTTTGTCTCACAATCTGAAGGTGAACTTTGTTGTACCTCTACCTCCCTTGTGCAGTTGTAAGGTCACCACAAGTTGTAACACAACATGTGTTGTGGCATGCAGGAGTTCAAGAAGCTAAGCAAAGTGCCGCATGTGGTGAAAGACCTTGTGCGACATGCTACGTTGGTTGACCGCTTTCAGGGTGAGCAGGAATGTGAAACAAGAACAAACGCTCTGCTTGTGTATGATGACACATCGTTCATGTTGGCTATTGTTGGGTTTTTGGAAGTTGAAGTATTGACCCATCGCAGATGAGGAGGATGCAACAGGGGCCAACAGCCACGTCATATACGAGCGTGGCCGGCAAGCAGACTTCTTGACGCTAGTGCTCCAGGGCAAGGTACACACAATCCACTTGGAAAAACTACCTCCTCATGCTGTCAATGGTAAACCCAGCTGTATCTCCCTTTCAGGTGGTGGTGCGCTCTGGTCTGGACAACTTTGAGTCCGACCTTGGGCCCTGGTCGGTCTTAGCACACGCCGCCGTGCTCGCTGAACCGTATGTAGCGGACTACACTGCCATCATGTATGGCGCCGGCCGCCTACTACACGTATGCAACAACTTGCATGTTCTATCCCATGCGTTTGTGCACTTTTTCAACCTGACAATGTGTTGGGTGATGCAGATCAACCGGGCGAGTTACATGGGTGCGTGGCGGGTCATGCAGGCCAACTATGTCGGTAAGACGTTGGAGACGAAGTTGGATCCCGTCGTGGAGATGACGCGCTTCGGCAGCGAGAGTCCCGTGAGCCCGCAGGGCACGGACCCGATGAGCCCTTTCAGCGACTCGACAATGAGTGAGAACGACAGAGCACCACTGTTGCAATAGGGTGAAGACGTTGTTTTCATTCACCACCGGGGCTATGGTGGAGTCGCGTTTCTTCTTTTGCCACTATGCAGGGAGGATAAGATGTGTATATGTGTGACACGATGTGGACGTGTGAAACGCTGTGTACACTGTTGAGTACAGAGTAAGAGGTGCAGTTGTCAACACAAGTTGATATACGGCCTTCAAATGGCTTTGGCTAAGTTAGACGCACTCTCTATGGGCTGCCTGAGCGCGAAATGCATACTGAGTGCTCTGGCTTCTCGGTTGCTTGAGCTTGGCTCATTCATTATTGTCGTAGCTGCAGTGCGGCTGCTAATGGTGTCCGTCTATGCTCTGCTTCTGACCACATGCAGCGTGGTGTGATGGTTTGCACTGAATCATCACCAGGTTGACAGATTGCGCAATCATCCAACCTGCTTTGCGGAACGGATATGCGTCGCAGTTGGGCTGCGTACTGGTGAGCGAATGGACTAGACCCTTTTGTGTGACCCATTACTTTAGTGTGCATTTTTGCTGCGCGTCGCTTCATTGCTTACATTGCGTGACTGCACCAAGGCACGAGTGCTTACAACAAATTGCGGTGAACACTTTCAACATGAGCTGCTGAGTCTAGTACACTCAGCAGCATACGATGTGCAGACTCCATGCGACAGGTACCATCAATGCTTGCCGCATTGAGGTTGTGGGGGCTGTCCTTATAGCTGACACCGACGCCTGCACAAGCACCTTGTGTAACTTACATAAATTGTCAACCTATGTGCAACTGAAACATTGCAATACATCAACGCGTTGTCCGACGCACTCTCTTAGCTTTCAACTTGATCTTCACCTCGCTCGCCTTTGTAGTTGCCGTAACCACCTGTCTTTGCGCCTTTGCAACAGACCGTGTCACACGCTTTTGTGCTGCTGTTGTTGTTAACACAACCGAATTGGTAACATCATCTACAGCCTGCTTCCTCTTCTTCGTCCTCGTCTGCTTTTTGTCCACAACTTCTTCAACAAAGGCTGTCGCTAGTCTCCTCTTTGCTTTTGGCTTCATCACCACCTTGTCGCCTTTATCAATGCTTGGGCGGCTGGCTTGTTTAATACCACCCTGTTTCCCAGTCTCAGCCATTATCTCACTGCCATCGCCATCATCATCTTCACCTTGTTCAGAAGCTGATGAGACAACAACCTCTTTGGTTGCCTTCTTCTTTCGTGTAGTAGTTGCCGCTGTTGTTTTGGCAGCTGCGCCTTTGGGCAGCTTCTGAACAGCTGGCACAATTGCCGTAGTCTGCAAGTAACTCTTTGTCAGCACCGACACGCAACACATGAGTTGTTTCATGCAGACAGAGGGAAGCACATTAAACAAAGTGATGGTGATGGGATGTGACCGCTGAACCAGACACCTACTCACCCGTCCACCGACTTCTGCGAACTCAATATGCATCCCTGTGAAGCGATGAAAACAACAGTAAGTATCAGTTTATGACTATAGTCATGACACATGCAGTCCACAAACACATGCACACGCGCGCATCTCACACACCATTGTGTTTCCCCTTCTTCTTCCCCCATCTGTTATGAAACAGCCACGTATCCGGGAAGAGTTTGCTGTCGGCGTTGAACTCAACAGCCATCTCGCACACGTGCGAGATGGTTTCATGCAGCCGCTTCATTTGGTCGTCGTCTAGTGTGTTCGCCCTCTGCGCCGGGTGAATGCGCGACTGATAGAGCACCTCATCAGCAACCCAGTTGCCCACGCCGGCTGCAAACTTCTGTTGGGAAAGGAAAGGACGACTGTCAGTCTTGATGAATCAATAAACTTCAGAACAGCACAGTGTCATGCATGCCTGCATGCACGTGTGCGCACTGCACTTGAACAAGCGTGCACATGTGCGCACTACACTTGAATGTTAACCTGCATACACAATCAGACATGGTCATGTGACGATGTGCATGTGCACACGCATGCCAAAATGCATGCACGCACACGCACACACGCGCATCTACGAGCACACGTGCAGGGGCATGCACATCGCATGCAAGTATTAGCGCGCCAATCCATGCCCGCATGCCCGCCTGCCCAACGGCAGGCATGCGCACGCGAATGTGTCCAAACGCATACATGCCGGCACAATCATGCATGCATCCGTGTGCACACATCTGAACGCCAGCATGCCCACGCACACACAATGCACAAGCGATACATGAAAGTCCACGCCTGCAGGTGCGGGCTCTTATGCACAAATGCAAGCAAGCATGCGCGCATGCACACGTACACGGACCATATGCTGCTTGCTGTATGCAATGTAACACACAGTGTTTCCAAACAAGCACATTATCTGACCTGGTCCAACAGGAGTGCTTTTATGGGTGGGGTGCGTCTCCGCACGGCAACAGCAAACTCCTCCAATTGCGGCATGCTCAAGATTGGGTCGAAGCCCAGCTCACTTATCGGCGGCTCATTTGCTGGCTGCTCACAAAGAAAACACTATGGGTGCCGATAATGTGCTGCTTATTACACACGACATTCACAAAACCCGGCGGAGTAGTGTATCTGGAGTGTCATATGCATCATTTGTGCAAAAGCCAAGTTTTGTGCATACACGACACAACACGACACGACTTCTCTACTGAAGCGAATGGACAGGCATGTAGTATATGTTGTGACAAGTTGCCACAAGAGCACTTACGTCCTGAAACACGCGGATGCGAGCAAAGCGCCTCGAATCACGGAACGCCAGGTGCGTCCCATCTTCAAACTGGTCAAGCATAATGACAATAAGCTATATTCAGATATTGAACAGCTGTGCATCATATTAACGACAGCAATGAGTGACAAATATGATGCGAGAATCAGTCAAGTGCTTGATAAGTCAAGTGCTTGATAAGTCAAGTGCTTAATCAGTCAAGTACTTGGTCAATCTTACCTCTAGAAGCAGTTTGTGATATTTCGGCGGCCACTTGCTGCTATCCACCTTGAAACTGACATTACGTACACAATATAAATACATCACTGTGCGTAAGAAGCATCATTCACACACAAGCGATATTCTTTGCTAAACCGGATCAGCCAACCGCACATAATGAGTGATGCAAGAAACTCTGTTCCGTGCCATACCTTTTGTACTTGGTGCCTGGCTGATCCTTCACAACAAACGACCCCGTCATGCCTATGCGCACAGCAGCTAGATCAACACGAGGCGATGCAGTCACTTGTTGATGTAAGATAAATGAACGATTGCACAACATATGCTTGATCATGACCTGTCATATTACATGTGAAATGCAACGGTACTAACAGTAATGTCTGCACTGATGTGTGTCTCTGTTACTACACAGCTCCACCTCTTGAACAGAGGTCACACAGTGTTATGGTATCTCTTCCCCATCTTCTGTGCTCGTAAATTGTCAGTATGTATGTGATGAGACGCAAGCTTACCGAAGTGGAATGCTGGCCATGGTCGCTGGTCCAGCTCCCACCACACGTGCTTGCCTTTCCTGTGAACCTGCAATCGCTTCAGCTCATTGAGTCTTGGCATTACATTGCCATGGAAGCTGACCAACTTCACAACGTCAACAATGGAAGCGGAAAAGCCCACCGCAACTCGCCACTGAACAGACACCACCTAGCACAAGAGTGTTGTGTATGCGACACCCACCCACAAACACCCACCCACACAGACACATACAAACGAGAAGGGGCAAGCAGCATATGCGCACAGTTACAGACTCACGTCTACCAGCAGCCTTCCCTTGAGCGCCTCCTCCAGCTCCTTCCCGCTAACGCCCGCTATCACAATCTGGCGCACAAAGCACGCAAGCAAACAACAGCTCGTCAGAATGCAATTACTAGTTGATACTTTTCTCTCCAGTCTCTTTACTGTGTGTGGTGTTTCTGGTATTTCTTACGGTGTCGTCTGCTGCGGTGGCGGTGAGGATGCGCTTGCCCTTGGCGTGAAGGGCGCACAGGCGCCGCGCCGCCTCGCACTCAGGCAGCTCCGGCATTAGTAGAGTCAACTATAACAACCGTCTCACCCAAGCTGGCTGATGACTATGAAACAAAGGAAACCCAATTAAACACTCCTATCCTTTTGATGCTGCACCACACCGCACATGATGTTGCGCAACGTTCATTGTGGTGTAAGCGTCTCTCTCTCTGCTTCCAAACAGCACTCTGCTTCGCTATGACCACTGATTATGCACTGCTACGCGCAGTTCAGCAGCGAAGCCGGCTTGCACTTCACTGTTTATCATTCAAGCAGACCAACCCATGCATGCAGGGATTGCTTGGCACAAACTTGTCACACGCATGCCTGTGACACGGAGCATGCGCCCAGCGCCGTCCCTGGTGCTGCTGCCAACAGCCATCAGCCTGTTGGTGGCAGTGGCGGATGTGACGTGGCTGCGTGTCTACGCGAAAAAGAAAAATTGAACGAGGCAGCGAGGTACGGCGTACTCCGATAGCAGCGCCATACGGGAATGCTTTATGCGCAGTGACTGTCGGGTATGCCGCGTCCGCGCTGTTGGTGCATACGGTTACACTTCCCCAGTCCACAACGAGGACATTGCAATTTCTGCCAACTTCGTCATAGCTTGCGTTGCGTCTGTTCCGAGTGGTTGCGGGTAGGGTATGAGTTCAGCTAGATGAGATGCGCAATGGTTCCTGAACGGAAACACCACCCACCATCGCGAATGCAATTTCCAGATATTAATTCATAAGCTGTGTGATAGCATGGAGGCGCAAGCAGCCTGCTACCTTCTTGCAACCAATCTTAGGCTGTTGCGCATCGCGCTCCAGCATTCAACCAGCACAATAGCAATTGTGGTATGCCGTTGCGCAGTCATGCACAACATCCCAGTGGGCAAACCACTATGGAAGCACCAACATGCAGACTTGTATGTTGCAGCGTACGCGACAGTGGCTAACAACAAACAACAGCTACAGCAAAAGTATCACAACCATGCAATCACACCCGCTATGTCCTCAAGGGCTCTTGCAAGCTTTCCAAGTGACAAAGCCATTGATATCGATCGAGGTGTGCAGATTCATGCTCAGCTATGTAAGCCTCATTCAACCTGAAACGCACGAGGGAGCGTGAGAATGAAACAAAAGTTGAGATTTCCATTGTTGCAACAACAGAACTGCACTTACGCGTCTACATCAAGAGGTGCGTCCTCTTCAGGTGCAGCAGGTGCTTGTTGGATGCCTTGAGCCGTCATCGCCGCATCTGCCTGCACAATAACGTTTATAGATTCATGTGAATGTGCAATGGCAAGCTGCACGACATGCAGCAGGAGGTTCAAAGTTACCGTGTACTGAGGCCTGGGCTGCGCGTGCTGGCTGTAATAACCGTACGGGTCATATGTGCCTGGCATCGCATAAGCTCCGTACGCAGCATATGCACTGCCATCAGCGTAGTACTGGTAGTTTGGATCGTATGAAGCGCCTGTGGGCGTGCGCGCTTTCTGGGCATAACCACAAGCATACCATTAGCGATTATGCTACTGCATAATAAGGAAAGCAACTTATATCCGTTTTGTGCACCTGCCGATGAGCAGGGGACTTGCCCCATGATAGTCTGAGAGTCTGGCTGCCAACCACTTGCCCGTGCATCTGCGCAATTGCCTGCTCTGCTGATGACCTGAGCGCATGTACACAGTCAAGACACTGCGCGTGACTGACCAACAATCAGTTCTGTGCAAACAATGCAATCACAAACCTTGTGGAGTACTGCACAAAACCACACCCTTTGCCAATGGGTATCTTTACGTAAATGATGTCACCAAAAGGCTCGAAGTACTGCTTCAGATGCTCCTCAGTTATACTCGAGTCCAGGCCTCCAACAAACACCTGCAACAGATGTTAATGGGTACCGCCTTCTGCATTCTGCTGCAACCACCAGCAAGCAACTATGTGCATGAACCATATGCTACCGTTGTGTTGGCCAGATCTGGGTCGCCGGTGGGCGTTGTTGGCACGCTTGCAGAAGCAGCCGAGGGTATTGCGAGAGGGGTTGTTGGTGTGCCAGTGACTGCGGGGCAGCATAACATGAGATCTACTACACATACCAATTATCCATCAAGCTATCATTACCCCACAACTTGGCTCCCCTTACCTTGCCGCTTTGGTGTGGCAACACTGATTCGCATTGGTCGAGACAGGCAATACTGACCTGCACAGCAATAAGCTTGCACACAAGTCAAGTGCCAATGCGAAACACATGTGTACCATGGGAGCAACTAGGGGAGGAACACCCCATCTCAGACCGCATGCATACCGTTCATTTCAGTTAATGCTCGGTCCCGTTCCATCTCCTCTCCAAAACGCACAAACCCATAACCCTGGTTGCAAATGCAACTTTCAACACACATGCAACCACTGCAGGTAGCAGTAGACAAACATCCAGCACCGTCAGCAGCTGCCACAAACACCCTACCTTGGCTCTGTATGTGGCCGGATCAGTGACCACCTTTGCGCCCCTGACTGAACCGTACCGAGCGCGGAAGGTGTCCATCAGTATCTGATCGGTCGCCTCAGGTGGGAGATCTCCCACGAACAGCGAGTGCTCATTTGACCCTGGACAAGCGTAAACTGTTTGCTGTGCAGCAATGGGCATGCATGGCGAACTTGACTGTTGCGAGCCGTTAATGGAAAGCAAAACCAGCAGACTTACACACCTAATAGGCATGGCTGACGTGTTGCATCCATATTAGTACTGTTCTCCTCAACACAAGTTGTTGCTCTGATAGGGTACAGGACAGAGAGGCAAACCAATGAACAAACCACATTTTGCATCCTGGAGCTGCCGCAATGACAATACAACCAAAGTTGAAATGGCTCAACTCACCATCGGCTGGCCGCTTCTCCCCAATTCCAAACGTGGCCCAATTCAAGCGGAACACTGCGCACATGCAACAGGCACGCTGAGCATGCATGCAAAGTGAGGCAATGCAATGCATGCACGAGTTGAACCTGCTAGGACACACAAATAGAATTACCACTCATCGTACCATACTCAGTGCCGGTGACTGGCTGGCCATTGTAGGTGGCAAGGATCCGCTCCGCAGAAGCATGCGAGGCGCATTCAATGAAGCCGTAACCCTCAGGCTGGCCGGTAAGCTTGTTCCGCATGACCTTAACGCCATTAACCTGAATCACACGCAACAATGCACGCATGAGTCCCTCAAACCAGCACGCTGTGCCCTCACTCAAAACCCTAAACCGATCCAGGCCGCACTCACCTCCCGGGCGGCGGAGTTCAGCAGCTGTGTCAGGTAAGCCTCGTCCATCCACCACGGTAGGTCACCGATCCACAACGTCCGGCTCTCCTGACCCATCGCCCCCATCCCACCGACCACACCACCCGCCGCCATCGCCGCCGCCGCCGCCTCAGCCATTGCTCCTACACACTGCGGCCACAAGCGTGGCCACGCTGGCCATAAGCGCTAGTATCGCGCAGTATCGGTGTGCTCGCAGAATACTAAGAATACGGGCTGAGATACCTAGTATATCAGGTGCAATGCATTGGCGGGAATGTCACTGTGCTGGGCTAGGCGGCGACGGTGGTGGTGGTGGCGGCGGTGTCCGCCGCCACTGCGACAGGCAGGGGAACGAGCAGGGGAGGGAGTGTGTAAACATGTCTTGAGCTATGGCGTGCATTGATTTGACCGCCAGCGATGACGAGGGAGCAGCAGGAGAGCAGCGGGAGCTGCGTGAGGCTGCTGCGTCTGTGCTCAAGGCTAAGGCTGATGCCGAGGCCAGGGCTGCTGCTGCAATTAAGGCCAGGGCGGCGCTCGAGGCCGCAGCTGAGGAGGCTAGGGAGGAGGCGAGAGAGGAGCTGGTCGGTGTAGAAGCCCGACTTACCGCAGTTCAACGTGGGTGTGCTTGTTTCGTTGCCTCGCTTCTATCGATGTGACGGTGTTGTGAACACAGCATGTAATCAAGTACGTAGCTACGGCGGCAAGGGTTGCCTGCTTGATGTCAGTTACGTGTGCGTGAAAGATTTGATGTGTATTCAGCTAATCAACCAGCATCCGTGGTTATTCTTATGGCGACAAGCCTGGCGAGATCAGCTTGGCTCAGTGAGAGGCACTGCACCAAGCTGATCAGCTTCTGGCAGTGCCTCTCATGGCATGGCTCTAAGCTGATCAATGTGCGTGCACTGTTGCAATGCTTGACGCACTGGACTTTCCCATCTGACCTGTTGGGGTGTTCATAGTGCTAACAGCTTGTGCGCATTGCAGGTGAAATTGACATTTTGGTGAACGAGCAAGCGAGCTTGGTCGCTCGTAAAGTGGAGTTGCAGAGACAGCTGTCTTCGACTACAGCTTCAACTTCTCATTGCAGTCAACATGGCTCACGGGATGCAGCGTCAAAGATGTGGTCGGGACCCTTCGAGTGGGATGGACGAGTGCACAGGCTGCTCCATGACGTCTTCGGCCTCCAAGGCTTTCGCATGCACCAGAAAGAGGTTGGGATGCACTTCAAGTTCAATTTCATTTCGTTGACTTGTATCCAACGAGTTTGCAACAATCGCCACTCACCTCTTGCAACAGGTCATCAATGCAACGCTGAGCGGCAAAGATGTCTTTGTGATCATGCCATCAGGTAGTCCACTGGTTATAGAGACAGTTAATGATTGCACGCTCTGTGTATCATTCAATTCATTGGTTATTTACTAACTCCGCAGGTGGTGGCAAAAGTCTCTTGTACCAGTTGCCTGCATTGGTCCAGGGCGGTTTGACCCTTGTTGTGAGTCCTCTCTTGGCTCTGATTCAAGACCAAGTGATGGGGCTCACGACTTTGGGAATACGAGCCGCAATGTACACTTCCGACACATCCAAAGAAGAAGTCAAGAACATCTCTGAGAGCATGTTGGGGCCCAACAAAGGAAAGAGGGTAGACAGAGGACCGAGGGCATCATTCCCATACGAGTCTGGCGAGCTTGATCAGGAAGACGATGGCTTGCGTCTGTTGTATGTCACGCCAGAAAAGATAGCCAAAAGCAAGAGGTTTATGGCAATGCTGGAAAAATGCGCTGCTGCAGGCCGTCTGACAAGGGTGGCCATCGATGTACGTGCAACAGGTGCTTGACAGTTAATGTGCATTGTCTCAACATGCCACGTCCACTGCAGGAAGCGCATTGCTGCAGTCAATGGGGGCATGATTTTCGTCCCGATTACAAAAAGCTTGGCTTGTTGAAGCGGCAGTTCCCAAATGTGCCATTGATGGCGCTCACTGCAACTGCCACAGAACGAGTGCAGGTACCTTTTACTGTACAAAGATGCTTATACTGAATCGCCTTGCAGTTGCCATCTGATTCACATATAGTTGCGGTCAGTCAGATGTGCGACAGATGCTGCACCTGCAAGCGGATGAGCCATTCATCAGCTCCGTCAACCGACCAAATCTGTTTTATGAGGTGGGCATCTGCTGCATTTCGTTGCAAACGGGGTGGTGTCTCAGTTCTATTTGCAGGTGAGAGACAAACCCTCCAACGCTGCTGCAATGATTGATAACATGGTGCAGTTCATCAAGACAGAATACCCCAATAAAGAATCTGGCATTGTGTATTGCATGTCTCGCAAAGAGTGCGAGCAGGTTGCTGCCCAATTGAGCAGCAATGGAGTTCCCGCTGTTCATTATCATGCTGGTGAGTGCCGCCATGTACTGCACGCCAGTTGCAATAGCCCAAGTGATGAGCAATCCCAATGTACTACAGATATGGATACGCATGCTCGAATGCTGGCTCACAGATCTTGGAGCTCATGCCGTGTACAGGTACAGTTGCACTGCAGTCCACTTCAATGACAAGTACTGACTGAGTGTCTTACAATTTGATTTGCAGGTCATTGTAGGCACCGTTGCTTTTGGCATGGGCATTAACAAACCTGACGTCCGCTTTGTCCTTCACCACACTCTCAGCAAGTCGGTGGAGACTTATTACCAAGAGAGCGGGCGAGCTGGCCGGGATGGCAAGCTGTCGCGATGCGTCCTGTACTATCGTTGCGGCGACATCTCCCGCCAGGTAAGCCCTGCGTACAGCATACTTCAACACCGATCAGACAGCTAGAAGCTGCGTTTGATGTCTGTTTGTGTAAGCATGAAGCTGTCACTGTGCAGGCATCGATGGTGTTTAATGAGAGCAATGGCCTTGACCATCTGAAGAGTCTGGTGAGATTCTGTCACGCTGTCGCAGACTGCAGACGCCTAAGCATACTGGAGCATTTTGGAGAGGCAGAAAAGGTCGACTGCAATGGTAACCAGCTGCACACTGTCATCGGGTGACAAGCAAACTTCTCATGTTGCTATCAATAAATGCCTGTCCTCAGGTACCTGTGACAACTGTGCCTCGACTGATATCGTCAAGGTGGAGGACGTGACAACTGCAGCTCGTTCTGTCGTCAACCGCGTTACTGAGTTGCAGCAAACCACCGGCCGCATCACGCTCCTGCAGCTCATTGATGACGGCAAACTTGCTTATGGCGGTGAGGGAGCGAGTCAAAAGATTTTGAGCCGGAGCGATCACGAGAGACTGATGGTACAGCTTCTGCTGGAGCAGATCCTGGCAAGTTGACATGCTCTTTGGCTTTCTACACTAATCAGCCTTTGCACAGTGTTTGGTAATCACTGGTTGTCATAGGGCGAGGACTTTGCCCACACAGCCTACACAACAACCATGTACATAATTCCGGGACCCAAGGCTCGGCGCTTTCTAGCAGGTATCAAGATCGTAGCTGGTGGAGCTGAGTTATTATATCAGCCGGCAACCATGAGGGTTTGTTGACAGCTCATCATGCAAGTGAGAGAGCCCTGATCTGCATGTGGCAGGCTCCATGCAAGTGAAGCTGGAGCTTCGTGCGAAACCACCTGCGGCTCGCAAGTCCGTGGCAAAAACACCCGCCAGCAAGGCTACATCAAGGAAGAGTGCAGCTGCCTCAACTCCACACTCGAGCAGGTTCAGCCCGCCCGGCCCCAGCGCAGAACCTAAGTCTGCACCCAACAAGAGAAGCAGGTTAAACACTCCTAGCTCGCAGAAGCCAGGCAAGCCAGGCTCAAAAAGCAAAGGCCCAAATACTGAACCTGTCAGGAGGAAGACTGCCCTTGACGCCAATCCCGACATGGACATGACTAGATTGCCTGATCTTGAGCGATTCACTTATGAGGAGTTGACAGCCCTGCGCTTGAGGTTGGCGGATTGCGCCAACGTTGTGCCTCATGCGATATTGGACTCAGATCAGATGCAAAGACTTGCCAAGCAGCGCCCTATCGTTCTTGCAGAGGTACGCATTGCAAGCATGCAGGCTTTCTGTGAACTGCACTCAATGCTGGTGTCATAGCATCATTGTCGTATCAATTCCTGAATCAGGTTGCAGAAATCGCTGGTAAAGTCAAGGCGCGCAAGTATGGCGGTGACATTCTCGCGGCAATCAAGCGGGCAAGAGACTTCTGCTTTGATGGTGGCAATGACACCAGTAGAGCATCTGCACCTTCTGGTCCGCAAGCTGCGACAGACCCAGCAAACGCCACTAATCATGCACCACCTGTGGCAACAACAACACCTCCTGATATAGTTGCCGAGTCTGATCCTGAAGATGAGCCATGTTGGCAAGAGAAGGACAGGTCTGTCAGTAGCGTGAAAGCAGAGTTGCCTGTTGGATTGGAGGATGATATCAGCGAGAATGATGCGAGCTTCAGCCCTGTCTTCCATTGCAAGCGAAAACGGTTGGTATCTTCAGTCGATGATGACGATGACATAGATGAGGCATAATTCATGGTCAAGCTCTGTTGGCATCTGTTGCGCTTCAGCTTGCATTGCCTGGTTGCTCCTATTTTATGCATGTGTTCTGCATATGTCGCTGCTGAACTTCGCGAAGTTATGGCGTTGTTACTGTACCGTCGAGTGCATCGCTATAATGCCAACAGACAGCGGCATACGTATGCCTTGGCTTAATGGTTGTGTTGGCTTGATGGCTTAGTTGCCTGGCAGCTATTGCACAGAAGGTGACTTTGGCCCAACAGATGCAGCGTGCGTGCATCATGGCATGCAGGTTGTGAAGGCTAGGAGCATTTCCGTTTCAATGTAGTAACCTCCTACGAATAGCGATGCAGACGAAGAGAGAGAGATCTCGTGCGTAGGCAAGGACAATGGCAACTAAGTGACGTGCATGTAGTCTTGCAGTCTGCCTGCAAACGTGTCTATCAGCATACTGGAAGTAGTATTTGGATCTTGCTGAAAGAGAGCAAATGGGATGAATTCTTTGACAGTATATCAAGTTTGAGAGTGCAAAAGTACAAGAGGCCCAGCCCAGTGCGAATACACCGGCACGGGGTACAGGTGATTTTATGCCGTGCTCATATGCATGCATGACTAGCAGGGTTTGTGGGCGGTAGTGTAAGGTATAATGTCTGTAGAAGTAGCTAGCCCAGTGGTCAAGCACATATTGCAAGGTATGTGCTAATTGCTGTGGTAGTATGGGACTACTGTTACTAGGGCACATCCATATGCATATCTTGCTTGCAGCTTGTACACTAGATTGTAAGCTTTAGACACTACGCAACTACACACGGCTACACAGTATGACAGGTAGATAGGGCAGGCAGGCAGGCAGGCAAAAAATCTCCCGCACAACCACCTGTGCAGCAGATCCAACATGGTCAAGCTGCAAAAGCATCCACCAATTGAATGCCAACAACTTGGTTACATTACCAACCAGAATTGCGTCATACTTTACCAACTACACATGTAGCTGCAAACTTCAAGCTAGAGTATAACTAAGCTACGCTAGCTGCAACACTGCTGGTTAGCACCAGCCCTGCAATCTCCGGGGTCTTTGAGCCCCTTCCAATAACAGTGTCCAACATGATACAACAACAAGAGATGTCACCTGCTTGCCCTTTGTGTAATGACAAAGGCACCAATGTGCATGCTTGCCATTCTGTTTCTGCCTTGTTTGCAAACGAGAGACTGAGAAACAGTAGAGGTACATAATGCTAGAAGCTTCGCGACTGCACGGAGGAAACTGATGAGCTGCGGGACTTGCGCTTGATAGCTTCGCTGAAGTACTCTGCCGCGCTCATATTCGAGTCATTAATCTGCAACACCAGCAACAATACTTCCGTCAAATGTGAGTGACAATGTAACATTCAAACCCAAAACGCACGCTCACCTGAGATGGGCTGTCCTCGAACGCAGTCATGAAGTCATCGTGCTCGCGGACCTGTGGCGTGTCGGGCGCAAAGGTCATCTCCGCATTGCCGAACGAGTACACGCTGTGTGCTGATCCAGGAGGAGTCATGGTGCTGGCCAATTGTGGGTCACCCATTCCGAGTGTGGAGAGTATCCGCACAGAGCGTCTTGAATCACAGCCATAGTTCAATCCAGTCAAGAGAGGAGACCCGTCCAATGCGCACGGCAAGGTGCCTTCCACCTTCGTTTTGATTGATAGCTTACGCTCCAGAAGAAGTGTTGGGATCACGCTTGCGTCGGATGTTGCTCTCGGTCTCATCTCCGGAACCGTGTCCATCGCCTTACCTGCCGGTGCTGTCACCGACATTGCCCTGATGCGCCTGCAGGATGACACGTAGTATACACATCAACACATTGACACGCTGCTCTATCTCCTCCAAATCTAACATGTGCGCACAAACACACACATGCCACGAGCGCGACTGCGCACACACAACCTAGACAGAAAGGCGCCAAACAACACTCACCCTTCATGTTGGAGAGCTTTTGTGGTGGGTGATCTAGGCGGTCTGGCGTGCCATGAAGGTGGTGTGGAGGAGCGCTTAGGTGTCGTTGTTGTTGTTGTCGCCTCATCATCGGACATGTAGAAAACGAAGTCGGGCGCACCACCGGATGGCGAGTTGTTGCCGCTTGGTGTCAATGGCGTTATTGACATATGGTCCTGCTCTGTTGACATGGTCAGCTCCAGCATCTCAAGCATGCCGAGCTCGGTCCTGTTTGACACAACAGGAGGAAGATGATAGATTAGAAAACCATGCTGTGCCACTCCTGCTGCTATACTTACAGGGTGAGGTCTCAATCTCGCACGCACACCCACACCCACACCCACATGCACACGCACACGCACACACAATCACAATCACAAGCACCTACACGCACGTCATAGAGATGGGAGAGTCACCCTATCACTTACTTGTAATTGTCTTGGATCTCTTTCGTCGCAGCAGTAGCCAGGTAAGTGCTCTTGTGCTGATGAAACATTGATTGCTGCGTACTCTACAACACAACAAACAGTTAGTCAGCAATCCAACCAAGCAAGCTTGTGTAGTAGAGTCCCTGCCACACATCACGACAGGGGGAGGACAGTCTCACCTGTGGTCCAGTTGCAGCTGCAGCTGTGGACGATGGAGGCGGATGCTCCAGCTGCGCTGCCAGGCGTGTAGCGAACAGCTGCGGGAGATTGCCCACCTTCACAGTCTGCATATCCTTTTGCACCACTCTTGTAGCTGAAAGTTAGGCTGAAGCGCAGTGCAATGCAGCTGTGCGGTGGAGGGATTGACTGAAGCTGCGCTCAGGCCAGGCTAGGAGAAGCTACCAAGCAGCCCCCTGTTGACGCTGTCGCTCTTGCTTCTGCCTCCAGGGGCCTGATCACCAAAATGGTAGCTGCGCCGCTCTCTGGCCGCTGGCCACCTCAACAACACCAGCAACAACGGCGGCGACCACAACACTGCTGGTACGACTGCACTACCAGCACAACACTGTACTAGAAGCAGAGCTATAAGAAGGAGCGAGTGTTGGAAAGAGAGAGGGGGGACGAAAAGCTTTCAAACTGGTACTACCAGTAGCTGGCTCTGCCCTCTGAGCGTTTGCATGCGGCGTTATGCCTGTCAACCCCCTTTGTCAAGCGCCTTTCAACCTTCCCCTGCCTTGAAACTGCTGTTGCATGCGGTGGTCAGGTAGCCCAGGCGCGACCCTTGAAAGTCTCAGCACTAGGACAATGACACCATCAAGATATGCAACGTGAGTGCAGTTACAATCTCTCTCTCACTCTCTCTCTCTCTTTCTCTCTCTCTCTAGTCAAATCAATCAATCATTCCATCAGGCTGCAACTCTGCCCCAACTTGTGGCCTCAGCTCAGCTACAACTCCGCGGCATTGCATGCAAACACAGGGCTCTGATTTCTGAAATAGTGCCTCGGGATGCTGCTGTCCGCAAAGCAGGCAGGGCAAGATTGACGCATTTGTCGGCGCGGGACTTTCCTTTGCATGCGCCGCGCCGATCTCCTGCCAGCCGCAGTTGCAGATCGACCGGTCGAAGCCAAGGCAATGTGCATATCTCCTGGCGTACCAATGCCCATTCGTTTCATTGAATGACCGGCAGCGGATCGGATCGGTCAACGCTTAGCTAACGGAAGCAGAAATGGCGACGCTTCCGCGTTTGCTGCCGTTAGGTAACGAAAGTGAGTGGAATTAGGGTTTGGGGTTAGGGTGTAGAAGTAAGAATTTGCCGGGTGGCGTTACGTAGCGGGGTCGGTGGTGGTCGAAGCGGCGGCGGCGGCGGTCCACCTTCAGGGGCCACGTGGAGGGTGGTCGTCAGGGCACGAGGGAGGGTGGATTTGTCCCCTGGCTGGCGTGTGGACAATTGGCGACTGACTTCTGGTCTGGTCGGGGGCGGGATGTTTCATCCTAGCCGAGGAGGCGTTAGGGGCGGCAAAGACCGTAAGTGGGATGGATGCTAGCGACTTAGTAGGTGATTCTTGTCGTGCCACGTTGGCAGCATCGCTAAGGTCGCCGTATGCCAATGAGATGAGTCGAGTTGAGATGATGACAGCATACGTTCGTCATTATCTTACATGACGACATACAGCATGCTGATTTAATTGAGGATCTCTCAGTGGTGTGTGCTCTGCTCGCGGCATGCAGTCAAGGCGGAGCATTGCACACTGCACATGCCGGTTCTCAAGTGCAGTCAACCGCATGGTAGCCGAATGAAATGACATCATGGACTACTACAAGTGCTTCACGTCATGTTAACCGAGGCTACCACACTTCCTGCAGCGCATGCATTGAACGTTTGCTGTTGAGCTCCGATTGTGTTATCCCGGCATGTGCAATTACGGCGGGCAGAGCATTGCACAATGTACATGGCGTTTCTCTAGTGTCTTGATCGGGTGCTGCCATGCCATCGACTGCAGTCGATGGCACGCCAGCACCCGATCGATATGAAATCATGTCCACTACCAGTGCTTCATAGGTTGATGTTCATAGTTGGTACCACATTGGCCTGCAGCGCATACATTGGACGTTTGCGATGTTGAGCTCCGAGTTTTGTAACGCATTTTGTGTAGATGACGGATATGATTTGCTCGCTCCTGGCCTTGTAGTGGTTGGTGCTGTGCAAGATCAGTTAGATAGCGATGCCTTGAGCCTCACATTGCCTATGGCAGAGTTCAACTGGGATGATGTGAAAGGCGACAAGCACAGGGAGAACTATCTTGGGCATTCGCTCAAGGCGCCTGTTGGGCGCTGGCAGAAAGGTGAGGTATTGGTATCCATGTGCCCCTTTTGACTCACGCTGAATCAAGCATCATGATGTCATACACCACAGCCTGCTGCAACAGTCGTATGCATTTGCAGGCAAGGACCTCACATGGTATGCAAAGGATTCCAAGAGCAAACCTGGAGTTGTCAATGCACAAGAGCTGGCATTACAGGTAAGTGGCTCAGTTGTAGCCTCGTACTGCAAGTGTTGCACATCATGCCTGCGCGCCCACGCGTGCGCACGTGCACCCGTGCAAGTACGCATGCATGCACACGCATGCACGCATGGTGCTGTATCACGTGCAGCTTGTGATACCACAACATCAAGTCATTATCTTGATCATCAGCAAGTAGTTTCGGTGATGGTTGTTTCAAATACATCAATTTGTGCATGCAGGAGGAGAAAAGACGGTTCAAGGAAGAGGAGGAGCAGATGATGCGAGAGGCTCTTGGCTTGGCGCCTGTAAGGGTTCGCAAAACAGTCCAACCGCTGGAAAAGCGAGAAATGGAGGAGTTGCTGCGCCACGGCCCCGGCGATGATGACACGGAGACAACTTTCAATCAGGCTGACCGCGTCGCTGGGCTTGGATACGGCCCGTAAGTTCAATGCCATTGACACCATTGACAAGATCGCTGCAGGGTGGACTGAAGGATTGCTTTTGTGCAGGTCGACGATAAAGAGTGCACAAGTTTTTGTTGACCACTTGCCTGGAGTTGGGGCCGAGGATGCACCTACCGTGAGTCCACGCGTGGTTGAGGAGCAAAGAGCTAAGCCGGAGGATGCACCGCAAAGCGATAGTGATAGAGAGCTGTCCCGTGATGAGCGCAAGCGTAGGAGGAAAGAAGAGAAACATGAAGCCAAAAGGTTGAGGAAAGAGGCGAAGGAGGAACGGCGAGCTAAGAAAGAAGACAGGAGAGAAGAAAGGAGAGAAGAGAGGAGAGAAGAGAAGAAACGAAAAGCTTAGTAGTCGTTTGTCATTGCCTGACGCCGTCTGTCTGCCTCACAGGCATGGCATGGCTGTGTCCGCAGCCATGATGCACAATGTCAAGCCATGAGCATGCAGTGTAGATCCACACAAGGATGGTGGATGCTGGGAATCCATGCGCAATGTCTTTTGCTATGTGCAGCGATGTGGTCTTGGTGTATTCGCCGTGATGAAGCCTTTATGCATGTAGCAGTGTGCGCAATCACAGTACCCAGTACTCAATTACACTCAGTGTTAACCAAGTCGATGGCATGCCGGCGCATTTTATGCCTCCTGCTCTTGACTTCGTCACACAAATAGCTTCATCTTCATTGCATTTTAGCGTCTGCCTCAAACATATCTTTGAGATGCAAGGGCCTGTGCGAGCTTATGGGAGTTGTGTCTCTGATGGGATCAGCTCAAAAGCTGACAGCAATATCCTTGGCCCTATGCATGGCCCGTAGCTGTGCTAGCTTGCTGTGTGGTTGTAAGCTGGCTGTTGGCTCTATGGTTAATGATGGTTGGTCTTGTGTGCTACTTGTGCTAATGGCCCCGACTGCTATACCATATGCATGCCAACTGCTCTGCCTGATGCCAGTCTTGAGAAGCGATTGCGACTATGCACAAACAACGAGCATTCTATCATATTTACGCTGGCAGTGCTAGAACAATTGACGGCAGGTCGGGCAGCTCCTGTCCATGTGTTCCAGCCACTGCACTGTGCATCATTCGAAGCTGGCACACTGACGATTGCCACACTACCCTTCCACCCAAACTGTGTGCTATTGAGTGCAATGAGGTTCTTGCGCACCAGCCTCTAATGAGGACGCTGACCATGAGGACACTGACCATGAGGGAGAAGCGAGAGGGCGGTAGAGCCAGCGTGGTACAGCGTGGTACAGGTGGTAGGTCCTGGCACCCAATTCGTGCAAAGCACCTGCACCACACCGCTGTCATACATTTGTCTGTCCACAGCTCAACACCGGGCGTTAGCACAGACGCTTGTGCACACGCACGCGCGCACGCACAAGTGGTGGCAGTTGGTGCTGATAAAGGCATTGTTGTGCAGCAGCGTGATTCGAACGTGGTGATGGGTTCAGCAGGTGCAAGGATTGGTTGTTCAACCATGACAGAGTTGCACAGCATCATTAGCAACGAAGCTTCACCTGGCCTAAGGAGTTGTACACGTTATACACGAGAACACTGAGCGTGAGCTATGGGTGTCCTGATAGCACACATGCACGAGTTTGCCGTGCATGACTTTGTGGACACACGCGCACACAAACGCATGTGCACGTGCAGACACACCAACACACGCATGCACGCACATGCAGAGGGTATAAGTCATGCATGTACACGCACTGACTCACTCCACTCGCACACCTACGCACATGTGCACGCGCACTCAACAAGAAACCGGAGGCAGCATCAAGAAGGCTCTGGACTAGCGATACCTCTCCTTCCACCTCCCAGCACCACCTTCCCTGCAAAGCCCTGCAAAGTCCCTCCCCTCATGGTGGCTCTGACTGATCACATTGTTGTGGAATGCTCAGCAAGGCTCGTCATGAAGCACTCCACAACAGTATTATGCTCAGTCACATAAATGGGAGAGTTGTGATGGAAAAGCTAGAGTAAAGTGGACCACGCTGACCCAGCTGCTCACAGACACAGAGGCCATCCATATGGATGGGCGCATGGCGTGCGGCAGGCTTGGGCGAAGTTCTGGTGAGCAGCTGGGCTTGTCCTGGCCAAGGTCCTGGCCAGGGTTCTTGCTGTGCTTGGGACTGGCCGTCGTTTCAGCCAAGTGTGCTTCCCGCCCAGGGCCGGCTGGCCGAGCAGCTGATCAGAGCAGCCGGTCCAGTGTCCAGCTGGGGCCTTCATGGCTGGAATTGAAGAGCATGCGCAAAGCCAGGCGAGGCCAGCAGCTGGACCCGGTGACAAGGTGCGTTGAGCATTATGTAATGCTGACATGACACTTGGTAAATTGCGCGTTCACGCTGCAAGTGCCTGCTTGCCAAGCAGCTGCAGTTGTAGCACAGCACATGCATTGATGTCAACACATTACAAATGGTTAGTGTGCGTGCGCGTGCGTGTGCGTGTGCGTGTGTGCTTGTGAGCACGCTTTTGTGCGCGTGTGCGTGTGTATGCGTGCACATGTGTGCGCATGCTTGCGCATGTGTGGTGGTCTTTCAAAGTCAGCTACCATCTGCACTGCATTGCATATGCACATGTTAGAGCTGAAACATAACAGACAATGCGGTTCTGTTGCTGCATTGTGTGAACGGAGAAAAAAACTCTGTTGCTACTGCAGCATGCGGACGCCATGTACGGACGGGCAGGCCAGTGCAGCTTTACTGGTACAAGATATGGATAACGGCAATCTGGTGCGATTGATCGTTATGTGCTTAGGTCCAAAAGACGGCGCGCGTGTCCGCTGCATCAACAAGCTGTGGAGACACGCTGCCGATGATGTCGAGGATGAGTACTACCAGTTGAGGTGGCCGGACCACGCATTGCTAAGGGCTCATGTGCATCTATGTTTCGCGAAGATGCCACACGCAAATTCTCATGGTGCAGACCTGACCCGTCAGATGGCTTTCATCATGGCAAAGTACAACGGTCGCAACCTGATTATGCCGAATGATGCTGCCATGGGGTAATGAACACAATGCGCACTCGATTCACCGAGACGTCAACGACGGGGACCACATGGTCGTTCTAGCATCGGCTGAGGTGCTGCAGACTGTGGCTGATTCTCTCACCCAGAGCATTGTCATAGACATTATTGTGGTGCGTGACGGTGAGCTGCTGCACATCCAATCGACCCAGGAGTGCTTCTCTCAACCCCCGTGTTGCGTGTGCGGGGATGGCTTTGGTATGATTTGGTATAATTTGTTTATACCGATTCCTGACCCTCGGCCATACTCCTCGAGGCTATGCAGGAGGGCTTGACCTTGTGTTCGAGCAAGTTCAGGGGCTAGGTGACGAGCCAAATGTGGCTATGTTTGTCTAAAGACACGCACGCTGGAACCTACGTAACCCTGTAGGATTGCTGGAATCACTTGTGAAAATAAAACACATATGTATTTTGAGTTAAATATGCATGAATACATGCATGCAACCGTGTTGTTGTGATGTGAGCTTACTCTAAGCTTCATAACAGCCCAACGTGAAGCGACTGATGTGCATACGCGCCCGTGTGTGCGGGTGTGCGGGTGCGGGCATGCGCGCATTGTCACTTCACACCAGCTGTCGTCTGCCGCAACGCTTCCAACTGCAGCATGTTGGCATTGAGCACTGACCCCCATCATGGGCCGCCATCGTGATGATCAATGCACAACTGTTTGTTCAAAATTGTCCCAGGCTGCAAAGCATGCCATAAGTCTTAGGTTGTTGTTTGCCAAGCATCTTGCAACACAGACAGCGCATTACTGCAGTTGAAACTTTGCTACTACTACTGCAGTACAAGTGTTGCCCATGCTGCTGCTAGTGTGGCCACACTGCTTGCACCGTTACACCCACTGCAGCCGCTACTGCTGTGACTACCACTATTACGACAACTTCTACCACTACTAGCTGCTACCTTGGCTACTGCTGTTACAACAAAACTGCTGCAACACGCCCACGCACAACCACAGTTCTGTCAGTAGCAGTGCTGACAGCATTGCTATACGCAACCAGTGAACGTCGCATACCAGATGAATGTGTACGCACTGTGTGACAGCCACGCAGCAAGTAAACCAGCACAACCTTGAGCAGGCGACTGAAATAGGCGGCTAACCAGTTGTCACCTTTGCCAAGGATCGGTAGCAGCTAATGCTTGGCTGCCACACGCTCTTCCCAAACATGCCCACGCACGCAAGTTCCATGCACCGCCTGCCTTGCGGCGCTGTCACGCGAGCATGCAGCAGACGTAAGCCTACCCGCCCCGCTGCCAGCCCCGCCGCCGCCGCTCATGCCTGCCTCACACCAAAGGCAGACACACTGGCAGGCTAGCTCAGTAGTGCTGCATTCTGTTATGTGAAGCTGTCTGTATGGCTACTGACAGCGGTGGCGGTGGTGGTGGAGGCGTTGGTGGCATAGGCGAAAGGAGGCCAGGTTAGGGCGTGTAGCTGGATTTGTTCACCTTGGCTGGCTGGTGAGTGTCGTGGGCGTCATGGAGGCTGCGTTTTGCTGACGCTCATGCAAGCCCACCCGATCAGACCAGTGGACTTGGTGGCCACTTGTTCGTAAACCCCTAGCCCACTGCCAGGCAGATAGCGGTGCAAAGGTGCTGTAAGAGTTAAGAAATGTGCTGTTATTGACGCAATGTATAATGGCTTGTTGCTCCTTCTTCGTCTCAAGACTGCCGGTCAGCGAGCGGTTGTCCATGCAGCACAGTGGTAACACCTTGCTGAGCATCGCAACCAAGTGACATTGGCTTTCATATATCATAAAAGCCAAGGTTGTTGTCACTGCATGCCACTTGTGTCACGCAAGCTGTGTGGGGTCACCTTTGTTGAGTCAGCGAGTGTCTACTCGGCTGCACTCTAGGCTGCAACTGAGCGTGTTGCTTCACCTTGGTCAGCTACTGTTTGCTTAGCTGCGTTGCCTCCAACTGCACCTGAGTGTTTTAACTGCAACAGATCAAGTGTAATAGTGCCTGCGTGCAGTTGTCTAGTGTTCATTGCCCATGTCCCAAACATTCTCAACTTTGCTCTGCTTGCTTCTCAGCACTGCATGCAGGTCTGATGCGGGGAGGGGTACTCCGAGAAAGTGCCAGCGGCTGTGTTTACAGAACGGCGACCTACTGCGCTTGATCATTAAGTTCTTATGTCTTATTTTCAAGAGATGGCGCGAGACGTGTTCGGTGTCAACAAGCAATGGAAGCAGGCATTTGGTGATGTTCGGGACGAGTACTATCATCGTATATGGCCGCTGCACGTCATGCTGGGGACTCGCGTGCAGCTTTTACAAGATGAACGCGTGTGAACGGTATCTGGTCCAACCTCTCACGCAAATGCTTAGGAGCTTAGATATGTGGCCTTCGTCATGGTGCGCTACAATCGCAGTTTCCGCGTGCCGTACGAGTCGCCGCTGTTAGATATGGAGTGGAATGGCGACATCGTTACGCTAACGCGGAGTCAATGGAGACTGTGCTTGGGTCCAGCAACGCAGGAGACAGTGCACTGCAGTCTATAGGTGGTGTGATAGCTGACCGAGTTATGCTTGACATCTTTGTAGTGAGGGCATCAGCTCGGATGGAAAGATGCAAATTCCAGCTACGCAGTACTTTCTTCCCGTACGACATGTTTACGGACGGCAGAGGCATGCTGCGCTATGAGGTGTGCATCACCACAACCGAGGCAAATAGCTACCTTCTTGCAGGAGGCCTTCACATTGGCATGTTTGGTCTGATTGCATGAAGCAGTTCAGGGGCCATTTGATTAATTGCAGATGCGCCGCGCGTCAAGCGGCTTGTCGTTGAGGCACCATCATGGTATGTCGATGATCAGTACTACTCTGGACAGAAGATGCCATCACAGTGTATTGTAGCATAATAAAACCGTAATGTACGAGCAACACAGGGCAACATGTGCACTTGCAATGTTGACCGGGCATGGGTACCTGAGAGCTGTTATCTGGCCAGCTTTTGTCCACTACACCACTGCTAGTGTTTCAGAACGCATGCACGCGTGCGTTCGTGCATGTGTAAGCACGTGCGCTTGCGTGCGTGTCTATCATTGCGCGTGTGCACGCGTGAGAGCGTGTGTAAAGTGTGCGTGTGCGTCTCGCATAACCAACGTAGAATTGTATTATTGCAACCACATGACACCGGTCTAGCATGGTTGTCGCTTGTAAGCAACAACGTTGCGGTCATCTGGCAAGCTTGAGTGTGGCAGGCTGCAACACGCGGTCAGTTTGCTTATGGCTGTACAGTCCAACAATTAGAGAGCTTGACACGTTCACATTGCTGATTTCTACTGCTTGAACCCAAATCCGGACCCGAACATAGGCTATGCTATCATTTCGAACGTTTCAGACTTTCAGACCTCAGGCAGATGACTCTGACTCAGAATCGGATTCACTCTACTCTGAATCGGATTCAGACGTTGCAGACGTTTCAGACTTCACCTCCGATACTTTCGGTCTCTTATGCAGGAATTGGTTGAGCTCCTGCGCTTTGTCAAGGTGATGGAACAGGACTTCGAGCACCGGCTCTGTGCAGCAGTCGCTCAGGTGCTCCTTCTTCAAATCAAGTCTGCTTGAAGGAACTTCAGCTTAGAGATGGCGCGCTGGCGAAGGCTCTGCAGGTTGTATGCGTCCGCCAGCGCAGCCATCCTTGCCACACATGTGAGGTCAGATGGACCCGTTCGCTTAGTGAGAAGGACTTCACAGCGGTCGTACAATATCGTCACATCATACTTCCTGGCCAACTCCAGCAGTTCAGCGGCTTCGGCCTGCAAACAAACATGCAGCATTTGTCAACAACAGAGAAGTAAAGCAGGTACTTGAACAACCGGAGAAAGTGGATGGCTTGGTAAGAACTGCTCATGCATGTCAGCCCAAACGTACAATGGAGTTGATCTTTTGGTCTGGTAATGTCATTGGGCACAGCTGCTGCAAGAACTGCTTTATTGTCTTCGCTTTGTCGTCAGGTGAAGTTAATCTGCTCTCGTCCGTTGCCTCCAGCAAGCCCTTCAGCACGCTGCTGTGGCTTGCAAGTAGCCAACAACTGGTAGGAAACCTCTGGCCTGAGTGGCAGGTGCATGCGGTGTAAGTATGCACAAGAGCAACATGTGCTGCAACAGAAAAGGCACATGCGAGCTGCGAGTAGTACACGCGACTGTTGTACATGTGTGTGGCAACACATGCAGATAGTGATGTATCTTGACAAAACGCTCTACCTTCCACCACATGTACAAAGTTGCAGATTTCATCGACGTAATGGCCGCTTCCTGGACGGTTCTGCACACACAGAGAGAGAGAGAGAGAGAGAGAGAGAGAGAGAGAGAGAGAGAGAGAGAGAGAGAGAGAGAGAGAGAGAGAGAGAGAGAGAGAGAGNGCGAGAGAGAGAGAGAGAGAGAGAGAGAGAGAGAGAGAGAGAGAGAGAGAGAGAGAGAGAGAGAGAGAGAGAGAGAGAGAGAGAGAGAGAGAGAGAGAGAGAGAGAGAGAGAGAGAGAGAGAGAGAGATGGGCCTCTGAATGCGCGCGTGTACAAGATGCGGCAGATGTCATTCATGCACGTGTCCCATCAGGTGCAACTGTGTGCGTGTGAACTGCGTGTGCGTGTGCATGTGTGTGTCCTTCAGGCACGAGCAAGGCACATGAACGCCTTGACAAGTTCAAGCCAACCAGTGGCAGATGCACGCCCGTGACGCCCCAAAGACTCGCATGGTGGCACCAAAGGCACGAGCAGTCTGACCCTGTTATTTACTCGGCTTCTCCATGTCCAGATGGGGTCTAGCCAATGGACCTGCGGTCCCAATAAGACAGAGAGCACGGTCAACTTCATCCAGTGCAGATCCCCTGGTTGGCCCCGCCTACCATCCTGGCGCTTGCATGCGTACAAACTACGCACAACGCTAGCATGAAATTTCTCAGGTGAAGCGTGGGATGCTGCAAGGTTAAGCATGAAGTGGCCATTTCAGGCATGTACCGACGTCAGTCACATCACCGGATTTGCAGGAGTTGAAGCCCAATGCCCAATGCCAAACTATAATACCAGCACCTTCTGGCAATCAGCTCAGTCCTTAGGAAGCTTTTGTAGCTTCCTCGGCAATGTAGCTAGCTTCTGTAGCTTGTCTGGGAAGTACACGACCGCAACATTTGTGGACCTTGTACGCATAACACATCAAAGCCCATCTGCCGCACCATCTGTTGTGCCTCCACACAGACAGATTGAACGTGGACTCTCAGGTCGTCATGGGTGCAACTCCTGACAGCAGGAGAGAGTTACACGCAGTTGTGTGCCTGTGTATGTATATGGGATTAGAGAGGAGAGCACTCGCTTTACAAGCAGTTACGTGAACAAGTGTGTGAGGTTGTGTGTGAGAAGATGCACACTGAAGGGCACTGTTCAGAGGTATGCACTCGGGCCGCCCCTGTATATGGGTTCATTCATTCATCAAGCACTGCTGATTCTGAGTCAAAATCAGCAGTGCTGCCAAGCACATGCACTGCGAGTACAACATGTGTACAGCACGCAGGTATGCATATGACGGCTCGCTAAGTCATCATCTCTCCAGTTGAGGTGGTGTACAGACATAGGTCAATGAAAACCAGTCTATACTCAATCATACATTGGTCACCCTAGTGGCCTAAGCGCACATGCACAAATGCACACGCGCGCGCGTAGATACATGCACAGGTACACCACCTGTGCATGTAGAGATGCAGGCAGAGATGCACACCTGGTAGCTTACTTAGTGATGTCACGTGGCACGCCTTTGCAGTGGGATTGACGGGAGCATTGTGTCGTGGAATGTGCAGCAGCTCTCCATCAGAAGCCCTCACCACAAAAGGTGTCCAGCATAACTTGGTCAGCTGTGACACCAGGTATGGTTTGCAGTCAATGTTGCACTCTCATGCGCGTGCAACGAACTACCTGACAGACCCTATACATCTACAAACAGTGCACTCACTGTCCGCAACAGGCACGCACGCACGCATCGACCGTTCACGATACAATCAGTCAGTTACATTATGCACACACGCACACACGCACGCCTGCACACATACATACAGACAACCCCATACGCACATACAACTGCAACGTGCGAGAATAACAGAGTGGTATGCACACGTGCCCATGCCCATGCGCGTCAGTCAGCGCACACATGCGCACTGTGATGGCACGCTTGCATGCACAGAAACACATGCGCGCGCACGCGTATATACACAACACTGCTTGGCAAAGCCACGGTGCCACACACATACACGCAAATGCTAACATTGGTGTAGTACAACAATGCACGTGCATCGGCGCGATCACACACTGTCACTCTCCCACTTGTTGGGACTGTCGCTGCCACTAGTTGCATGTACCAGTAGACTTTGATGGTTGTGGATGACACAGTGGTCACCACTCTGTCATCTACCATACAGAGACACGGTGTCTATGTGTGATAGCATGCGGCATAACAAGAGCGGCGCTTGTTCGTATCATGCACCCAGCGCCACCCGCAGCTTATTCAACTTCACATGCGTCACCAGGAGGCACTCGCACTCGCACATTTCACTCACTTCTCTCAACTTCCTCAACTTGAGCTCTTAGAACGCTCTCCCTTCTTAAGACAGCAAGTTGCGCAATAGTCGTCTGAGTGTGTCCAATACTGCTCACATCTGTCATTGCACTGCTGCATATGTATATGTATCAAAAGATCTGGAAGCAATATGTGCGATGTGTGTGTGTGTGTGCGTGTGCGCGCCCGCGCGTCAACGTGCGAGGTAGAGCCCCACAGCACTTAACACACGCGGCATGTACTTATGTGTATAGAGTGTGAGCTATAGCGGCTAATACCAGCGTGAGGACCCTTGGTTTTGGAAGCGCCTGCTATTGTGGTTGTGCCTGCCAGCAACTCTGCAGTGAGAAAAACGTTGTTCCATAACGCTCTCAACGTTGGTCAGCAAAGGTACAGTCATTACACTTGACGGCGGCCAACCTGCAGCTGAGGGTGGTTGCATCCGGCTTTGCGCACTCAAACGACAGGCGACTTCTCGCGTGTATCAATCAACATGCAAGACGAAAGCCACTACGACGTGGGTGGTTGGCACGAGAAGTAATCTCACACTAGCAACGTACATTTGGGACAAAGTACAACAACGTGAGTCAAGTCAAGGGATCAGCAAGTGCTTTATCGCATCAGCGTGCGCTGAATCCAGCAAACTTCGAGTCCATCACATCCCAGAACTTCACGGACTTGTAGACAAGGCATGTCGCACGGCTTCAAGGCTGGCAGCAGCACTTAATCCAACGCCTGCGCAACATGCTAGCGAACTACACATGACGGTCATGTTACCGTGACTCATGTGGGTTGCCACACCGCACTGCAAAGCCTCCATGTCAGGAATGGTGACAGCCTACAATAGATGCTATGGCACGCCACTGTCGCATGTGTATGGTTCATGCAAATGTCATGAACCATTCAACGACCGTCAGGGGGCTCTGATGCGGAAACACACAGAGTCACCTGGTAGAGTCTCAGCCATAACCACTGCATGCATTGTCGTCGTATTTCACTGCATGACATATGCATATGGTAGATAGCAGGCATTGTGGCACAGTTGAGCAGGCAGTGCATCAGTGAGTGCCAAACGAAACAACTTACAACTTCGCACATGTATGCAGCGCCAGAGTCAATATTAGCCAACAGTCAACGCATGGCATGCTGGAGTAAAGGAAAGGTGCGCTTCAAGGATGTTGTACTGGCAAGAGAGTCAAGGGAGCAGCGAGTATGTTCTTGACATCAGCGTGCACTGAATGTTGACAGCGCCCGACAATCCACCATTATGTTGCATGGTGTCCCACGCAAGCACACACACACAAGGACTGTCGCGAGTAATAACCCGTTGCTGTTCCTCATTCTTCAAGTAGTGCTGTGTCAGTATTGAAGCAGAAGGCCTCTACACTAGCCAACACTTTATTGGAGAAACAATATTGTTCTAACACAAAGTCACGCATGTGAAATAGCTTCAGTCATGACAACACGCGCTACCTCCTGCTTGTGTACTGCCATCACGTTCCTGTCAGTTTTGTTTGCGCTCTGCTCCGTGTCCTCGTGGTGAACCTTGAAACGCAGGATAACTTTCAGCCAAATGTAACACATGCACTGAATGATGCATGCGTTTGGCGCTAGCCTAATACTGCAATCCAAAATACGTTGCTGAGTAGTTATTCCCAACCAGAGAAAACAACACGACTGATATGCAGAAAGCAAACTGATTGCAACATCATTGCGCCGACAAGCCAAGGGATCAGTGAGTGTTCGTCTGCATCAGCATGTGCTGGCTATGAGGGAAGAATACCCATTACCATCACATCCCTTGGAGTGCATGCAAGCCTTGCCGAGGTGCATGTGCTGAGCTCCTGAATGCACAAATGTCACGGTAAGGATTGAACAGCTACCATCATGGTGAAGGCAGCTGTTCGAACCTTACCTTGCGAAGAAACACACCTTTTACTGGTATTGTGCCGCGATGCTGCGCATAGACGTCTGCTTAGCCCGGTGTCTTGTAGCAGCCTGTCAAGCCTGGAGCGCCACCTTGCATGCGTCAAAAGCAGCATGCTGCTTTTGACGGCGCTGCGCAGTGCCGTGGAGCGCTGTACACCAAAATCGCCTCATCGCTGCAGATTGTCAATATAGCTGCAGGCATGGCCCGCATGATACTGTGCAGGCACTATGCCTGGGGCTCACAGAGGAGTTGCCACTGACAATGCGGCTGCATCATGCTACTTACACGTTGGGTTGAAGCACGCATTGACTCACTGTGCCACTGTTCATTATGCAACCGAGACAACGTACAGGTTTCAAAACGCGCTGCGTCAAATGGTCCTCAGCGTCCGCCATCCACATTTGACACCTTCATGATGATGTTGCAAACCGCGGGAAAGCAAGCACGAGACGGACTTGAAATGCTGCTTTCAAGTTGACAGGAGGCTAGCACACTGCCTGCAACAACGCACGCACCAGTGAGTGTTACGACCAACGCACTTTGGGTGCGTATGCGCGCAAAGTGTTACGAATCTGCACGCAACACATTCCAGCAACTTTGACTAATCACAGACATGCCAAGGGGAAGTCACACAGGCTAAGGGATCAGTGCAAAGTACTCTTCGTAGCAGCTGTGCTGTATGGAGTGGTATTGGCTTTGAACATCATCTCCCTTCAAGACAAGTCGACCATCATCACACACAACAAAACATACAGTTCACACTGTTGCATCATCAGACCGTACCATCCCACCAGGTTGGATGAGGGTGATTGTTGATGTTATTAGCGAAAGCGCTTGAAGTTCTCCGCCGCCATGACTCGCAAGCAGCGATGAGTAGCTGCTACTCAGTAGCACCGCCTATGTGTCACTAGTGTAAACTGGTTACTTGTTACGGCATAACGCTACAACATGTGCGTAGGCTTTCATCCAACTGACTGCGCAACAGCGCTTTCGTTGCACCACTCGTGGCTCAGAAGTCCCGCAATACACAAAGAGAACCTGAGCAGTCAGAACAAGGATCAGCCAGGATGACTTTGCATCATGATGATCAGCCAATGACTGACATCTGTAGTCATCGTATCCGATACGATGACTACACATCTTAGGAGTCCTTAACACGCCACGCAGCCGCTGCGTGATCAGCGGCTGATCAAGTCACATTGTAATACAGATACGGAGGCACTTTGACTGCACATTTGTTTTGCTTGTGCGAGATGATGCCTGCGCGCAATGCAAACAGCTCTGCTCTTGCATTGTTGAAGCGTGATTCACCGCTGCGCACGGACCACAACTTCTCGGCATCCACCATCCTATTCACTCCTCGTACATCATGTGGCCAGTGGCCACCTTTGCGAGCGCGGTAATGTTGGACATGCGAGAAACCTTCCAAGTGCGAGAAGTGCTGCTTGAAAGACAAGAGGTTTCAGGAACGGCAGTACACTAGGCTTGAATACCCTTTTTGACACACGTGTGGGCAACGCCGCAAGCAGCATTGCTGCCAGCATGCTGGCGCTGAAGCTGCAAGAGTTTTTCATCTCGTCTTGACTTTGCCAGTCACCCACAGAGGCCTGCCACTTACGTTGTTAAATTAGCCACTGTGAAAACTACTCTCGTCATGACCAAGGCAAGGATCAGGCAACAGCCACCCGCTCATTGCCTTGCACTTTGCATTGACAGCAACTGGGTTCTATGACTGCATCCAAAAGCATAGATCAGGCAACGGGTCACAAGAGGTCAGGTAGCAGAGAGTGTCTGGCCTGCACTGGTTGTAGGCACTTGTCACGCACTCAGTTAGGGGGCTTACTTGCTCCGATAGATCTGAACGGGAAAGCCACCACCCCTTTAGCTGCGTTGCTGCATGATGCAGGTAGCGGAACTGGCGATCCCCCATGTGTACATGCTGTGGCGCAGACCATGCGCATACTACGCACTTCTTCAAACACCGCCTCAGTCAACTGCGAGGAGAGTCTCCGATGCCCCCACTCCGTGCAGACATGTCTCGATTTGCGTAGGCAGCCATAACTGCTAACCGAGGGTATAACCTGCCCGCAGCTTTTTATATTTCACAGCTAGCTGCTCTGCGGGCAGGTTTAGCCTTCGGCTAGCAGGACCGTTTTGCTCAAAGAGTAATTTTTTGATCAGGCCGTGTCTCCGCGTGTCTTTGAAGAAGATAATAACCAATCCCAGCACTGTGGCATTTGCCAAACGACCAACCGCCCATCTGTTAACGTCACCTGCAACCACACATCCTTGAGTAATGTGAACCTACTCAATGGTTCGCATAACGAACAACCACGACAGTGCTGACAGTCGTTACAAGGGATCAGCGAGTACGGTCGTCAACAGCACGCGCTGAATTTGGTACTATCTAGTAGATCACTTTGCCATCACATCCTTGGCGTCTATACCAGCACCAAGGCTGTGTGAGATCGTGTGCTGGCTGGCAAGGCAATGTTGCAGACCTTGCTTGCGGAGGAGATGGAGGAAGCTAGCCTGTCAGTTTTACACTACCAAGCTGGTGCTGTGAGTGGCGCGATCATGCATCAGATGTGTGTACTTAGCGATGTTGGGCTGGCCCCGTGCGTTCGCCTATGCGCCGGTTGAAAAGTAGAAGCAGATGACAACATGCGAGTATCAGCACTCAAGGCAAGTGCTTGCACTGCAAGCACTGCAAGTACTTGTCTTGAATGTGATGTTGGCAACACCAACGCTTGTGTTTGCGGCAACTGGGCAGCACAACGGCAGTGCACTTGCCAATCAAGCACTTGCTGTCTTTTGATGTAGTTCATGAATACATCAGCTCCACCTCAGTTCCTTATGGGTACCTATAACCAACATTGTTAGCCCCCCACCCGCCCACCCACCCCACCCCACCCCCACGCACGTACGCATGCCACCAAAGCAGCCATTGCGCATGATGCTGCGAAATTAACTATCGCATGCGTTTCTGATCACCACTACAGTAAATGCACAACTGGGACAGACAAAGGGGTCAGCAAGTGTTCTTTGCATCAGCGCGTGCTGGTATCAATCGGTGTTGGGTCATTTCCATCATAGCCCCTGACATCACGTTAAGCATTTGCACTTTTTTGTTATTCACCAAACAGTTGTTTGAACCAAAGCAGCGGAAGCCACGATTGTTCATTGGTTGTTTGAGCCCTTTGCGTCGAAGATGGACATTGTTGCCAGCAACTACGATATTATGGTTCCAGCCTGCAGTGCAGACCGACACTGTCACGTGCCCGGCGAAGTACGTACCTGTTCTCACAAGTGTTGCTACCACTGGCGCACCAACAAACTGTTCACACTAGTAACCGCCAAAGCAACCTACAACCAAAGCCAGTGTGGCATTGGTCACGATGTCACTAAAGAACACTGAGATAACAATTGATGCATGTCAATTCTTACGTGACAATAAGAACAATGCACCAGGCTGCTGTAATAAGCCACAATGTTTACCCTTTCCAATGTCATAAGATTCGCTCAACTGGTTGGAACGGTGCAGTATGGCGCTGCATAGCGCATCCAACAGCAATTGCTACATAACACGCATGATGATGACGCCATTGGCCAAGCAATCAGCACATCATCTTCGCATCAGCCGTTGCTGCATGGGACTGTTGAGCAAGACATCATCCGTTGGCCATGAAAGCAGCTAACAGCCAGTACATGACGTGCATTGCTCGCACTGCATAACTTGGATGAAGCTTACAAAGTATGCTAGCAGCATCACGCCTGCACTTCAAGAGTTGAAGCTCCTTGCAGCCGCTGTCCATGAGCAAGCGTTGTTTTGCAAATCACAATTCTGGCAAAATTCTTCACCAGGCATACTTACGCAGGCACCATGCTAATGATTCTGGCATGCTAACGCGTGCGCTTCACATCCGTGCGTGTGTCTGTGTGGGACATCGTGTGTGTAGAGCTAGACTACACGCGTAACACTGCAAACCGGACATGCGACCCACAACTTGCAACACTGTTGCTGTACACATGCGTTGCTGTGCGCCCGCATGTGTACAGAAACGGCACACACAGTGTGCATCATGCATACCCATGGCGTGCCCACGTGCCCACGTGTGCGCATGTCGGCAAAAAAAAGTGCACGCGTGCATGAGTGTGCGTGCATGCAACTGCCAGTCACTTTGCAGAGGATTAATACATACTGTGTGTGTTGATGCTCTGCAAAGCGAGTATAAGCTGCGTGGCATCTACGCTGCCATGCATTCGGACAGACGGAATGCCAATAGCCTTGCGTTCAATCAACGTTACACATTTGGTTTTCATGCAGCGAATGAACAGCAAAGGTTTTAATGTTTTTGAAGTGATGCATACTCTGCGGCAGCAAGCGCAGAGTCAAAGAGCGAAGCGCTTGCGCATGGCAGCTGCCGCGTTAAGCAATACGCTCAGACAATGCTGTATGCAACATGCTGGGCTTGTAACCTAAGGTGGCAGCGATTTGGCCGAAGATGGCACGCGCGTTGCCGTACCTGCTCACTGGAAGCACGGCAACGCACAATCAGTGCTTTTAGCATGCAAGCATGCGTAGCACTCGCAGGTTGCCTGCGAGCAACCAGCACGAATCATCGCGCACACATGTAGTTTGTGCGGTTAAGATTGGTTGTTTTAGGTATGCCACAGAACTTTAGTGCAATCTTCAACCTAGCATGCATGGCGCAGGTTTAAGCATGCTAGCGATAAGGGTGAATTTGCCAGTGCATACACCCAGCAGCCACATGTTGAGGCCAGACGGGCTGTGCCAAAGCAATCGGGCGTTATGCTTGGCGCAACCACAGTCGAGCGCAGAGGTCAGCTGAGGCCGCTATGCATGGTGACACTGCAGCAACTTATGAAGCTGCTTGAAGGCGACAGCTAGGGTTTGACAAGCCGTACCTGTCCCCTTCACAAAGGTACGTCATATTGGAAGAGAGGCCCTGCGAGAACAACGCAGATGACAGTCAATTGCCAGTAGTCAAGCCGCAGACTCAGTTATACAAGCAAGTTCTGCCCACTCCGCCTGTAAAAGTCAACTTAGTGGTAGCCAACGCTTTTCAGCCGGTTACCACAGGACACTTGACCAGTAGCTCTCCCCTCCCGAGCATCGAGCAGCAGATCGTCAGGTCGCCCCTTCTGGCAGTGCATGTGCAACGGGCAAACCCTTCCTCTCCATGCGATGGTTACTAATACTACCCAGCCAATTGCCTTGCACACTTCATGCCACGTGATTGCCGTTCCGCCGCTCGCGTGATGAAAGGGTCTCTACTGAGAGCATGCATAATTGGGGCTGAGCTGTCATGCATTCCCAAGCAGCAGGACGCAACGCGTTGCAGAGCTGAGTACACGAGTAGGGCCAACCATCAAGGGTGTCGAGCCTGTGCCCCAAGCGGCGGTGCCGGGATGGGGCGCCCATCCCGCCCACGCCCGCCGGTCTCAGAGATGGATGCTGCGCACGCCATGGAGGTGTGGTGGGGCGGGGCGGGGCGGGGCGGGGCGTGCGAGGATGGCATCAACTGGCAGTCCTTTACCACCTGTCAACATCACAAGTGACGACGGACGTCAGTCGTGATGCTTGCACGCACATAGCAGCAGCAAACGGCAAAGCGTGTGACCCGATGCAGCTCTCTTCGTTTTGACGTGTATTGAACTGTCGCAGAGGCATTTGTGAAGTGCGTTGGCAGTCAGGCACACGGGCAGGCATGAACGCTGCGTATTGTTTGACTGACAAATGAAGCTGCACTTCGGCACGTAAAATTGGCAACTGATGTTGGCTCTTTCAAAACACGACTGACGTCGGTACAGGCCTGTCAGGCATGCCACTAATTCTTGAAGGAAAGTCCTGAAGCCCTTTCTTGGACTGAATTGTGTTGCAGCATTGGACCTTGAAGAGTTTGATGCTTGCGTAGTTTGTGCGCATGCAAGCGCTAAGGTCAAGGCAAGTAGCTCAATCTTTACTGAATAAAGCTGAGGTGCATTTCGGTGCATTCAGTTTGTCTGCTTGGACGCAGGTTTGCCACCGGTGGACATGGAGAAGCCAGCCAGCAGGTGGGTCTCTCCCACACAGCGCATATGCGCATGCATGTCCCTGCTGTCTCACGTGCACCAATGCTCCATCTTGTTGCTTTCCTTGAAGTTGAGTTGGAATGCCCTGCTCCTGCTTGCAGAACACCCAGGTATACACACGCGCACACTGTCCTCACAACTGCACTACATGGGACACATGCATACATGACACTCATGATATTCACCTCATGTCGTACACGCGCATGCGCATGTACGACATGAGGTGTGCATGTGCGCACATGCACACAGATGCACATGCTGCCCCCCCTCCCTCTCTCTCTCTCTCTCTCTCTGGAGGGAGCTCTGCTTCTCGAAAGGAATCAGGATCCCAGGACGCTCATGACGTCCCAAAGTACTGCGACGTTGAACTCATGGTGCAAGGTAGCGTCTCTTCAACACACGGTTGCTGCATTTGTCTTTTCTTTTCTGTTTTGCGTGTTGCTACACATATCAGTCGCGTGCTAGCAGTCAGCGCTGACTCCGCAGTAGTAGCCTGAGTGGGCTACTCGGTTATAGGCTAGTAGGCTACCAGGATACTACTCGCATAGAGATGGTGTGTGCCTTCGCTGCCTTTGGCGAGCATTACTTCTGTGATAGCACATGTTCTTGCTAATCCCCCTTGCACGCTTACACAGCAATCGCTGCCTCACTCAGGCCAGAAGTTTCATACCAATCGGTGGCTACTCGCCAGTCACAGCAGCGTGCTGAAGGACTTGCTGGAGTCAACAAACAACACTACTTTAACTCTAGCTGACGACAAGGCGGAGACCATGCAGCAGTTTTTGCGACAGCTGTGCCCAATGACACTGACAGACCAGAAGATAGACTCCATTGTAAGTCTGGGCTAAGGCCGACATGCACATGCACAAGCAGTCCTCGCTAAGTCAAACTCTATCGGTTGATGCTCTGATTTAGGCAATCACCTCAGGAGGCTCCCGTGCCTGTTTGCAGGACGAAGCGGCTGAACTGCTGGAGTTGGCGAGGAAATACGATGTGAAGATATTGAATGAGCGTTGTGAGAGCTTTTGCATTGAGCAAACCAAAACGTCACAGCTGACATGCTTGGCAAGGATGGCTGTGCTGGCAGACACATACAAATTGCAGAGCCTTCGCCAGCACGTCATTCCCAAGCTGCAGTTGCCTAACAGCATGGATGGGTTGAAGAAGGAACTCCTGCGTGACTGTGGCATGGATACGGTGCTCGAGGTCATGTTTCATCACGCTGCCAGAGAGCGGGAGCACAGCCGATCCTTAAGGAAGGAATTGTCGCACTTGCATTCTGGAGGTTACGACTGACCAGCTCAACTTGACGCAGTGGAACACAGCCATGGAAGGAGTTAGGAACTCTAGTCGTTGGCTTTGACAACTACAAGTAACCTGAAACGTGATGTGTCGTAGGTGTGTATGTGTGTTGCATGCCCGCCCTTCGGGCGCAATTGTTGCAAGCATTCGTTCACCTGCCTGCTACAAACACTGGCAAAGCATCATCGCCGCAGGTAAGCACCAAATACCTTGCATTTTCCACCACAACCACCACTGCAATCAGCAGCCTGCTGAGCTTGCTGCCCTCCTCCAAATCTACTGGCTGGCTGGCAGCGAGTTGGCAACATGCTAAAGAGTTACGTGGTAACAGCAGGCAGCGACTCAGGCAGGCTGTTGTCTCTGTTGACAGAACTTTTCGTTGCGTCTCAAGTTTGCACTCGTACTTTGTGGCGTCTGGGAGGGAGCGAGAGCGAGAGCGAGAGCGAGAGAGAGAGAGAGAGAGCGAGAGAGAGAGCGAGCGAGAGAGAGAGAGAGAGAGAGAGAGAGAGAGAGAGAGAGAGAGAGAGAGAGAGAGAGAGAGAGAGAGAGAGAGAGAGAGAGAGAG
>RHPI01002076.1:165402-190754 GCA_009103225.1 Chlorokybus atmophyticus
GAGAGAGAGAGAGAGAGAGAGAGAGAGAGAGAGAGAGAGAGAGAGAGAGAGAGACCTTGCAACCTCAGTCTGTGCATGAGTCGTGCACAGACTTACCCCCACCGAGTGATCAGTGGGGACATGATGTGGATCACCATTCAGTGCCATGCGCTATCTGTATATTTAGGGCTGTATCTCAGACGCGCCATAGCATTGGCACTAGCACGGCAACTCGTTGGCTTAGTAGTATGGCAGGACGTCTTGAGGAGCGGTCAGGGCAGTAGTGGTAAGCCTCTAATCAAGCTGCGGATTCAAGCATCCACAAACACAGCGCCCATCAGACTCACGCTAACCTGTTACCACGTTCTCGCTGGAAGCTGCGCAGCTCCACTGGCTGCATGTGCAAGGGCAACACCTTCCTCACCATGCAAGGGTGACTACCGCTACAGTCGAGCCAGTTGCCTGGAACAATTCATCATGTCGCACAATTGCCGTTTCGCCGCTCGCGCCGCTGCTCCCTCAACCTATTGCGGCCGCTGCTTCTGCATTTGTAGAGGAATGTCACTCTGCAGGCCTTCTGGTGAAGGATCTATACAACGTGATTTGGGTGAACATGTCGTTACATTGCCAACCAGGACGCAATACGCGTTGCAATGATCCCAAGCCAGCACAGCCTGCTTAAATAGCCAAGGCTGGGGATACCCAGTAGCCTCACGCCATGCTATCATGATGTTGCTCCGTCTAGCGTAGTCTACACGTAACCAAGCCTGGGCAACGTACAGCATGTGACAAGGACGCATACTACAGTATGGCCATTCTGTGGTGCACGCCGTCTGACAAGTGATTGTTGCAATGTGTTAGCTAACATGCTGCAAACGAGCCATCGCTATTGCATCTTGTGCGTACGGTATAGTGTGTGTACACTGACGCAGGTAACTATCATGGAATATCTACCACAGACAATACCTACCAGCGTGCAGTCCGGCTGGGGAGGGCTTGAGCCTCCCCAGCCGGGGAGCATACCAACCACTAGCAACACGTCGTGTGAAGAACCACCACCTATGGTTCTCAAAACTGAGTTGGTCGCCGAGTCATTATACACAATCCTCGGGGAACTTGCAACACTTGCACAAGCTATAAGGTGCTCACAAGCTGTACTTCACTCGTCTTCGTGCCGAAACCAGCACCGGTGCGCGCCGTGGCGGCAGGCAGCCAGCGTGCCGTAGCGGCACATGCGGTCGTAGCGCCGCACTCGCTGTCGCATGTTCAAGTTGTGGTCACCGGCATTACCACCGTGCTGACGTTGTATGTCAACTTGAAACCTCAGGATGATATCATCATCGTCATCCACCTGTGGCTCAGGCGGCGGGCGCTTGAAAAGTCCGCACTGGCAGCCTGGCCGGCCGTGCTGGTTGTTGGCGTTGGGACTCTGATTGACATATGCGACGCCGCACTGAACACGCAGACAATAAGTAGTCCAAGTCTGCATGACAACGTGACTCACTTCTAATGTAGGTTGTACGATACAACACACGCTCATCATATCAATCAATGCGTGCGCGTGCGTGGATGCTTGAATACTACGCGCATAGTGCGTGCATTGATGTGCATGTGCACGCACATCATGTTCGTGCACATGCACACCAACGAACGCACACACTGTGCATGCGCGTACATGCATGCGTGCACAAATCTGGGAACATGTGATGCAATCTGTGTCATGCAGTGCTTAATAAGCATGCGGTGCGCACCTGATAGCAGAAGGCTGATCTGCAGCGGCACAGCAAGAAGTTGCAGCCGTCAGGGTTCCTTTCCACCATATGCTTGCAACTCGGACATTGACGCCAATGTTTCTGCTGAGCCAGGTGCAACAGCTGCAAATCTTCTGCCGTCCTGTTTAGAAAACCAAGCAACTTAGAACTGCTAGATGTTGTGCTCAGCTGTTGTGCTCAGCAAGTGTGTACACAGAGTTATACCTCAGGTGGTCAGGCAGCGCCTGATACTCTTCGCAGGAGTAGCCGGCGTGCCAGCTGATCCGGCACGAAGCACAAAAAGGGCGGTGGCAGTTGACACAGTTAGTTATGCCTTCCGGGTCAGGAATGTCCATAACAGTATCGCATTGCGCATACGGGCAGTACACTACGTTCTCCATGCCGGCCTCATCCGCCAGATGTTGGAAGAGAGCCACCTGCTCGGCATCACCTTGAACAATTTCCTGCACATCGTCAAGCCCAAAAGCCCACCTGTACAGGTGGTACGCATCTGTGCAGGTACTATGGGACCACATGGATATAGCAACGATACCGCGAAGGATGTTGCTACACGCATGCACGCACGCACTTACATGCAACCCGGAATTGCGCATTTGATTGGGTATTTGTGTTGCTTGAGCTCATTGCGGATGTACTCAGCCGCGCAGCAGACACAGATGTTGTGTTGGCAGACGCTCGCACGAGCGCTGGTTGAACACTCAGGCATGGCCTCTACATCCAGCGGCAGTGATGGATGGCATGTCCCCTGCAAACGACACACGTATTTATGCAAGTTATGACAAGAACAGTGACAATTGTTAGGCGGCATGTGTGAAACACAAAAGAGCTCACCGATGCTGGCACTGATTCAAGGCAAATCATGCAGTCAGTCAAGTTAGGGTCATCTTCTTCACTTGAGGCCTTCTCCGCGCATGAACCAATTGCTCCCTTGAGCTTGCAATCGTCCAAAACCGATGGTTCTGAGATACTTGAACCCACTGCCACACGGAGTTGACGCATGTTGTCAGGAGTTACAACTCCTAACAACTGTACATCAGCTTGTTAACAACCCGTTCATGTAAGGGCTATATACTAGCCTAGTAGGCTACTAGAACAACATAGTGTGCAGTTCTTATTGTTTTGAGTGTTACCTGTTTTTTCGCCTTCAACTCCAACCGGCATCGGTCTCATGTAAGTGGCACCACGATCTTGCCACTCGTGCTCGGGAACGGCTGCCAGATACTTGGCGAAATCTTCATCGTGCGCGACAACTGTGTGCTGCCTTTGCTCAACTCCTTGCAGCGCCTCTGCCACCTGATGTATGCACAAGCTCATCATGGTGTTGCATGTGCAGCTGATGCAATGGCATGAATGAGACTGTATGCTACCTCGCTGTCTCTAATTGCCTGCAGCACTTGAGACAGGGCTTGAATCTGTTCGTCCAGTAAGGATAGGGCAACGTGCCACTCCGAAAGCTCCAGTGTTGCTGGCGCAACAGTCTTTTCACGTGCTGGCTGACTGCAGCTGCTGGTGACAAGTTTGGCTGCCGAGAAATGTCAGTAGTGAGCATACTATGCTCACTAGGCATGCATAGTATACATGCCTGATGCTTAACAAAAAGGGTGCAGTTAGTGATCTGTGGAGCTGCAGCATGACAGACAAGACGCTCTTGTACTGAACCACAGCTAGCATGCTGTGCTACATGATACATGACCACGCATGTTGCTACCTATTCAAAGATGCATGCACGCAGCAGGCACCCGCATGCACGCATAATTGCAAGGGCTCACCAACGTCTTCTTCTGCCAAATCGCCATAGGGAGAAGCACTGTCTTCAGGCTGAAGTTGAAGGCACAGCGCGAATACAGCGTCCTGCTCCAACTGCCGCTCCGCATGCAGCTCCTGTAGCTGGATCTCCAAAGCAAGGGCATATGCACCGCCACCAGCTGCCACCGCCATCATGGACGCTCTTTGACCGCACCAGCTGGCCACAGCCCAACACACATTCACATGCCTATATAGTACTTACTTTGTACGCTGCTAGCTGAGGTTGATGTATTGTGATGGGCGTCATGCTATTATAGCCTCAGAGCGCGCTTAAACTCAAAGCGCTGACAATTGCTAACAATCAGCCGCTAGTCATGTGTGTGAGTGCACCAGTGATGGACCTTGTCACAACGTGCCTTGCCTGCCGTAGAAAACCGCAAGGGCTGCGATGGCTCCAGCGCCAGCACAGGGCAAGCTCAAGAGAAGCTCGCCTTGCTCCAGCTTACGTCTACCGGGGCGTGTGGCCTGGCCTTTTAAAGGCGGTTAGCTTCCAGCCTTTCACTGTAAACCTGGAGGCTATACTACGGTAGTTGCATACTTGAGCAACACTGGGCGTGCCATGCGACCAGCCTGAGCCACCGCACAGCTTGTGACTGTGCGGCACATAGCTTGATATAAGACATGGTAATTGAGCACTCGTTTCAATGAACGGACTTGAGTTGCTTTCCAGCTGTGCTTACTTCATGCATGAGCCTAGCCCGTACTAGTAGCTTCAGTCTACCGCCTCCCAGGGTATATGCTTGTGTCACACAGTATGCGCCACTCAGGTCGCAGCGCAACACGAAACCATAATCAGCTACCCCTACTGTACTTGTTGCTGGCCCACCTTGGTGTTTCTTTTGAGCTGTAACCCGTGTCACCTTCAGTTGTACCAGGCATGTGCAAGCTTGCGCATGCCATGGAGTCTCGTCACAGAGGTGAAAGCTTGATGCACCCGCATTGAGCCGCAGGGCATGGTCTCCCACGCACGCCTGCCCCTCGGCCTCAAAAGCACTCGCGACGACACACCAGCGAGCCAAGACGGTCGCCGCCGCCGCCGCCACCACCCAGCATGCTGCACCACACAAACATGGCAGTGCCCCGTCCGGGGGCGACAGTAGCAGTGACTGACTCCAAAACCATGGGCCATCCAGTGGAGTCATTGCTACTGTCACTGATGGGCATCCAGCAGGCTGAACTCTGTCGTCGGTGTTCCCTTTCTCCTAGTCAGGAGCAACAGCGTGCGTGGGTTTTATACTCACCAAAGAAAGAAACGCCTATGAAGGCGCAGCTGATCTGAGCTGAGGTGAGTTGAGCACTGCTGGCAGTGTGGAGATACTGCACCGCAGCTACAGGGAGGTGCAGTTCAGCAAAAAATGGTTGAGCAATCTTGAATTTGAAGGTGAGCGACAGTGGGTGTGTGAACCCTAGCATCATATAGAGACGGCCTCAGGGCATGCTTTCGCTGCTCTGCTCATGAGCAACTGGTGCTGCTAATACATATCAATGAGTGAGGTGTACTGCACGGAGGTGTTGAGATCTTGGGCTGAAATTGTACCACAAAAGTACATCAACACTGACGCAAACCTAATTTGTGCTATTGCTGCTACTCAGTAGCAGCAATAGCACACTCTAGGTCGAAGGCTTGGAGGCTTCAAGTACAGGCCATTCGTGGTAGCAGCAGGAGTGACTAACATCAAGTCGTGAGGTCAAGTAGGAATGAAAGATCAAGGTTAAGAAGGCGGATGACGATTCTACTTATCCTCTTATGTTCAACGTTTGTGCCAGGTACATGTGTGCCAACATTAGTATGCAATCAATGTGGTAGGTGTGCACGCGGAATCAAAGAGGTTGAACCGCTGGTACCACCGAGGTGTGAGCTCATGCATATATATACCACACCTCGCACGTGCCCATGCCAGCCTCTGTGCTTTGCGCATGCCCATGCCATGCCAATCGACACAGCGTACGCTACTGAGGGCAAATGTAAACATAACGCCTGAAAGTAACTCTGCTTGCCCAGTGCCGGCAGCAGTGCAGCCAGCAGTTGCTGCCCATGGCCTATGAGGTTGACAATCGACGGAGATGCTGCAGGTGCTGCGCCTGTGGCTGGTGATATATAAATTCTATTATGAGTATACCCATACCGTATGGGTTTGCTGTACGTATGTGACATACGTACAGCAAAGCATGATAATCTTGCTGCACTGCAGGAAGATGTGATATGTTGCAACATACTGCTGTAAAAAGTTGGTGGAAGGGGTGGATTCTGCCAGCCCAAGATGTGTTTCAAAGCAAGTTGCATCGCAGGTGCTGGTTGTGTGACAGCTATACTGACAGCTTGGGAGTGACTGAGCGTGCAGTTGGTGGTATTGCCAATACCAGTGGTGGCTGCCACAACTGGAAAACACGGTAGTGTGGTTTGCTGATGGCTTCCTTTGTGTTTAGCCTCAAGCTAGCCTCCCTGGCGTTTTGAAGCTGTTTGCTATGTAAACACCGTGGTTGCCAACTACGTGTCTAGTAGATGGTCTGCTAGACAATCAAGTGTTCTGGTTGTCCTCTGCATAGTTGGCTGTACTCAGGGTGATGCAATATAAGAAAGGGTTATGGCACGTCTCTACACACCGTGCGACACGCGCACAAACAAGCGCGTATACACATTGAATGTGCGTGCACGCGATGTGCATACAATGTGGCGTGCATTGGCGCATGCATTTGTATGCATGTCACTTGCATGCATGTGCGTGTACTACATGGCAGTGCGTGCAGGTCTGTGTGCTCGTGCGTGCGGGCCTGCATGCATAAGCGCACTCCCATGCACACGGGTGTGTGCCGTAATGTGCATATGTGTGCCAGTGCACACTCCGATTGTGAAGTTGTCACAGGCGCACATAGCGTATGTGTGCTTATTGCGAAGGGCCCAGGAGCATGCGCGCGTGATTATGCTCGCCCAAGTGCGTACACACTTGCATGCTTTGCAATTTTGCACACTGCATGCGTGCGCATGTTGTACGCGTGTTCATGTGCTTATGGGCGCATACAGGCAGTGCCTGTGTGTGCATGCATGCGTGCGCATGTGCGTGTGCATTTGTGCACCTTCATGCTTGGGCCCGTGTGTGCGCATAATCAGCGATGTAACCCACAGGCGAGAAACGTATATATGTTCGCGCAGAGGCACGCATGCACGCACACAAGCGTGCGCGTGCACACACACACACACACATACACACACACTGGCTGTACATGTATCCTTTACCTGGAGTAGTCAATACATGAAACCTTCTTGTGTAAACCTGCACGTACTCCTGCTCAGCACAACCTGCTTAGCACAATACTCACGCCTTCTAGAAACACCATATGTGTGTGCACATACACGTGCGTATATCATGATGGAGGCAGCATCATCTTGCTGCTACATGCATGCTGCTTAATCATGCTGGTATCTCCGTGGTTGAGCATGCGCACATTCGCATGCTCACACCTGCACACCTGTGTTAGTCCGCACAGCACATTCTATCTGTGTTTGTGTAGGCTACACAGAGCTGCCAGCATAGAGCATGCCACAGTCAGTGTGCTGTCCGCACTGCATAGTACTGCAGCATTCTTGCTGGCAACAAGCGCTGCGTGCATGACGTTTGTATTCAATAATGCAGAGACACATTGCAGTATGCTTCTAGCTGGCATGCCAAGTACCAAGGTTGCATGCGCAGCACCTGTGAAGTTGAAACTCAAGGTATGGCTGTTCAGACGAGGAACTTGCTGCTCAGACATGTTTGCTGTTGTCAACTTGTCGCATGGTGCACGTGATAGGGAGCCAAGGAACCCGATGCCTTCGTCATGAAAGACATCTTGTGTATACCTATTGATGAACTCAAGCGAACTCGCAAGCTAATTGGGCAGGGTACATGCCAATGTCAGTGGAGTTGCCTGCATGTCCACATGACTCGCAGGGACCCCCCTGTGATGCAGTCAACTCGGAACCGATCAATGGGAGCTGAAGTACACAATGTGCAGAATGTCTGAGCACAGCGACGGTCTTGGATGAGTCACTCACCAATCAGCCTTCCCACCATTTCCATGGCATTGAAATGGTGGGAAGGCTGATTGTGTAGGGAAGTGGTATTTGTCTTCGTGTGGTGAGCTAGTTATGAAGTGTACATCAAATGCAGGACATGCATGTGGGTGTTGAACTCGCGTGCGGCATGCACTTGACACTATGCATGACATGACATGCGTGTGACACTTTGTATGCGACTAATCGGGGATCCTATCTTTTTATACACACACACACGCGGGAGTCCGCTGGTCGTTGTGGTCGTGATGATGTTCCTGGTCAAGGCTGACGCTGCCGGCCATGTGACAGGTACTCTGGCTGTGGGAACTACTTGGGGGTCATGCATGTAGGGATGGCCCATCGTAGCGGTAGAACCAGCACATAGCCTGGCGGTCATAAAGGTGGTGTGTTGATGGCTGCATGCTGCGATGTGATAAGCTGATTGCAACTATGCTTTTGCTGTGCAAGAATGATACAATGGACCGCATGCAACGAGATGCTAGCAAGCGTAGCTGCCTACCCAATACACGCACATGCCTAGACATTCACGCACTTTGTGTCTGCATGCGCAGTCCGTCCCTACCTTGACAAAACGTCCGACATGGCAAGGTACTCGCTAAGGCGGTGACGGCCACAGCAATTTGGTTCATGTAGTTGTGGCGCAATTATGGTACACTTCTTGTCTCATTATTACGTACAACATGTTATACGGGCGAGGCCTTTGTTGCACATCATGGCCGGCTGGGATCGCTCACACGCAGGCTGGCATTACAAATGCAACGGCTTCAACACGCGTACAACTGATCTCCACGACATGTGCTGATTCCAATTGGCACGTGTCATCATGGTTATTTTCACGTTAGCTTAAATAGTCTCTGGCAAATTGTTGGCCCTCTCCAGAAGATGTGTGTTTGGGGACCGACACTGTGCAGTACCCCACCCACATCATGTCATCATGTGTTCATCAGTGAGAAGGACTAGGCAGCGGTGTTGTTTCGGTCAGGCTTGGTAATGCACAAGCTGCCTGCTACTTTCATGCCAACTAGGCCCTACTAGTGCCTAGTTAGCATGACACTGCCTTGTGTTGCAGCTGTCTAGTGGACAGCTGCGACACAGTGCCAGTCCCTTAGTACACCCAACAAACTGTCGTTTATGCAAGTGAAGTAGCTAGCTAGGGAAGGTGCTCACAGGCTAGACATCTGGTTCATCTTCATGGCGAAACCAGCAGCGGTGCATGCCGTAGCGGCAGGCATCTAGATTGCCATAGCGGCACATGCGGTTGTAGCGACGCACTCGCTGTCGAAGGTCCACCAGCACGTTGTGGGCATCGGCATTTCCAGCGCCGTCATCATCCTCTAACGCCTGCGGGTCAGGCGGCGGGCGGTCGAAAAGTCCACACTGGCAGCCTGGCCTGCCGTGCTGGTTGTTGGCATTGGCATCCAGATTGATGTACGCGACACCGCACTGAGCATGTAGTAATGAGTTGGCAGCTACATCTTAGCAGATCTCATGATGCGTGTCGTTGTGTGTGCATGTGCGCATGCATTAGTGGGTGCACAAGTACATGCGTCCGTGCGTGCGTGTGGGAATCTATCCTCTGGCCATGCAGAATTTAGTACACTGCATCGCTGCAGCAGACACCTGATAGCAGAATGCTGACTTGCAGCGGCACATCATGAAGTTGCAGCCGTCCAGGTTCCTCTCCACCATGTGCTTGCAGTTTGGACAGCGACGCCAAAGTTTTTGCTGAGCCAGGCGCAACACCTGCAGATCTTCTGCAGTTCTGTTCGCAGACCCAACAACTTAACACAACAGTCAGCAATGCTAACTGTTGTGTTAACACATACACATGTTGTGACACCTTGAATGGTCAGGCAGCGCCTGGTACTCCTCGCACGAGTAGCCAGCGTGCCAGGCAGTTTGGCATGTAGCGCAGAAAGGGCGGTGGCAGTTGAAACAGTCAGTCTTGCTTTTGGGGTTGGGTATGTCCATGACGGCCTCGCACTGTGCGTGCGGGCAGTACACTCTGTTCTTCATGCCAGCCTCCACTGCCAGACGCTGGACGAGAGCCAACCGCTTGGCATCATGTCGAATAACCTTGTTCACATCCTCAAGACCAAAAGCCCACCTGTACAGGTGGTCAACATGTGCGTACCATGAGACCACAACAGGCGACTAACGTTTGAATGTTGCCTGATTGTTTACACGAGCAAGCAGTGTAAGTGACTTACTTGCAACCCGGGTGCGCGCATGTGATGGGATACTTGTGTTCATCAAGCTCGATGCGGATGTACTCGGCAACGCACATGGAACAGATGTTGTGCTTGCAGCCGCCGGCGCTGCTTGCACGGGCGCTGGTTGAGCACTTGGGCACAGCCGCAATGTCCAGCGGCAACGATGGATGGCAAGTCTCCTGCAAACCCCAAATATACTTGGGCAGGTATGAGAACAGTTCAACTAGTATGTACAGTGTTTCAAACAACGACAAAGCTCACCGTCAGTGGCACTGATTCAAGACAAATCATGCAGTCAATCAAGGCCTTTTCCGCGCACAAGCCAACCACTCCCTTACGTTTTTTCAACGGCGATGCCTCTGCCAGAGCCAGTGACAGAGCCAGTCAGACTCAATGAAAACCACTGCCATAAAGAATGCACCCATCTTATCGGGAGTTTAGCAAAGTTTTGAAACAGCTACGACTGATATTGTGTTGGTATTGTTCGGGTGTTACCAGTTTCTTCGCCTCCAGACGGTATTGGTCTGGAATAAGTATTGCCATGAACCCGCCACTCATGCTCGGGAACAGCTGCTAAATACTTGGCGAACTCAGCGTCGTGCGCGACAACTGTGCGCTGCCTTTCCTCAACCTCATGCATAGCCACTGCCACCTGATGTACGCACCACTTCGGAGTGCGCTGTTGCTTCTGCAGCGCATGCATATGCATGCACAACACTTTTTCCACAATAATACGCTACCTCGCTGTCCTTGATTGCCTGCTGCACTTGACTTAGGGCTTGGATCTGTTCGTCAAGCAAGGACAGGGCCTCGTTGCACTCCGACAGCTGCAGTGTTGGCGCAACACTGCAGCCGCTGCTGGTGACATCTTTAGCTGCCCAGGTATGTCAGTAGCGTACACATGCCAGGTTACCTCTAACAGTACTTTCAGTGACCAATGGAACTCCAAGTGCACCATGAAAGACAATAGGCCGCATGTTGTCTGTCATGCTGGAGGCAGGCAGGAAGATGCCGGGTTATAGTTCAGTACAAGCCGGGATTTTATTGAACTACAACTTGCTGTGCTACCTGAAACCATGAGCCCAAGTTGTTATCTCCTCAAAACTGCTTGCGTGCCTGCGCAGTTCAAGGAGCTCACCGCCAGCGTCTTCCGCTGCTGACTCGCAGTCATAGGGTGGATCAGCGTCGTCAGGCTGCAGTTGAAGGCACAGCGCCAAGGCAGCGTCCTGCTCCAGCTGCCGCTGCGCATGGAGCTCCTGCAGCTGGAGCTCCAAAGCAAGCGCATATGCATCGCCACCATCGCCATCTACCGCCATCATAAAGGATTCTTAAGCAAACCAGCCAGCCGCTTAACACCATCCTTGCCTTGGACTCTCGGGTGCTGAATGGCCTCAGGCAGCATGCGTACAAAGTACGCATGCTGAAGTGGATGTGACGTGATAAGCATTTCCTCACAGCGCAGAAACAATTGCTGTCAACTGCCATTGGTCAGCCGTCCAATCATCAGTGTGGGATTGCACAACGTGCCTTGCTGTTAAACCTGGGTGGGGCTGCAATGGTAACTACAGAACCGCCGGTGGAGCAAGGCTTGCTCCAGCCAAGGCGGTTAGCTTCCCGCCTCGCACCATCTCAAACCCTGCTTGGTCTCCGCAGGGGCTTGCCTAACTTGGTGTCCCTTTGAGCTGCTTCCGACGAGAAACGGGAGGCTCCCGTGTCATCGTCAGCTGTGCCCGGCATGTGCAAGCTTGCATGCCTGGTATATGCCGGCATGGAGTCTCCTCATGGAGGAGAAGCGCTTCTCCTCCATGCTAGCTCGGCAACCCGCACTGAGCCGCGCATGGCCTCCCACGCACGCCTGGCCATGGGCCTTGTTGATCGTCACCTGCGCCCAAACACCGTGTCGGCGCCGCCCAGTGTCTGTGGGCCACAGAGCAGGGCCGGCCGCCGCCGCCACCCAGCACACTGCACTACAAACACGCCCCCAGCACTGCGTCAGGGCACTGGCCTGGGAGTCTTTGCCACGTTCATCGCAAGCAAGCTATACTCTGGTAGCGACGGCGATGGTGGACCCTTGCTTAGAGCAGTTGCGACACAAGCCTGCGTTGGAATCCTGATCAGCGAACAGGATTCGTCAAAGGCGCAGCTGAGCTGAGGTTAGTTAAGCGGAGCTACGGTAATAGTGACACTGCTAAGTGCTGCTAGCTTACTACTCAGTAGGCTAGCACAGTGCATGCTGCTGCTGCGATTCTAGCAGTAGGGATTGACTAGCAGAAAGACTTGACAGGTCACCAATCGGGTAAGCGAACAGGCAAATGCCGAGAAGGCAGGCGTTATTCTTTAGCTTGTGGTGCAAGATACATGCGTGCCATCGAGTAGCTTGCATGCATGCACTATCACATGGCATGTTCAGAAGCTGAAGTTTGTCTGCTGGTGCTTTCATGCTCTATGCGCTTACACAACTTGCACACATGCCACGGGATTTGCTCAATGTGGTCTTGACAGATTATAAGCAAAACGACTAGGAAATCTCAACCAGTGCCGACAACCCAGCCATCACACAATGAGTGCACTTCGCTGTTCATAACCTGTCGTCCATGGCTGCTGTAGTGCACGAGAGTTTACTAGCCTTGGCAGCAGCATGTCTTGTTTTAGGACGCTCGAAGGTGCTACATGGTTGACGCGGCATTAGCCAGCATATATGGCGGCGTACTGTACTACATGCTAACGTTTGTCGTTGATGTAGTATCAGTCGTATCCCATGTGACAGCATCCACTACATTACCCTTTGGGGGTAACTGTTGATTTTAACATGAATACAGTGCGTTCACTTGTTATTAATGGTACAATTCTTACTGCTTACATTGTGCACCGGGCTGAACAAGTCAGGTCCGCTTGACCCAATCACTGGACTTCATTCAACTGGTTGTTGAAGCAGCGCCCGTCGTTCAGGCATGTCACAGGCTGTAAGTTGGTTGCGTGTGCTGTGCGTCCTGTACTTGTTCACCTGTCATTGACATGTGATGCCATCAAGTACTAAGCAGGTGTGGCGTCAATCTCATGCCTAGAGTCCTTGTTGCGAAGGTCACAGATTATGTTTTCTTATTTATTTATTGTACTTGAGCCTAGACTGCGCAGCCTGCATGGAGCAACATTGTACGGTGTGACGCTTGACGTACGCTGCTGGGTCCCCAGCCTTGGCAACAGAAAGGCGGCGCCTGGCTGCTTGCTCAGGGTCTTTCCCAGGCGCATTGTATTCTGTTTGGTAACGTATTGACAGGTTTGCGGCAATTATGCAGGCACAACAACTCACGCTTTGCACCCGTCTGCAGTCAGAGAGGCATTCTGAAACTGTGTGCTCGCAGTCTTGGCTGCAGTTGGTGGAATGTTGTCTTTCTCGCGCTTGCTTCGGAGTCTCTCGTCTGCCTTGACAATTTCAAGCTTGCAGCGTGTGCGTGAACAGACAGCAAGACCCAGGCCTTTGCGCACAGGTGAGTACGCAAGCGTTAAACACGCATGCCTGTCAAATTTGAACAATGTCTCGTGTCCCTTCCTTACATGACCGGGCTCTAAAACTGTTGTAACCCATCACCTGTGCAATCTGGAGGCAGGCCTGCATCGCTTCAGCTCACCATTAACGTCCACAGGTCAACAACAGGCAACGTTGTCAAGTTCCCAGACGTGCAGCTTGTGGTTCAAGGTGGGATTATAGAGGTGGCTTCTGACACAGCACAGCAGCGTGTTGTACGACCAACTATCGTGCAACTGGCCAGATCGCTATGGTAGTAGTGGAATGCACGTGTCAGAGTAGTTCACATGTTCCTTGCGGACTGCGACGGAAACATGATTTGCTTACTGATCAAGGCAGGTAGCGTAACTTGTATAAGTATATCGAAACAGTGCGCCGGCTGCAGTGCACCGGCTGCTGTGATATGGAGTATCTGCTGCATGTGTTGGACAACGTGGCCAGCAATGCGCTATGGGTATGTTCACGTGCACCGTTTGTGTCCTTCTTAGATTGTATAATAAATAGAATGCATGGAATGTGGCATGCATGAGAGTGTGATACACACATGCATAAGCAGTCTACTCACCACACCATGAAGCACTTGCATTGACCACCGGGCTGCTAACCTAGCCACTACCTACCTACCTTCTCTACTGCCCATACCCCAATGGACATGCATGCATGCATGCGTTTGTCATCACTTGGATGACACCGCCACTGTGGCTGCCAGCCGGTGTGTTTGGAACTTGTTTGTATTGAATACAAAACTGTAAGCATCGGATATGGCATTATGGGCTCACAGCCTGATGCACGGCTGCCTGAGTGACTGCTAGACATAGTGTACTGCATCAATACAATAACCGTCCCGTGAATGCTTGCGCGCATGCCGGCTGGGAGCTGGTAGACAGTTAATCAATATGCTGCTGGTGCTGCGCCTGTGGCAGATGCTGTGAATGACTCTACTGTGGGTATACATAGGGCAAAGTAACTAACCCTGATACTCTTGCTGCAGTGCGTTGCAACATCATGGAGTCCTGCTGTGAACAAGCTGGTGGATTCCGAATCATGGAGTCCTGCACGCAGCTGTGCCCGAATCCTAGCTGCTGTTCGTGTGGCAGCTGTACTCACAGCATGGGAGCAAGTGAGCGCGCATGGCACGTCTTTGCAAATGCGCACAAGTAACAACGCTCACAAACATAGCGCGTTTGCACACTGCATGTGCGTGTACGCATCTCTTGGATGCATCTCTCTCACGCAAGTGAGCGCGTGCTTGCGCATGCCTGTGCGGGCAGGCGGGCGGGCTTACAAAAGTAGTACACGCACGTGCACATCAGCGCACCCGTGCACCCGTGCAAATGTACATACAACGCGAAGTGCAGGGTGTGCCCTTGCGCATGTTTGCGCATGTGCATGCCGATTTGTGTGCACTTACAAGAAACGCACATACCGTTTGTGCGCTTGTTACAAGGGCCCACGAGCGTGCATGTGCGCACGAGCGCGCAGGATCATAGTCGCCCAAGCGCATGCACACACATGCATGTGCGCGCATTTTGTACGCATGTCACTCGCATATGGTTGTTTCACAAAAGAACTCCGACGGAATTCAATGCGTGCAATGCTTCGCACATACACAACATGCATGATATGCATCACACATGCATAGGCAACAGCAGCACTCAGTTCAGCAATCACCACTGGGCTACTTTAGTACCTCCATCTACCTCCACACCTGTCACTACTACCTCTACTATGTACAGGATATGCGAGGTGCTAATACAGGCATGCATTCAAAAGCAGTTGACTACAAACAGCTAGCAACACGCCCCTGAATGCTGCATACACAACCACTGGGCTTACTCTACTCGCTCCCCTACTACTACTCCTACCGCCCCCCCTGTTAGTCATGCACGCATGCATTCACGGCAGTCCTTGTTCCTTGCATTGTGCAACTGACCGCGGCTGTGGTCAGCGACCAATCCTTGCAATGAATAGTATAGTATTCAAGGATTATGGCGTGCATGAGAATGTCAGCGATAGCATCAGCAGCAGACCCAACAGACGTCCCCTCCCTCCCCCACATATCGCCACCGTGGCGATACGTGGTGACCACCCAACGTGGGTCGGTGACCGTGACGCCCCACACGCCTAATGTCATCAACTCAATTGCAGCCTTAGGATTCTGTTAGCGTACGCATGATGCATGTACGGCAGGCACAGACACTTCCTCCGTGGCTGATTGTCGTCGCTGTGTATGCGCGCGTGCCTACATGTGCATGCATCATGATGCGTGCACGCGTGTACATCAAATGCAGGACATGCATGCGCATGCACAACGTGTAGTCCAGTCAGCACGCAGCAACACATGCAAGGTGTCATACAAATGACATTTAGTTGACCACCGGGCTACTACTAGCACGCTAATCTACTGCCTCTACCCCGTTAGACATGCAGCAGTCAATATGCAGTTGGTAATCACCTGCCCACATGGGCGTTGGTTAGTTGTTGGCGCTTTTGGTCACGCAGACAGCATGCAAATTGGCGACCAGGACTCCCCCTCCCTCTCTCCCTAGCTCCGCCGCCTTCCTCGCCCTCTGCAAGCGATGCAGCAGGGTTTGCTGGGTTGTGTCGTAGTTGCGTTGCACTGCCGACGTCAGCAATGCCTTGTCCAGTGCCCCCTCCGCACAGGTTGTGCTGTGTTCGGTTCGGGTGCTGGGCTGGTTAGGTGCTGGTTGGGGATGTGTGCACACGTGCACGCTTGAGTCCGTGCCCATAGTATTTGCTGTACCCAAAGGTACACACACACACACACACACACACACACACACACACACACACACAGAACCGGTCACCTGGAAATTACGCGTGCACGCACATGCATTGGTTGTACGTGTATAATTTATCTGGGGTAGTAAATTTACCAAACCTTCTTGTGTAAGCATGTACGTAGTCCTGAAGGAATGGACCTCAGCGCAACCTGCTTAACACGGTGCTCTTGCCTTCTAGCATCACCGTGATGCACACACGTAAGATGACCATATGTGTGTTTGCATGCGCACGTATACACGTGTAAATGCGTGCATGCGTGCGGCTGGGACGTCCCCGTGCGCACGCACACACGTTCTGCTAATTGGTATCTCAATTGTTGAGCATACGGATGCGCGCACAGTCGCATGTATGCAAACACCTGTCAGTTCGCAGCACACTCAGTTTGGATTTGTAAAGACTACAGCGCTGTCAGCATGCTATGCTTCAGTAAAGCATGCGACAGTCAGTGCTGTCCGCATATTGCAGCATTCTTGCTGGCAACAAGCACTGCGTACACTATGTAGTGCTTAGTGCAGAGACAAATAACAGAAACAATATCTAGCTGGCATGATAAGTAGTACCGCAGTTGCATGTGCAGCACCTGTGAGCGTGTCTGAACCTATATATGGTTGGCTAGTCGATGAACTCGCTGCATAGACACATTTGCTGTTGTCGTCTTATTGCAACGTGCACCTGATGAGAAATCTTTATGCTGTCGTCGTAGCTGATATCCATCACGCAAGACATCTTGTTTGCACCCTATTAGTTGAAATATGACGTGATGTGAACGCGCAGCTTCTCTCACCTCACCTCACCTCATGTCACCTGCGTTTCTTCAATTTCATTTTTCTTCCCTGAGCATGACACCAATGCAGGCCTATTGCGCAAGTGGTCATGGGCAAAGGGACCACCATGGCCGCCGCCGCCAGAGTGTAGCTTGCTTGCTTGACGAAAGTAGCAAAGGCTTCCCAAGCCAGTGTCCTCAGTGCTAGGGGCGTGCTTGTGGAGCAGCATGCTGGGAGGCGACGGCGGCGGCGACCGTCCTCAGCTCTGTGGTGTGTCGGCGCAGGTGATGATCAATGAGGCCCACGGCCAGGCGAGCGTGGAAGATCATGCGCTGCTGCTCCGTGCGGGGTTTGTCCAGCTTCTCCTCCGTGAGGAGACTCCATGTACCAGGCTGTACGCAAGGCGCAAGGCTTGCAAATGCCTGGTGCAGCGACTGTAAAGGGATAAAGCAGCTCAGAAAGGACACCAAGGTAAGGCCAGCCCCTGCAGAGACCAAGCAGGGTCTGGGATGGTGCGAGGCAACTTGTAAGGCTGGAAGCTAACTTTTCTGACTTTACCATTGCACTGGTGGCTCTTGAACCATTGCAGCCCACCTGGACTTTACAGCGGCAAGGCACTTTGAGGCAAGGTCCATCATGCGTGCATTGCCACACAGATTATTGACGGCTGACTGTTAGCTATTGACATTAAGTGTTTCTGTCGGCTATGCCCATCACGTCACATCAACTTCAGCATGCGTACAAAGTACGCATGCTGCCTGAGGCTGTCAGAACCCGAGAGTCCAAGGCAAGGATTGTGTTAAGCGGCCAGCCGGTTTGCGCAAGAGTATCCTCCATGATGGCGGTGGCAGCTGATGGTGGCGATGCATATGTGCTTGCTTTGGAGCTCCAGCTGCAGGAACTTCATGCCCAGCGTCGGCTGGAGCAGGACGCTGCCTTGGCGCTGTGCCTTCAACTGCAGCCTGAAGACGATGATCCAACCTTTGGCTGCCAGTTAACAGCCGATGACATTGTCGGTGAGCTCCTTGAACTATGCCAGCCTTGAGAAGACATCAACTTGTGCTCAAGTACATGCAGCACAGCATGCAACCTGTGGTTCAGTGCAAGAGCCCGGCTTGTCTGCCTCCAGCATGACGGATAGCACGGGGCGTGCTGTCTGTCATGAATGAGAAGTTCCATTGGTCACTACCAGTGTTTTCAGGGGTAGCATCAGGCATGTGTATGCTCGCTACTGACATACCTGGGCAGCTAAAGATATCACCAGCAGCGGCTACAGTGTTGCGCCAATACCACTGCAGCTGTTGGAGTGCAACGATGCCTTGTCCTTGCTTGACGAACAAATTGAAGCCCTCAGTCAAGTGCTGCAGGCAATCAAGGACAGCGAGGTAGCGTACTACTTAGGCAAAACTGTGGTGCATGCATATGCATGGGCTGCAGCAGCACCATGGTGAGATCGTGCATGCATCAGGTGGCAGTGGCTCTGCATGAGGTTGAGGAAAGGCAGCACACAATTGTCGCACACGATGTTGAGTTTGCCAAGTATCTAGCAGCTGTTTCCGAGCACGAGTGGAGGGTTCATGGCGACAACTTTTCTAGACCGATACCGTCCGGAGGCGAAGAAACCGGTAACACGCCAACACAACCTTAGTTGTAGTTGTTTCAACACTTTGCTCAACTCTCAACTCGACAAGATGAGTGCATTCTCTGCGGCAGTGGTTTCAAAGAAATCACTGACTCTGTCACTGGCTCTCTGGCAGAGCCATCGCCGTTGAAGAACCATAAGGGAGTGGTTGGCTCGTGCGCGGAAAAAGGCCTTGAGTGAAGGCTATAAAGCTGACTTGATTGACTGCATGATTTGTCTTAATCGGTGCCACAGACGGTGAGCTTTCTCGTGTTTTAAACACTGCAGACACTCGATGGACTGTTCTCAATGCCTGCCCAAGCTTGTCTGAGGTCGCAGGAGACTTGCCATCCATTGTTGCCGCTGGACATTACGGCAGTGCCCGATTGCTCAACCAGCGCCCGTGCAAGCGGCTGCGAACACAAGATCTGTTTTATGTGCGCGGCTGAGTACATCCGCATTGAGCTTGACGAACACAAGTATCCCATCAGATGCGCGCACCCGGGTTGCATGTAAGTCACTTACACAGTGTGCTTGTGCTCGCCACAGTGTGCGTGTGCGTGTAAAACAATCGGCAACAGTAGTCGCCCGGTTTGGTGTGGTCTCATGGTACCTGCGCACATATTCACCAACTGTACAGGTGGATTTTTGGTCTTGACGATGTGAACAAGGCTATTCGACATGATGCCAAGCGGTTGGCTCTCGTCCAGCGTCTGGCGGTGGAGGCTGGCATGAAGAACAAAGTGTACTGCCCGCACACACAATGCGAGGCCGTGATGGACATACTCAACCCCAAAGGCAAGATTGACTGTTTCAAGTGCCACCGCCCTTTCTGCGCTACATGCCGAACCGCCTGGCACACTGGCTACTCGTGCGAAGAGTACCAGGCGCTGCCTGACCACTTGAGGTGGCACACCATGCGCGTACACTTGTCTTTGGAACAACAGCTAGCAATGCTGAGTTATTGGGTTTTAACAGAACCGCAGAAGATTTGCAGATGCTGCGCCTGGCTCAGCAAAAACTTTGGCGTCGCTGTCCAAATTGCAAGCACATGGTGGAAAGGAACCCGGTGGGATGCAACTTCATGATGTGCCGTTGCAAATCAGCATTCTGCTATCAGGTGTCTGCCAGTGTTGCGGTGTTTATAAGTACTGGTTGGCCATGTTATGCATCCCTGCACACCCACGCACACACGCACGCATGCATGTACTTCAGTAGTACTCGCGTATCCACACATGCATGCGCACGCGGACACACCCAGCGGCATGCGTGATGAGAGTATGTCATATGCTCCGCTGAGCTGCAACCTCTAATTCTGTCACTCCAATGTCAGTGCGGTGTCGCGTACATCAATCTAGTTGCCAACGCCAACAACAGCCATGGCAAACCAGGCTGCCAATGTGGACTCTTCGAGCGCCCCGCAGGTAATCGAGGATGGAGATCATCATGATGACGTGGGGATGCTGATATGACCGACAACAGGCTCGTGAACCGCCGACAACAAGTCCGTCGTTCCAATCACACGTGCCATTGCGGCAAGCTGACCGCCGCCATGGCATCCACCGCTGCTGGTTCGGCATGAAGATGAACGAGATGTCTAGCTGTGACCTGCTTGACTTTTTGTACATACAATGTTGTATTGGGTCTTGTAGGTGGTGCAATTTGCCACGAGTACGTTTGGTCACTCTGTAGCCAACGTAGTTTTGACAACGACAATCCGTTGTCTGTCATCCAAAAGTCTATTGATACAATACCGATGGTTGGAAGGAGGGCTGTAGGGCTGTGGACATCTTCCACAACGGTTACCTGCGTCAATGTAAGCTTGCTATGCTATGCGCATGTACGCAGGAGTGATAGCGAACCCTTTGCAGCAGCATGTACATATGTATTCGTACTTACACATTACAAGTTGAAGGCGCGCACCAAATGAGGACACGACGGCGTTATGCGTGTTGTGCGCATGTCACATGTGTCGCTTGATCGTAAATGCCTAGACTGCGCCGCAGGCTGTATTGTGCAGCGTACAGCATGATGTATCATATCCAGCAGTGTGACGCTGCTGGGCATGCCCCCCAGCCTTGGCTACTGAAACGCTGTGCTGCCTAGCGTTTTGGTTCGGGTCTTTGCGCTAACCCATTTGTTCGGCAATGCATTGACAGGTCCGCCCCGATCATGCATGAAGTCTCTAAGGACTCTCGCGGCATAATGTACTTTGCAAGGCAGCTGCTTTGGTCGCTGCGGTAGTCACCCTCCCATGGTGAGGAAGGTGTCCATTGCTCACATGCAGCCACTGGCACGGGAGCTGCGCAGTTTCCAGCTGGAAGGGGCAACCTGACGGTCTGCTTCTTGATGCTCGCCCTCAGCTGACCTCTGCGCTTGACAGTGGTGCCCACAAGCATACCTCCTTATGGCTTTGGCAGCGCCCGTCTCCCCTCAACACCCGACTGCGCTGGATGCATGCATTGACGTGTTCAACGTTGCTAGCGTGTTTGTGCATGCTGGGTTCAAGGTTGTTCCTTCAGTTCTGTGGCACGATCGATGCTACTCCATCAGTCCTCAACCGCACAACCTACATGCTTGGAGTAAACGCTGATCTGCTGCGCTGGTTGCTGACAGCCAAGCTGATGTAACGTGTCACACCAAGTTGGAGCATATGTTACAGAAGGCTTGGCTGCAGTTCATTGGCAAATCCGCCAGTCCATAAGGTAAAGCTGACCAGGTGCATGAGTACTACCCATACTTTCATGACAAATCTAGTGCTAATTGCCAAAGCCAGCACTGCTTGTAGTATCATGCAGTGCTGGCTTTGCTTCCATGCAGCAGGTGCAGCAGCACTTCTGGCATCCTCAGCCAAGTAGCTGTCATCTTAGATTGCATGCCCAGCATGCTGCTTGCATGCAGCATAATCTGAGCAGTATCCAACACAGCCGCCGCCATGCGCGATTCTTGGTACTCTCGAGTCTCACCTGCTGCCGCAGAGTATGCATGACCTCTCAAGACCTCCTGTGCATCCGCAGAGTATGCATGACCTCTCAAGACCTTCTGTGCATCCGCTCTCTCGATACCAGGTGAGTAACGTTAATGGAACGCTGTGGGCTGATGGCGAAAGATTGGTTCTACTTGTGTATGCATGGCAAGCGTAGATGCATACGCATTCACTTTGCAGAGCATCAACATATTTGCACGCGCAAGTGAATACGCAAGCATATGCGAAGCAGCAAGGCTCGCGTACGCACATAGACACGTGATCATGTGCGCGTTAGATATGCGCATGATGCAAACACATGCTGCTCAGCACACTTTGTGCCGCTGTAGACAGATGTGCGCGAAGACGCACATGTGTCTTTGATGGCATGCGCGTGTGAGTAAGCTATGAGTTCACTGTTTGTGACATTCCAGATGCCGATGGAGCATTAACTCGTGGCGTTCTTGAACCGTTCATGCCTGCAGTGCGTTGCTTGATGTGTTTGAACCGATCTCAAGTCTATGATGTTGCATGTTGTGGCTCGCACCCGGTTTGCTGCGTACGGGCGTAGTCACTAGCGCTATGCACAGGATCTCCGGCACTGAGACATGCATCCAAACACAACGCACACGCCGGGTAGCATGCCAAACCGTGCCTGTGCCGAGTGCAGGAATTGACAAGAAAATAACTGCCTCTCGCAGTATCTTGCCAACGGTGGCTGATGGACAGCGGCTGCGAAAAGCTTTAAAGGCTGGAGTGCAGGGATGGTGTTGCTAGCATATCTGGTAAGCTTGCAACACCCACCTGATGCACGTCCTGTTATGGCTACTTGTGGCTTTTTCATGTTCAATGTTGAGCTAACGGAACAAAACAACGTGTCTTTTCCAAGATTTCCCATGCAGCAGTGGCTGATGAGGAGATGACGTGCTGATCCGTTGGTCAAGGCGTGAGCATTGTTTAGCAATTTGGCTCAGCAATTTGCTGTCGGATGCACTACTTAGCACTATACTGCACCGCATGATGCTGCATACATGGTGGTCATTTGTGGTTGCAGCCTAGTCTTGCAGTCATTGGTGTTCAATCTGTCGCTCAAGCGTTGCCATGCAACAACCTTCTCACTGACATGTCCTTTTGAAGGCTGCTTCGGCACTCTAGCGAACAGTTCTGTTGGTGCGGGCCTGCATTGCAGGTTGAAACCATCAGATGGTGGTTGCTGGTAGCGTTGTCCATCCTTGTGCAAGTCAACGCATCCAATGCATCATTGAAGTGCTTCAAGTATCAGCAAGGTGGGGGGGTTGAACGTGCACTGCCTTGTGCAGCCTGCCCAGTTGCCGCAATTTGAAGTTGGGGGCAAGCACCTGTGCATGCTTGGTTGCTCGCAGTCACACTGTGACATTGCCGATTGCTTCTAGGCCGTGTTTAACAACCTGTTCCTGTTCAACATGGCGGACTCCTGCCAGTGGGGGAAGCTGTGGTCGACACAGTAGAGTGCGTTATCAAGTTCGCTGCTCTGTTCATCGGCTGCGTTGGCGTAAGGCACGTAAGTTGGTAGGTTAAGGCAAATGGCTAGCGATTGGCTCTGTTTGGCAATGCCAGCATACATGCTGCCTCACATGCGTTCAGCACATACGTGAGGCAAGTGGCAGTTGAGCTGTCGCCTGCATGCTTCAGTAATGGACGGTTTAGTGCAATGCGTGGTTGGACTTGCCACTTGAAACCTTTGTTGTTGCAACAAGTACAATGGCAGCCAGACACCCTGCTGAGCCTGCCTTTGTTTTTTCGCCAGAAGTGACAGTGTTTTACGGTTCTTGTGCACTGACTCCTGGCCCCAGCGACTCTGCCGTCGTCATGCTCTGACAGAGTGCAGCATCCATGCACTGCAGGAAATGATCTCACATTCTTGAATGGTCATTGCAGCTAAAGGCCACGGGATGGCCTCATGGTGGCTTACGCTGTTGTGAAAGCTTACAGAACGAGATAAGTGGCAGGCCTCTGTGGGTGACTGGCAAGTTGAAGTTGAAGAGTTAAAGAGTTCATGCAGCACTTCAAGTGCCAGCGTGGTGCTGCTTGCTGCATGGTTTCCATGCGCCATGCTAGAGTGCTGCCATTGCTGAAACCACGTGGCACACGTCATTGTGCCTGCAGGGCATCATCTCCCAGAAGCAAACAAGTGTGTACGTTCAAGTGCTTGCTTGCATGTCATATCGCCAATGATGATCACCGTCATGAGGCAGCTCGAACAGTTGTGGAGTGTAAAGGATGCTGACAATCTGTCGCAGTCAAATCTTTGATTCATGTAGAGCACTTCTGGCTGACCTTGGTCTTCCTGTCATTGAGTCAACTAAACCTGGCAGGTCTTCTTTCCTTTGGTGTGTTGTGGGGCTTCCGACCAAGAGTGGTGCGTGGAAAGCGCTGTTGCGCAGTCATAGCGGCGCAAAAGTGTACGACAGTGTTGTAGCGTGATGCTGTGACAATCTGCTATAGTGACAACCTCGCTGTGAGCAAGTAATGGTGGAACGCTTCAAGCGCTTGCATTGATGACGTCAACTATTGCCCTCATCACCACGGTTGCAAAGTTGTGCATGGTCTGTTGATGGTAGAAAAAGTGTCAACAGCATGTGTTGTGTGTTGCACTTGTTTCTAACAAACGTCATGAGGATCATTCTCAACTATCTGATGATCACTCCTGAGAAGGAGTGGCGGGAGCGTGGTGCCACTTACATGAGACCAATACCGGTTGGAGAACAAGGTGAAGCAAACCGGCCGGTAACACCCAAACAGTGCCAACACCATGGATTGCTGTTTGCACGCCAATGTACACAACTCTTGGCAAGATACGTGCATTCTCTGTGGCAGTGGCTTGGCTTCAGACAACTCAGAGCCACCTTTGTAAGAAGAGTCCAAAGCGGTCGGCTCGTGCGCGGAAAAGGCCTCGAGTGAAGAAGACGAACCCAACCCGTGGTTCACTGCATGGTCTGTCTTGCATCAGTGCGGGCACCGGTGGGCTGTTTGGTGGTTCCAGCACTTCACGTGATAGTTGTCTCACTTCATATCAACACCGTGTTGATATAGAGTGACTTGCCTAAGTACGTGTGGGTTTGCAGGATACGTGCCTTCCATCCATCGTTGCCACTGGACAATGCGGCCATGCCAGAGTGCTCAACCAACGCCCGTGCAAACGGCTGCAAACACAACATCTGTTCCGGGTGCGCAGCCGGGTACATCCGCATCGAGCTGGCAGAACATAAGTACCCCAGCATGCGTGCGCACCCGGGTTGCATGTACTAAAGTCCGAAGCACTATTGTGTGTGCATGTTGGCAACATCATCATGATCGTCGCCTGGTACAGAGGTCTCATGTTACAATACCATGAGGTCCTCGCGCACATGTGTGACACCTGTACAGGTGGGCTTCTGGGGTTCAAACCCAAACAAGTTGTTGATGTGAAGGAGATCATCATCCAACATGAGGCTGCGGGTTGCTCTCTTCCAGCGTCTGGCGGCGGACTGGGTGTCCGTCTCAAACTGCCTGGCCAGCCACATCGTGCATTGCATGTAACCCACATGTACGCATGCACAACGCATGCAAGCTCGTATACGTGGAGAGATTCTGCCGGGGGACCTGTGTGTGGGTGAGTAACCATACACAGTGGTGAGTAACCATACACAGTGGTGAGTGAGACTTAGTCCCCATCTTCATCTTGCCTGTTGATGACGAAGCGAATGTCGTCTGCGTTGAGCTTGAGTGTGAGGACAGATGTCAATGTTGGAAGGAGAGAGAGAGAGAGAGAGACAGAGACAGAGACAGAGACAGAGAGAGAGAGAGAGAGAGAGAGAGAGAGAGAGAG
>RHPI01002076.1:197142-214204 GCA_009103225.1 Chlorokybus atmophyticus
GGGGGGGGGGGGGGGGGGGGGGGGGCGCGCGCGCATGCACGCACACACACAGTACTGACCTCAGGATGCATGCGGTATTGGGTTCGCAGCATGTGGACGGGGTGTCCTGCCTGCTGGAACCTCTTAAACATGCTGGTGCCGTAGCCGAGCTGGACGGCTCTGCTCGACAGCACCGTTGCGGGCAGCTGGATGGGGTCTCCAACGAGTATAACTTTCTTGCAGCCGTGCGCTAGCGGGACGAGCGTCGACGGCTCCACCGCCTGTGCCGCCTCGTCGATCACAACGACATCGAAACCGCGCGTCACACGAGAGAAGATGGCGCTGCCGCTGAAACTCAGCGTCGAGCAAACCTGTGCATGAACGTAGTTTGAGTATTAAAGTGTAGACATGGAGGCTGCAGAGTAAGAAACACACACATACAATGGCTGCTTCATCAAGAATGGCAAGCCGGATTCGGTCGCGCTCAGTATTGACATCCGATCTTCCTCCGGCCTTGCGAGCCGCATTCAACCTCTGATTGACCTGATGAATGACAAGCACAAGTCAACACTCAAATAGCTTCTTATGAACTAAAATTCTCTGTTGAGCAAGCCATGTTGCATGTGCGTGGGCACGCATGCATGCGTGCCCACGCACATACATATGTCATGCATAGCTCACCATGGTGTCCATACAGACGCCGTGCACAGAATGGTGAGGGTTCAATCCAACACGAACGATATTTGGCACGTAGTGCTTTCCTTGCTCGTCCGGAATGCCGGAGTTGAGCATACGCAACACCAACTCATCCAATGCAGAGTTGGACGGCGCACAAACAAGCACATGAGCACGGCGACCGTGGCCTTTGCCCAGCTTTGTTAAAACCTGGACAGAACGTTGTTGGACTTTGCTTATGACTGCAAGCATGCATTATATCAACACTACATACCGCATCTGGTGTGCCAATGGTTTCAAAGCGAGTAAACAGTTCGTCTTCAACGGGCGTTACCGCATCGCGAACATTGCGACTGTTTCTCTGCCACGGGGCTGCACGCAGCCAATTAAGCTTCCTTTCTTCTTCGGTCATTTGACTCTGCGGAGCGACATCAAGAAGTTCTGCACTGCAACACCATGGTCAGGCTTGTGATAATAACAACATCAACTGCTGCTACACATGCTGGAACCAGTTGCTCCACACATGACCGCATGCCTCTGCATATCTTAACAATTTGATGCAGCGTCTGTTGGCAAAGAGTCATGGTCCCAGCAATATTTGCAAGTATGCAAGCAAATGCAGACTTCAGCCCAAGGGTTATGATGATGTATAAAGATCAGCATGAGACACATTGGCAGCGTCAACGTACACGCTCTTGGCCTCGCCGGCGGAAGTGGAGTGGAGGATGACACTCAGCAGTCCCAGCAGGGTCTGAGTCTTGCCCGTGCCGGGTGGGCCTTGGATGAGCGTCACCGGCGACGCTTCCAAACCGCCCAGCACCGCCTGCAGCTGATACTCGTTGTGCGCCTTGGTCAACTGATCCAATAAGGACTCGGGTATGATCCTCGGGGTTGCCTGGAACACATGAGTGGTTGAATTGGTAAAATATGTAAGCTCTGTCCAGTTGCATACAAGGCTTGGTGTGCACCTCCAGATCTGTGAGGTCTCGAGGGCTTCCTGATAAAAGAATGTCGCTGAAAGGGAGGTTTGGCGCGGCGTGCAAGGCCAGGTATTCTCTTGATATCGTGGACAAGCTCGCCAACTGAGCAACAGGAGAGACAAAGGCACAGTTCAATCAGAACAATAGAATGAATGCTATCGAGTGGATGCATTCATTCAAGAGTAGTAAGTAGACTTCAACAGACCTTTACTATCCACCAGCCGGTTTTGCCATTACTGGCATCAAGCCGTGTGCGAACTCTTTTCATCCGGTCTTTGTGTTGGGCTGCGAGTCGCTTGGGTTGGGCAACCCCACTCGCAGCAGGCAAATCTGCACACCACAAGGGTTGAATCATTGGCAAAAGCACTTTACATATCAATCAGTTGAAACCACACCAAGACAAAAAGTATAGCACCTTCCAGGTGCATTCGTAGACGCAAGCTAGCCTCTCCATCATGCGCCTCAACAATCGCCAGGGCATGGCACTTTGGTGTTGCCGTCTCTCCAGGCTGGTGCATGCGTACACAGCATTGAGTGTTTGCTTGTTGATTGGTTGCCTACTGCTGAAATACCTGCCAAGTCTCACCTTCTCAAAAGACAGAAGTAAGACATCATTCTCGTTGAAATCGTTGCTCACAGCGGCTCCCACAAGTATCTTCAACATGCCGAAGTCATTGATGTGCTCGAACAACGTCGGCACCGCTCTCTGCACCTCCCCGGCCCCACCTGCATGCATGCGACCACCGTCATGCGGTGGTCCAGTAACCTGGCACACATACGCACGCGCACACGCACACACGCTGGCACACGCACGCACGCATACTCGCGCGCACACGCACACATGCATACTTGCATGCACACTGGCCCACACACACGCACACGCATGCGCACGTACGCATACTGACCGGATGATTACACATCAATGTTGGTACCTGTGCGTTCTTTGTCTAGGAGCAGTTGCGCTCGACACTCTTCGAGCAACAAAGGCTCGAAGCAGCCGAGGTAGTCTTCAATGCTGTCGAAGGAGAGCGGCACCTCTCTAAGGCCATCACCGCCCTTCGCTTTCGGATCCTTCTAATAACAGAGCATGCATGTTGCAGTTGCCACATGGAGAACTCAGCATGACAAAAAAACCAAGCCTGAGACGCTATATACTCAAGCAAAGAGCACACTCTGCCAGACGCGCACATGCCATTGCAGGCATGGCACATGACACAACTAGTCAGGTGCGGTGCATACTATAGCAAACAAGATGTGATGTGGATGAGTACTTTGCAACTGCGTTGTAAATTGTGCTCAATAAGTTTACACAGTACGAGCTGCTTGCTTTCGCCTCTGCATGCAAATATAGCACCATAACAACCACCATAATAACCACCAACCAAGAACATTGAAGACTGAACCTCTCAGCTATTAAAAGTCTTGTGATAGCTGCTGCCTTCAGCTTTGCAGCATGCAACTTATCATGAATTGTCGCTGGTTAGTACCTTGTCAGCGGCGTTCAGCTGGAAGAAGTCCCAGGATAGGATTTTACGCTGAAGCTGGGCGAGGCGGGCGGCGTTGGTCTCTCCGCTTTTTACCCCTCCTCCTGCTTCTGCTCCTGCTCCTGCTCCAGCAGCAAGGGCCACCATCCCAACCAAGTCAGCATGCGCAATGCTTTGCGAAGCAACGCATGACACCAAAGTCTGCCACCCAAGCCTGCCAGATCACACAGCCTGTACGTCCGAGAGCTGGTGGCGTGCGTCGTCGCCGTCGCCGTTGTGGTCGTCGTCGTCGTCGGCAGCGGCGGCACAGGCGAATGTATGTTTTGAACGCGGTACACGGCTCATGAATTTGGGATGCATCGAGCAGCCGAGGATGGTTGTAGCGACTTGCTGCAAACATTACTTCAGCGAGAGCCCAAACATGCACGCAGCTCACCTTGCCAATTGCATTAGCACATTAGCAACTGCATTACCACATGTACCTACGTGGCAGTGAGTTGCACAAGAAAGATTTGTGTCACATGGTACTTGTCATGTACCCCAAGTGCAATTCCTCTGCACAGTTTCTGAAACACTCTCAATTAGGCTTACATCCACAACCATCCATGTTTAGCATATTTTTATGTAATTTTGCATCACATGTTGTAAAAAATAGTAGCAAAAGAGCTAATGCATCGATATATGAGCAGCTTATACATTAATTACATAGGCAAACACTATAGCAGAACAGCAAAGCACCTTATACATACGTAATTGCATGTGTTGCATTGAACTAATAAATACTTACATGATCAATGTAAGGTAATTGTTGCTAATGCATTTATGTGCACATGAATGCAATAGGCTGTTACAAACACGGACGTGATTTCATTGACCTTACAATGTTACTGAGTGGCCATCTTTATCTTTGATATTGGATGATAGCTGCTGACAATTTGTAAAATCAGCGAATGATGACACATTGCATTGTGTTGTGGTAGTGTGGTTTGCCATAGATGATTATCTTCATACAATCAGTGAACGGCGAATTACCAGTGTATATGAACCCAAAGCTTTATAATATTAAACTTACGGTCGTGAGGTAGGATAATTTGTTCAGTTATTAATCGTGAGTCTACAAGGGTTGCGGCCAATGGCTTATGCCGGGTTCACAAAGCTTTTATTTTTTGGAACATCACTATGTGCAATAAATTCGAACGTGCATGTTAGCGTACATACACAATAGCATTAGTATTTACGATTGGCTGCAAGTGCAAAAATTAAGGGAGCAGCAAGCGAGATACAACTTTCAACGTGAATGCTGTCTACCGTGTACAACGGTAAGCGCAGTACATTGTCGAGCTTTATTGCAGAGTTATGATGGGCATCATTTGTTGTTACACACAAGTGGGTCTCTTATGTGTAGAGTGCCTGCGTAACCCTTTTACTTTTACAAGGCTCTGTCTATCATTTGAGTGAAAAAATAAGCATATGCAAAGAGTACAGCTCATGTGTGCAATGCATTATGCACGTCACTCGGTGTGCGCCACGACAGAGAGAGAGAGAGAGAGAGAGAGAGAGAGAGAGAGAGAGAGAGAGAGAGAGAGAGAGAGAGAGAGAGAGAGAGAGAGAGNGAGCTCTTTAAGTGTGGTGTTCGCTTTGTTGTTCAATGATACGGTGTCACTTGGGTTTGCATTGAATGTTGTGTCCCTTAAATTATACATAAGTTGAATAGTTTATAATTGGACTCTGAAGCTAAATGCAAATATCGCTACCGATCAATGGATGTGTATTATAATAACACTGAAGCTTATTGATGCTGTCGTTGCAAAACACATGTCGAATGTGTGCATCTCAACACATGCTTCACGTTGTCACGCACATATCAATTTGCAATGAACGACTATGTACTTCAGCTGCAATCGTTGCGAGTCTCATATTTGGGGTGTAAGGAGCTGTTGCGAGAGAGGCGGGGCTAGTTGACAAGAAGTCCGCACTGTCCGCACTGTCGTCGTCGTCCTGCTTATTGTCGTGGGTCACACCTCTCCCCTACTATCCTATGCTGTTCTACAGGTAGTGCTCTCAGCCTTTGCCCAGCTCCGTCCTGCTACTGCTCTGCCTGCCCTACTCTTGCACATCATGTAGGAACCAACCCCCTAGCTGTATACCAAGGTTGCTTATGAGTGTGTGTGCGTGGCAGTGCAATGTGCATTCCTGCCTATGCTTGCGCCTTTGCTTTGTGTGCCTCTTTCGTTACACTTCATACATGCTACATCGACATGTATCAAGATAGCAACAGCAGCGGAAATACTTCTTGGTATTACCCTGCCTCTCAAAGCACTCACCAATCTGTTGCTGAGATGGAAAGCATTTCAGCAATGCATACAAGAGGACCGCCTTGACTTGATTTGCATGTTGCACGCTGGCAGCCTAGGTGTGGGAATTTTGGAGTAGGATGCACGGTGGAGTAGGGTGCATCATGCACCCTACTGCTCAGAAAATAAACTTGGTCGATGCTGCAACGATGGTGCCCACGTAAACTTGCATCCGATGGCTTTATCGCATTCGGTTGCATACCTTTTCATAACAGCTTAGTGGTCCATTGATGGCCATTAGACCGGTGCCTACCGGTAGCATAACAGCCTACAACTTGTAGGCCTAGGTATCAGGCCTGTGCCACACAGGTCACTTCACGTGCATCAGCTGGCAAGGCCACAATCACCAACCATTGTCCGGTGCGGGCAAGTGCAGTGCAGTGAAACTGCTGCCGTTTCAGCGTGGACAGTTCTAGTCCCGTACCCGCATGCCCGGAGCATTTTGTAAGCCGGGTCGCGCCGTACGGCGCCACTCATACCTGTACTACGCAGAAAGATTGCCGCGGACTGGACAATTCTCGCGGGAAGCGAGCCAGCGGCCACAGCCCCTCGGGTCATCTCAGCCGTTTACCAACTTAGGGTACCTTCCCGTCACCAGGCAGGCCACGCTGCGGCATACATTCCGTGGATCCAACGATTCCAAACGGATTCCTGCCCCGATGAGGACAGCTGTGTGGTCTGGACGGGACGCGCCGCTGGCAATGGACTGCATTGGCGCATGCAGCTGGAAAGGGAAGCCGCATGCTGCTGGCAGTGTAGGGGGCGGCGGCTTTGGACGGGGTGTGATACATTAGTCAGTGCGCTGCTAGTGTCGTGCGAGCACGCCGTCAAGGGCGGTTAGAAGGGGTGGCGTGCAGTTTTAGCTGTAGAGGCCGGCATGTTCGCTAGTCATACCGTGCAGCTCGCCGCCGGCAGTAGCAACTTGACAGCGGTAGCTTACAGCCGCAGCGCCACCGCCGTCGCTGCCGTAAACGTCCGCAAGCCTGCCGCTGGTGTCTCTCGCAGCAGCGTCGCCCCTCGTGCTAGGTTGTCGTCTAGATCGTCCGGCTTCTCCGGGGCAGCGCTAGTCTCCAAGGTCCGTCAGACCGCACCGACCTACCGCACCGCAATGGCTCCGGCTTCCATGCTCATTGAGCCTGATGGCGGCGAGCTTGTCAACCTTATCGTGCCTGAGTCCGAGCTGCAGGCCAAGCTCGAGGAGGCCAAGACGCTGCCCACCGTGTCCCTCACTGAGGTAAGCCCCTGCTTCGCTTCCTCGGCCCCGGCAATGCAGAAGCTTGCAATGTAGCATTTGGCATGCAGTAACCTACGTCAAGCAGCAGCATTGTCGCCGTGTAACACTTTGATACAGACGTGGAGTGTGTGTACTGCCAGCTGGCATGCTTCGCTAGTATGTCCTGCCTGTCAGCCCGCATTGCTTTCTTTGAAGCTGCAGTGTACGGCAGTGGACATGGTTATGCTGCTGTGTAACACTGAATGTGGCTGTCTGGCAGATTGACTTCCAGTGGGTGCACTGCCTGGCTGAGGGTTGGGCCAGCCCTCTCAGAGGCTTCATGCGCCAGAAGGAGTACCTGCAGACTCTGCATTTCAACTGCCTGAGGCAGCCCAATGGCACCTTCGTCAACCAGAGTGTCCCCATTGTGCTAGCCATCAGCGAGGAGACCAAGGCCGCAATCAAGGATGCCAAGGCCATTACTCTGCTGAAGCAGAGCGGCGAGCCTGTGGCCATCATGCGCGACCCTGAGGTCTTCCCTCATCGCAAGGTTGGTCGGTTTGTAGTTAGGTTCTCTATGAATGCCTGCCTAGCGATTGTCAGCTAACACATGCAATTATTGCAGGAGGAGCGCACTGCCCGTGGCTGGGGATCCACCGTCGATGGCCTCCCCTATGTCGAGGAGTCCATTAAGCCAGCTGGCGAGTGGCTGGTCGGTGGTGATATCGAAGTCATCGCACCCATGGTGTAAGTATCAATCACAATGTGGTTTGCACTGAAGCATGGTGCAGTGTTGTCCTCTGCGAATTGCGCCAATATACACAGCTGAGTCGATTGCTGTGTCCAGGTACAATGATGGTCTTGACAAGTTCCGCCTGACTCCTTCTCAGCTCAGGCAAGAGTTTGACAAGCGCGGTGCCGATGCTGTTTTTGCTTTCCAGGTAAACGTGCTACAAGCTAGCAGCTAGTAGCAGCCTTTGCCCACATGTCATACGTGTCTGTAGTCTGCAACAGTTCTGTTGTTTTGTTCCTGGCTCTGTTTCCTGTTCATGCACATGAATTGCAATTAAGCACATTATGACAGAGCTTTTCACATGTACCATGATCTCCTCCTCTTAACATTTGATCTTGTGCAGCTGCGCAACCCAGTGCACAACGGACATGCCCTGCTCATGAACGACACTCGTCAGCGCCTGCTGGAATCTGGCTTCAAGAACCCAATCCTTCTCCTCCACCCACTGGGTGGCTGGGTCAAGGCTGATGATGTCCCGCTCGATGTGCGCATGGCGCAGCATGACAAGGTATGGGGACATTGCATGCTGTATGGTGTTGTGCTTGAATGTCTCGTCAGAGTTACGGACGTTGGCAATTGTGATGCAGGTGCTTGAGGAGGGTGTCCTGGACCCGGCCACAACCATCCTTGCCATTTTCCCCTCGCCCATGTTGTACTCTGGTCCCACGGAGGTGAGAAGCTGCTGAGCTCTGACGCATGTCCTTAGCTGCGGGATTGTATGTTATGCTGACCATGGTCCTCGCAGGTGCAATGGCATGCAAAGGGTCGCATCAATGCTGGTGCCAACTTCTATATTGTTGGGCGTGATCCTGCGGGTATGGCGCATCCGAACGGCAGCGGTGACCTGTATGACCCAGAGCATGGCAAGATGGTGCTCTCCATGGCACCTGGCCTGGAGAAGCTGAACATTCTGCCCTTCAAGGTAAGAAGCGCCACTCGCTATGCCCTTGGGCTGTAGCAGCCGAGCTAGAATGCACACATGCAAACATTGTCCATGCTGTGCACCAGGTGGCAGCATATGACAAGAGTGTTGGCAAGATGGCCTTCTTTGAGCCAGCTCGCGCCGGTGACTTCCTCTTCATTTCAGGCACCAAGGTACTCGATTTGTTTATACATGAGGCAGGTGTATGTGTTGCAGTCATACAATGCATGCTACAGGCTAGGTTACAAGTTGCTAATTTTGGCTATATATTTTGCAGATGCGCAATTTTGCCAAGACTGGTGAGCTTCCTCCGGATGGCTTCATGTGTCCTGGTGGCTGGAAGGTGCTTGCGGATTTCTACCAGAGCCTTGGCGATCGCGTCATGCCGGCTGCAGTCTAGAGGAGTAAAATCTGTAATTCTTGACTTGCTGACTGTGTGCAGCACAGTACCAGCAGTTGCGTATTAGGGGTAGCCAAAGTCCTTCAATTTTCTGTATTTGCCTACGTATAACGCTTTGTGTGTCAGCCTGCTGTGCAGTACAGGTTGCTATGCAAGCAGCTGCTGTTGTGTGTTGTTCATGCACATGCTGGTACGCTTTGCGGTCGCATGCGTACTCTGCAATTTGCGAGTTGGAAGTCTCAGTGCGACAGTCCCTGCTGCCAGCGCAGGTAGCTACTGTGCTGGGAAGTGGTGGGATCGTCAGGTTGTGGGCAGTAAAGAGTTGATCATGAGCGAATTGAATAGGATAAAGCACAACTCGAGAATTACTGCCCCTGTCCCATCCTCACTGGTGCTGTCAGCTTTGCCTACGTGGACATGCTGCTGGCCAAAGTGGGCTCACTCACCCTACGGTGTGCCATGGCAGCATAACAAGCTAACGCCCATGTTTCCAACATTGGCAAAACAACTTTTTCTGTTTAAACCAGCGGCCACACGCAGTCTACAATAAGGCACATGTTCAAACACATCATGTCATCATATAGCACAAGAAGGCATATAGCACAAGAAGGCAATGGAGTAGGCAATAGTGGTCACAAGCACGCCAGGCAATACACAGTTCCAAAGGCAGACCCAAGCACCTAATACCCGAGTGTGCGAACACAAAGACATGCAAGCGCGATTAACATCTAGAAGAAGATAACAGCGACAGCGGAGTACAAAGCAACCACATGTACATCGTGTATGGACCCTCACCTGTCACAGCAGCACCACCAGTCAGCAACTGCCGAAAGTGGGCAGACATATTCATTATGTATGATGATGTATGATATGTGTTGGCAGCCAATGCAGTATTGATGGTCGGGAGGGTTGGGAGGCGGCGATGAGAGGAGTCGTTTCGTCGCACTAAACGTGGTCGGCTGACGCTATTGATGCTGTCGCAGGTATGGCAGTCAATCGGTGCTTGCCAAGGGGCTGTGCATGCGTGGTAAAAAAGTTGAGCTGACATAGCATATACATTAACATATGCCATATATCCTGGCGGTGATGGCTTGAATGTAATGATGACTGTGGATGGCCTCTGCGCATGTAAGTGTGCATGTGTAGCAACAGCGTGCGCATGTGAATACGCCTTAAGCATAGGGTAATATCCGAGGGGCCAAGCACTCAAATCAAATGCTTATAAGCACAAGCACAAGGCATATAGCCAAAAACAAGACACAATAACACTAGAACCGCTACACTATGCTATGGGGCTGCTGCTATGTGCTATGTAGTGCAGGAAGGGCGTAGACAGCGGGCAGGCAGGAGCAGCAGCAATGCAGAGCACCGCTCAGCTACCTGCAGCAATCAGAGGGAGGGAGAGGGAGAGGAAATGGCAGGTTGAGGGCAGGGGAGTTGCGAGCGACGATGCTGAGAGAAAAGGACGCAGTGCAGGAGGCTGTGCTTGACAAACGACGCCTAAACCAGCCCCAAGCTGCGAATGGGCGACTCCCTGCGCCTTACCCTCCTGTCACAACAACTAACAACGGCTGCAGGTTATTGGCAATGCCATTAGTGCATTGCAAGCATTAGAGCATCGCAGCCAATGCATACTACAGCGGGCATAGCATGCTCCCCACTGTTGCTTGCATACACAAGCTTACATGAACTTACCTCACCATGCTTGCGGTGTAGCCAGTGCCATCAGCTGGAACAAATGCCTAAAAGAACCATCAAACACCACACCTGGTCTCGTCCACGCAAAAGAGTACGCAAACGTGACAGCAAAAGTTCTGCGCTTGTAACCCATAGCCTACATGTCGTCTAAAAAGGCGAATCATCTCCTCCAAGAAGTGAGCCATGTAGGTACACAAACGCAAGAATCCGAGGCACAGCGACACCACCACATTTTGTTTAGTTGCCTTTGCAATATTGGATTGTGAATGTGGGGCTCGGTTGTCTGTCACGTTGGTGTAGTCAGGCTCACAAAGTCTGCTGTACGGTTTGATACACACAAACAGTAGCAGTTTGAAAGATCAGCATGTTTTAGGTACGTTATGGAATTCCTGTGCTGTCACTGCCAATGTAAGCAAGTCACTTGGGTATATCCCCCACGCCAATGCAGTTGGTGATCTATACATGACCTCATCAAAGCCGGGCAGGTTAGCCACCAACAAGTTATCAATAAAATAAACAATGCCTGTAACAGCACCACCGTCGCCGGTGATGCCCCTTCAATCCTCTACCCCAACACCCACACCGCCTATGACAAGCCTTTCAACGGCGTGGCCGCCACTGAGCAGAGAACTGAAAGTCCCCACATCAGATTGATGTGACCTTTTATATCAAGAGTATATCAACTATATACCTCTCGATAATTAACTCACAACTAGACATCGACCCTACAGATAGGGTAGTTAGGAAATCTAGCGTGAGCCAATCACAGCTCAGATAAGGTACCTATCGATAAGGTACCTATCGTAAGGTACCTAACGAGATAGTGATCACATTATATCAAATGTGACACTAAATAGGCTTGAATAAGCGGTTCTACACCCATTGGGACTTATTTAAGCTATGATAAAGCATCATAGCCTTTAATAAGCGAGGAACCGTAGAAAAGAGGTATAAATAAGCATATTTAAATACTTATTCATACAAAATGTGTTATTTAGGTAGCAATAATACCCCTATTATTATTGCTCCCGTTACATTCCCCCCCACTTAGGTTTTCAACGTCCTCGTTGAACTCAAGTTGATCAGGCTTGATTTCGAGTAATTGTAACCAGTGAGATAGCAGGAAATGACAGGGTGGTAATGAAACTGCACTGCCAGTCTGTCATAAAACCAAGCCCACAGTTTATGGGACAGGAGATGAATTCCAATAAGCTCGAAGCAACTCGCGGCAGTGCGTAAGATGCCTGTCGGGCTCCCAACTGTTATGTTCTGGGCCATACCCTTTCCATTTCACCAAATAGCGAGTTGCGCGTCCTCAACCATTTAGCTTATGGTTCAATATAGCTTCCACCTCGTATTCGAGCTCGCTGTCCACCTCAACTGGCGGTGGTGGAGGCTGTGTTCTACCGTCTGAGCGGTAAGGTTTCAACAAGTTTACATAAAACACGTTGTGTATACGCACACTTGGGGGCAATTGCAGTCGATAAGCGTGCGTACCAACTCTATCAGTGATAGAGAAAGGACCTAACCATCGGGGCAGCAACTTGCGAGCACCCGTACCTTTGATGGTTATGTTTTTTGCATTCAGCAAAACTTTATCGCCGACATCGAAAGTGGCCATTTTTCGATGTGTATCAGCATAAGCTTTTTGCCTGTCCTGTGCTTCTGACAGACACAGCTTGGCTCGAGCCAAATTTTCTTGCATATTAGTGGCAAATTCTTTTGCCGCTGGCACAGTCACGGCATGGCGAGGTACACGCAATGACGCTGGTGTGTTCGGGCGAATCCCATAATTCAAGAAAAATGGGGTTTCCTTTACACTTTCCTGCCACGCGTTGTTCACAGCGAACTCTGCCATTGGCAAGTACCTGTCCCAATCAGCATGATTAGGAGCCACATAGTGGCGAAGCATTTCTTCCAGTATTTGATTTGCTCGCTCAGTTTGACCGTCCGTTTGCGGGTGGAAAGCAGTCGACATGCTTTGTTTTACCCCCAACAATTCACAGACTTCTCGCCAAAACTTGGAGACAAAACGAGGATCACGATCTGTGACAAGTTCACGCGGTATACCGTGAACGCGAAAGACCGTGGACACAAATAAGTGTGCCAAGTCCCGTGCACTTACAGTTGTGCAACACGGGGCAAAATGCACCATTTTAGTCAAACGGTCGACAAAAACCACAATAGCAGTGTATTTAGCTGCTGTTTCAGGTAGGTCAGTAATCAAATCCATACTGACACTATCCCACTTTTGTTCTGGAATTGCCAATGGTTTAAGCAATCCCGCTTGTTTTTGTCGTAGTGGCTTATTACGTTGACACACGTCACATGTGCGAACATATTGATCCACGTCAGCTGACATTGACGGCCACCAGTATAACTGTTGCGCAGATTTGAGTGTTTTGTGTTTCCCCAAATGCCCAGCATACGGCGGGTCATGCACTGAATGTAAGCATTGCTTACGCAAGTCGCCCGAGTTGGGAATTGCCAACTGCTCCCCTTTATACCACAGATTGCTAACAGCAGTAAGCTGTTGCAAGTTGGTTTGACTGCTAAACCAATCATCTGAGTTATAACCTGCGGACACTTCCTTTAAGAAAGGATCTTCAGGCTGTTGTACATTACGCGTACTTCGAGAGCGCGTAAGTGCCAAAAGAGCAGGGCTGCGACTTAGTGGATCCGCCACATTGGTGCGACCCGGACGGTATTGCCAAGTGAAAGTGAAACGAGAAATGAATTCATTCCACCTAGCTTGCCGCCTCGACAGATTTTGTTGCGTATGAAAGAATGTGAGCGGGTTGTGATCAGTAATCACTGAAAACTCCACCCCTTCCAAGTAGCAACGCCATGTGCGCAGCGCGTGCACCACCCCGAGCAATTCCTGCTCAGTGGTTGTGTAATTACGTTCAGCAGGAATGAACTTTCTGCTTTCATATGCACATGGTCTGTCATCTTGTAGAAGGACTGCCCCACACCCAATGGTGGAAGCATCACTGATCACCACAAAAGGCTTGGTGTGGTCGGGGAAGGCTAACACAGGGGCTTGTGTTAATGCATCTTTAATGCGTGTAAAAGCAACCTCGTGTGCCTCCGTCCACACAAATTTAACATCTTTTCTTAGTAAAGATGTTAAAGGGTTTGCCATGCCAGAATATGCTCGCATGAACTTGCGGAAATAATTGGCTAGCCCCAAGAAAGCACGTAACTGATGTACATCCTTGGGTGGTGGCCAATCCTTTACCGCACACACCTTTTGAGGATCTGGTTTCAATCCTTCTTTGCCAATCACATGCCCTAAAAAGGGTAGTTCATCCTTTGCAAAGTTGCATTTGGACAGGTTGGCATAGAATTTGTGTTCGCGTAACTTAGCTAGAACCAATTCCACATGCCTGTGGTGGTCCTCCCGGGTTTTGCTGAACACAATAATGTCGTCTAGATATACCAGTACAAACTTGTACAATTCATCAGCAAATACCGCGTTCATTGCTGTCTGAAATGTAGCCGGTGCATTTGTTAACCCAAATGGTAACACTTTATACTCAAAGTGTCCTAGTGGGGTGCGAAATGCAGTTTTTTGTATATCCGACGGGTGGATTTTGATTTGATGATAACCACTGGTCAAATCCAGCGTGCTGAACACTGTTGCACCTGACAGCTTATCAAACAAATCATCAATCCGAGGCAAAGGGTATCTGTTTTTCACAGTGACCTTGTTCAACGCACGGTAATCAATACACATGCGTAGCTTGCCATTCTTTTTGGGCACAAACAAAATTGGTGCACCAAAAGGAGATATGCTCTTTGTTATTAAACCTTTGTTCAATAACTCTTTGAGCTGTTTTTCCATCTCCGCGTGTTCTAAGGGACTTAACCTGTATATAGGCCGCCAAGGTGGCTTTGCCCCCTCCTCTAATGGAATGGTATGATGTATGTTTCGATCGGGAGGCAACTCTGGGAGTTCATCCTGAAATACATCAACGTGTTGTTCCGTAAGTGACTGCACCACAGGGTCACTGATAGCCTGTTCAGCAGGTGTTTCCACCTGTCGTAAGTGCAGTAAGTATACTTCCTCACGTTTACGCATGCAACGTTTCAATTGCATAGCAGAGAGGAGCGGAACATTATCGCGTGGTATACGTGCGAGTACAGATGCTGTTAAAGTCATCCTACGTTTCCCTTTACGAAGGGTGCACGTATTGGCTCGAGAGTCTAATTGTAAACCTGCTTCAGTGTGCCATTGTTCCCCTAAAACAACATCCACCCCGGGGATACCAATATCCACCACGATGAAGGCTGGTCGGGTTATATGGCCATTAATAACAAAACGCCCTTTTACCTCTCCCATTGCATTGAGAATGGAACCAGCAGCACGTACGTATGACGTGATTGGTGTGAAAGGAGTGTTATTACGTTTCACCCAAGCATGTTCAACAAAGTTATGGTTTGCACCAGTATCAATCAATGCTGTACATGGTGTATTCATAAGTTGACTCTCAAATCTCCATTTGAGTGGCACTGAGTGACCATCAAATGTAGCTAATGTTGGAGTGCCGTGATTGGTAGCAGACTTGATCAAGATCACTTGCAATGGTGAAGCTCCTGTATCTTTGCGTGAGAGTTGCATGATTACTTCTCCCCCTTTCAACAATCGTGACCACGGGCCATGATATCGAGGGATAACTACACATGCAGTAACAGCATGTTGTAATTGCAACTTGTGTAAGTGCGTAACAGCAATTACTAATTCAGAGAATGGAACATTGATTAAAACACAACCGTTTGCATTTCTTAACACAGGTGGTGTGCTCATATCAGTCCATACATCTGATACATCACAAAGAGAGGAAACTTTATCAAGAAGTACAGAGTTTTTAAAGTCGTTCTGCTCGACTAAGCTACCAACCACGGACAATTCCTATTTCTTGTCTCTCTGCTGCTTGACCTTCTGTGCATTCTGTTTTGCATAGCACGTAGCCTCCCTGTAACAGTCAAGGCCAAATTCTGTGATTTTCATGGCCGTTTTAGGCCTTATTTGTAAGGTACATGTTTTTAATGACTTGTGGCGGATATCGGCGAGTTATGAGTCTGCCGCGGATATCGACCGGGGCCCCAAGACCAGTCCGGAAGGTGCCAGAAAACGGAGGGCCAGTCGAGAAGGGCTCGACCAGATTTCTGGAAGGGCCTGGCGCCAAGTAGTATAACTTGACCATATGAGCAGCAAATTAGGAGATCTTTGGTGCGTTGGATAGGTCTAGAAGTGTACTACAAGATTCTGCAAGAATATCTTAGCTTCTAGTTCCGTCTAGCGCTAGAATCGTCTAGACAGTAGCATGTGCAGACTGGTAGGTATAAAAGTGACATTCTACAACTTGCAATACAACCTTTAGCTCCCTAGTTTCTTGTGTGCAAGCTTGGTGGTGGTTAGCAGGGGTTGCTAGCGTGTGCCCACCGGTGTGTGCTTGCTTGTGTGACGATCCAAGGCGCTACACAAGTCGGTGTGTAGCTTCGAGCGCATGCGCGTGCGTACGCGAGTGGCGGGGCGCGCGTGTGTGCTTGGCAGAGGGGGCAAGGTTCCGGTGTGAATACCGTGTCTTGGTGAGAGGGTTGTGGATTGGACCAACTCACAGGTGACAAGGCACGAGCACCGTCACAACTGGTATCGGAGCACGGTTTACGAAGGTGAGAGAGGAAGTGTGTGGGCGTTTACACTTTTCATTCGGAAGCGGAGTGTAGTGTGTTAGTAGAGATGGAGGATGCTCGCATGGAAGAGCTTCAAGCTGCCATCTTGGCACTGAGGGAAGAGCTTCATCACACTCAAGCGGCGGCACAAGCACAACGCGAGGCGTATGAGCATGCGATGGCGCGTGTACAAATTCCCATGGCATCAAGCTCGCGAGTGCATGTGAAGGTGCCAAAGCCCAAGCCATTTAAGGGTCAACGTGATGGAGATGCAGTGGATGAATGGATTTTTCAAGTATCGTCTTTGTTGAAGCTCACGGAGGTGCCAACGCATCTGCACGTGGAGGTTGCAGCGACATTGCTTGAAGGTGCAGCACTTGTGTGGTGGAGGCATCGATGTACGCGTGTTACAAATGGGTTGGCGCTACCATTGACCACCATGGAAGAGTTGGCACTGGAGGTCAGGCATCAATTTGTTCCCGTTGAGAGCGTGAAGGCCGCACGCGACAAACTTGCAGCCCTTGTGCAAATGGGGTCGGTGATGGCGTACACGGCCGCGTTTCAGCGATTGGTGATGTCCATACCCAATATGACCGAGGAGGAGCAGTTGGACAGGTATACACGTGGTTTAAAACCTTTGGGGCGTAAAGAAGTGGAGCTACGGGACCCGAAGACACTCGCGGAGGCTATACGCATCGCGGAGCGTCTCGACGCGTTGTACTTCAAGTCCACCACAAGAAACACTGACTGGAGGCAAAGGCATGGTGATCAGCCCCGGGGAGGCTTTCAACATGCATGGAGACGAGGAGAACCAAGTTCAGCACTTGCCAATGGAGGTGGAGCTGACTCTGGGCCTGCACCAATGGAGGTGGGTGCCATACACAC
>RHPI01002090.1:0-58863 GCA_009103225.1 Chlorokybus atmophyticus
CTGTGTCTGTCGTGCGCACGACAGACACAGACACGCACCCGCACACCTGTGCGCGCGTGCACAGGTGTGCGCGCGTGCGCATCTGCACACTGCTTGCCAGAAAGAGAACCAGCTCAGCTTGATAATATGCTCAGCTGGCATGTAACACGGGCTTCGCATAACATAATGAAGAACCAGGACTAGCGCAACAGACTCTCATGCACAATGTACGCTGAATAATGTGGAGTAGACTGCAAGAGTTTGAATCACTTACGGATCAAGCTGAATGAGACTCTTGCCGTTCATGCCCGGGCAACGGCCCTCTGCGTCCACGGTCTGGGCTGTCAGCACAACGGGTGTCACTGCTTGTGTGAGCTGCGCGAACCAGCTCTGGTTGCCGTGGGCCGCCTTGGCACCAATGGACAAAGTGGGCACACTGCCCGCCTTTGTCTGCAGCCCTGAGCTTGTCAACGTTTTCAACGTCGTCGTGCTCGGGAGCAGGGTCTGCTCTCGGAGGCTGCGGCGCCTCTGCAGATCGTCGCCCTGCAACTGCTGCAGCAGGGCGCCCCCTGAAGGAGAGGATGCCAGCCGCAGCCAGGCCAGAGTAGCGACAAGCACCAGGCCCAACACCGTCAGCCGCCGAGCCTGCCTCATCTTGCTGCTGCTGCTGGTGTCTTACATAGCGCAACACAAGGCAGTGCTCATTCTCCCTGCGAGATCCGCACATGACCCACGCCTCTCCCACGCCATCACGAAGCTGCAACCATCTTGACGCACACTCCAATTCTTTGAACCTGCTGCTTGCTGCTCGCTGACAGCCCTTCGACGCCTTAGCCTGGGCTGTGGCCTGGGCCCTGGCCTGGTCACCAGGCCACCAGCTCCAACCGTAGCCTGCGTGGTACACTATATGGTGACTCGAGATGAGCCTCAGTGTAACGCAAAATCGAGTTCGGCGCGGGTTACAAGCGGCAGGCGTAACGCAGGAGGGCGAGATACGGTATCCATGCCTGAAGGCAACCGCCACTTCACTGCTGGTGACAGAGGCAAAGCGTAGGCATAGCGTCCTACGTGGCATTTGCCGGCGAGCGAGGTCAGGCGGGCAAGGGAAGGCGGTGACGGAGGCAGCGGTGGGGGTAGGGTGGTAGCGGAAGCTTAAGCTACAGCTAAGGCGGTGCTATGGACTATGTGCTCGTCTAACTGAGGTGAGGGTGGTACAAGGACGCGGTGTACGCTGTGGTATCTTCTTGCCGCTGAGCCATCCTGAATCCCGTTGCGCGACTGGTTGAGGTGTTCCTCCTTGCCTGAGCTTCGCATGCCTCGTTGTAGTTCTATTTTCCAAGCAAGTCAAATAGTGCACCCGCCGTGGAGCGATAGCGTTTTCGGTGTATGGTATAGACGTGAGCATGCTGCGGTGTTCAGCATGCATGCTGCTCGCATCCGGCGAACTTATCAGCATCACCTACAAAATATGCTTGAAATCAGCTTTGTAACGCATTGTCTGTATGCCCTTCACCAGTGCACCCATGAAGTGCACACGTTTTGCGCATCGCTGGCTTTCCAGCTTGGTGCATTCCACGCATTGATTTTTGCGGCACATTACCATTTGGCAGGATGGGAGTTCTTGCACACGTGGACAATATGGCCGCGGTGTTGCTTCGTGCATGGCATCTGCATTGCTACAGCACCACTCAGACCTGTAGATCGAGCTTAACCTGAAACGTACTGCGTTGAGGATGCGGACTTCAGCAATGTCCATGTGCTGTTAGGCAACAGTTACGCAACATGGGCGACGAGCAAGCGTTGCCAGCACTTGAGATTCCAGCTCAATCTGTGGAGGAAGAAGAGCCGTCGGCACCTGAACTGGCAGTGACCTGTCAGCGTCCCCCGCCCATTCCATTGTGGCTTGCATGCACAGCACCTGCTGGCATAGTGCTTCTTGCACTTCTGAAGTATTTCCCACTGTTTCTGCTGGGGCTGGTTATTGGTGGTTCGTTAGTTTTGGTGGCCCAGGTAGTTTTTCTGTACTACGCTTCTCAGCCTAGGGCCTGGCAGCATGCACAGCAGCGCAATGCCAAGTTTAAGGAACCTGTGGCGGTCTCGCCATTCAGTCCAGACTCATCCAGCACTCTTGAGGTAAACGAACTCTTGTGGATAATAGAAATCATAGCAACACGGGTAGTATGCGTGACTGAATACATGAATACTCAACAGAGGGAGGGGTGGCTTCATGTTGTACCTGGGTCTCAGTTCACACAGTTATGCGAAGAAAAGACTGGGTACAGGGGTGAAAGAGCTACACATGCAATGCTACGGGCAAATGTGTTGATACTGCGGTCAGATCCACTGACAAGGGAGGCTGTCTTGCTGGACGGATGCATTGTGGAATGTGTACCGGCGGGCCCTGGCAACAAGCGGATGTGGTGAGAGACATGTAGTGGTTGGGGCCCTTCTTGACGTCAGTACCCACTATTGGCACTGACGCATACAAATGTCAGGAACAAGCGGTATCCGGTGAGATTGAAACATCCTACACGAGCTCTTGTTGGTGGTGAAAAGGTGGCGTTGGTGTTTGCAATAACTGGCATTGAGAAAGAGGCCTGGTGCGTGAAGTGTTGTAAATATTGTGGATATTGTGGATTTCTTACAATGATGGTGGCTGTTACGAAACTCAACGGTGCATTGTGCAGGTATGTGGCTTTACGACGCGCCTCCCGGCTAGGAGGATCTTCTCCACTTGTTATTGAGCGCGACCAACAGCCACTGCAAGACTATGCAGCGTACATGTGGAGACTTGTGCAGCTTACCCGTGAAGTTGCACCGGTGGAGTCCAAAGTTGGGAGTCCAAAACAATCCGAAGGCAAGGAGAAGTCAAAGATTAGGGATCGACTGAGGAGCATGCGAAGAAACAAGAGTCGTGACCAACTCAAAGGCGCTAAGAGTGACAGCTTTAAGTCTGACAAAGCCGACGACAAGACTGGTAAAGATCCCGGAGCTTCATCAAGTGGCGAAGGACTGAAGTCTCCACTTGCTCTCATGCACAACTATCCAGAGGTTGGCGGGGTGGCTTGGGTCAACCTGCTGTTTGCAAGGATCTTCTATGATATGCGCAGAAATGAGAATGCGCGCGCCACAGTTCATGCTCAGATACAGGTGCTTTGCTATACGCATCATCTGCCAAGCAAGCATCTTTGTTCTGTAAGGCCACCATATTTGCCTTGCCCACTAATAAATAAATTACCTGTTTGCGCAGCGCAATGTGCGAAATCTGGATCTACCGCCCTTCATTTCACCAATGCGAGTAACGGATGTGCAGCCTGGCGACCTTCCACCCATAGCGACCGCATTGCGCTCTCTGCCTCCTGACCCGAATGGTGGTGTGGCGCTTGAGGTAGATATCTTTTACCAAGGTGGTGGCGCCATCACGTTGGTAACCAACATTGAAGCAAAGCTTGGTGATGTCTTTCTCCTCGGGTCGCAGAAAGAAGCTTCACCGCAAGACGCCAATGTCAGCACAGATGATGCCTCTGCAGCTGCCACAAGTGCTGTTGCTACTGCGTCCTCAAGCGGCAGCCATTCTTGGAGCCTTGCGAACAGTCTTGCAAACCTACAAACCAATTCTGCCGTGCTCAACAATCTGCGCAAAAATGTATCAAGCCTTGTGGAGAAAGTTGCGACCCGTGTCTCAGCCTTGCCAATTACTCTGAATATCAAGGTGCTTGGGTCTGGCTGCACTTGTTGCTTGTTTTTTTATAAGCACTGTGTAGCGTGCAGGATTGTTGCACTATTGACCAATGTGCCTGTACCGCAGTGCACACTGCTGAAAGGCACGCTGCGGATCAGCATTGCTCCCCCACCAAGTAACCGATTGTGGTATGGCTTCATCGAGCCGCCTGAGTTGCACCTGGTGCCTGAGCCCATGGTTGGAGAGCTTGCCATCAAGTACACCATCATTGCCAACTGGATTGCAGAGAAATTGCGGGTACAAATGACAATTGTTACTTAAACGATAGCTGTCTTGGCACAACTAGTGCATGCTGAAATTTGAAATGGGAACTGACGGAGACTCACTTGTAATTGCGTAGCACGAGTTTGCAGAGTCGCTGGTCGCGCCAAACTTTGATGATCTGGAACTTCAAGTGCTGCTAGCGGCATTTGACCATAGTGTGTGGGGTGGCGAGCCAGAGCCGATCCCCAGTGATGAGCCCAAGAAACAAGCAGAAAGCTCTCAAAGTTTGCCAGTGATGCGCAGCAGCCCTGCTGAGCTGCGTTCTTCAATGGACGATGCCACATTGAGAAGGCCAGCATCTCCGCGGGGTGTACTCAGGCGGAGCACGATTGCTGACATCAAGCAGGTGCCTACTCTTGCCATGTTGTAAACTGCCTCTCGCGCTTTTGGTGGGTTGTTGTGGTTGTATGGTTTCGGGCATGTGCATTATGCTGTGTAACCAACCCGAGCGTAAGGGATTGCTGTGCGAACAGGTCATGGACCAGTCTACACCAGGTGTACCAAAAAGATTGGGCAGTGAATTACACGCAACCAGGCCGTCGTTAGACGAATCGCAGCCCAGCACGTCTGTTGATTCTCTTACAGAAACGTCAACATATCTACAACAACCTCAAAGACCACCAAGTACAAAGGCTGCAGCCTCGGACAATGAACCCGTAGGGACGCCGTCATCAAGTGGCACACCAGGGCCATTTTCTGATTTTGACGGATTGGGCATGGATGGGGACTTTTCTGGCACACCACTTGAGCCGGCATCGTCCGCGTGGAAGGGATTTGGGTATGCCCAGCACTCCCCTGCTTGCGTGATGGGTTTCAGCACTGGGTGGGAGTAAACAATAGCATGTGACATATGCAGGTCGCTGTTTGACCTAGAGTTTTGGGCCAAACAGGTATAAAAAGATGAAGGACGAGCTGGAAGCGCGTCGCAAGCAAGTGGGTAACCTCAGCAAGTCAACTAGTGCCTTATTGGAGGATCATGCAAGGAAGGCTTTCCGCCGGATGGGTGCTGGTGTTCAGAAGCCTGCACCCAGCAAGCAGGAGTGAGTGCAGTGGTACCTCTGGTTATAACCTGTTACACTGACAAGCAACTGTGCCCATCTTCCTCGCAAAGCAGAAGAGCTCGAGCTTGTTTAAGGTAAGGTTGCCTGTTTCTGCCATGCCTGTACTTCATAGAAAGTCGTGCACTTTCGCTACATGTTCTTGCTGCTGAACAAAGATGGCTCATCAGACGTTGCTGGCTATACATGAGAGAGGAGCGCGCTGCACTGCATCACTGCGCAGCTGCCGTGTCATGGTGCTGTGTCATGGGCCTTGCACAATAATCGAGCCAGTGAACTGGGTTGCGCTTTGGTGTGATTAGACGAAAGCACACAGATACGACATGTCCTGACGCTGTCAGTCACATTGCATTGCGCGGATGCATTACAGGCGTTGGTGCATTGTGCAGCCATGCAGGCAGGCATTGGTTGCAGACATGGTTTGCGACATCATGTAGCTCTGGTGCTGAGTTACACAGTATCTATTGCCAGTAGTCTGTACAGAATAGTGTAGGCTTGGTCAGGGGGACGTCACCGGTCCGTAGGAAGCCATGACTAGTGGCCTTCCATCTTTCTGGCCCCACCTCTGCGCCGATTCTTTTGTCCTTCGCGCTTGCTCAACTGCAATGCAGCAAGAGAGTTAGCGTTTGTCATCTAGGCTGTGGGGTGACACTTTCCTTTTAGAAGCCTTCAAGTACACATACTGTTCGGATTGTTTTCTGGTGCAGCTCCTCGCGTGAGAGTGGTCGGTCGTCTGCTTCGGCGTCTGAATCGTCTTCTGAGCTGTAGTCGTCAGCTGTGCTGGGAGGTTCAATGGTCACGGTCCCGCTGCCAGCCGCAGTCTGAAGAACATCATAATAGACATGTTACTTCTCTGTCACTTTTCTCTTCGCCAACCCAGCACACATTACGGTGGCATTACAGAAAAGCTCACCGTTGGCCCCTCTGTGAGTAATCCACGACCGGCCTGCATGCCTAATGAGTCGCCACCAGCCTGTGCAATCTGTTGCAAGGTTGGAACTGATGAACATGTTGCATCCAACATGCAACCCATGCTTGCCATGCGACATGCCCAACATACAGATTGCCGAGGTTCATGTGTGCAGCATTGAGGTGGGTAACCGTGTACCTGATGCCGAGCGTAAAGATGCAGCAGCTCATTTGTTCTCTGTTCGATCACACCTAGGTACTGCATCAGGTTGGTCTCCGTAACACCCTCACCCAGCAACTCCTTGCTGGCATCCTTGCTGCAGCCTGCAATATGACGATACCACATTGAAGACCATGCACAGTGGTACATGTCGGTAGACCAGGCGTGCAGAAACCCGTTTCGTCTCTAGTAGGAGACAAAAAGCGTGGTTTATACGCCTGCTTTCTACGTACCTATTCTTTGAAATGTGGAGGCAATCCCCTGGCGCAAGGCATTGATGAGGCGTGTAGCTGAGTCGTACTTCTGGTCATATGCTTCAGCACGCTGGTCCATTGTAACCACCTGCAGTGCAGCCTCTGTTACGAGTCAACCTTCCTGGTCATTGATATAATAGCATGCATAGTGCCTGTGTCTGCGCGCGCGCATTCACTGCGCATGCACTGTCATGAAGTTCATAAAATCACAGCACTGCGCTTGTACCCACCTTTGCTTCCAACTCCGTTATGATCTTCTTGTGCTGTTGGTCAGTGTTTGCTCTGTGTGGCCACAGCCCAGAATCAGAGAAGAGCTCTAGCACTGCATCCAGTGCTCATGACATGGCAAAAGCACTCCTACCCTTGCCCCTGCGCCTTGTACTTCTCAAGCTCAGCCTCAGCCTCAGCAACCTGCTCCTCCAGCTTCTCCATCTCCTACAGATGTTTAACAATATATGGTGTGAGTTCAGACAGTCAAGTTGGTGGACATCATGATGATCTTGAAGGTCAAAGACACTTGTGCAGTGCCAAGTTTAGTTGTGTGGCCCGCAGCAAGCGCTGTCTGCATGTAATGCCATTGCGCACCTGGTTGAGCTCATTCACGTAGTTGAACAGTGCGTAGTTCTGGTCCTCGTTGTGGATGAACGTGGTTACCAGCTGATCAATGTCATTTATGCCCGTGACTTTTTGAATGCGATCAAAGGCGTCCTCGTACATTGCAATCTTCTCCGCAGATGCCTGTGCGCCAGCCTTGTCCTTGGCAATACCCCAGTTACCTCGCACAACCTGGCCATAGCACAGGGCGAGGGTTAGCCTGATTCGTGTGTATAAAAACATGTGCAGACATGCATGCAAAACTTGCATACGGCACGTCTTCGTCTCATATATGTCACAAGGCTGATGAATAATCACCAGTACACATGTGCGGGTACTAATGCATGCATATGTACTTGCACATGAAAAGCTACCATGCATCAAACAACAGCTTGATGTCGTCAACAGGTCGTACCTTCTTGCGCAACCTTGACTCTTCTTCCATGGACATTGAACCCAGTGAGTGCTTGCTGTCCTGAGCTCTTTTGGCAGCGAGGTTGGCAGCGTCTATCATCTTGCCCAGTTCCAACCACTCCACTTCAAATTGTACCTGCGCAAGCTTTGCTTAGCAACATGCATAATGCACATGCGCAGCTGCACTCTCTAAGGATACATCGCGAAGCTTGCGGGCATCAACCATTGGTGAGAGACAAGACGCTAACCTGCTCTTTGTCAGCTTGCGCCTTGAGGGCGGCTGTCTCGTGCTGTGCCTGATCGCGTGCCTCGTACGCGAGGTTGCTTATCTCAATCACACTCGCCATTTCTTTCTTCTTGTTGTGCAACTCCTTCTCTAGCTTTCTGCGTAGCAGCGAGCACTTCTGAAAGGCAGTATTGAGTGCATGCACACACGCATATTAGGCTTGCTGGCAGTAGCTTACTTATAAATCTGGTCGAAAACCAGGCGCTCTCGTTGCAAGCTGTCAATCTGTTCTCGCAAGGCTTTGTTGTGTGCGAGTGACTCATTGAATTTCACCAAGGCCTGCGGGACCAACACAAGCCGTTTGTTGCATGTGCCACGTAGTTGGCCACCCTGCAGATTGCAAAGCTATGTGGTTGCATGGCTTACCTTATCAAGGCGGTTCTCAAGCACACGGATCTGTTTGATAACGGCAGCATTGTTTTCGCGCGGTGCATTGATCCCGCCGGTGGCACGTCGGCGGTCCAGAGCCTGCTCTGTCATGTCAGAGTACTTCTTCTCCAGCTCCTCTAGGGTGCGGCGTTCTGTGTCCAGCCGGCGTGTGTACGCATCCGCCATGTCCTGAAACGCACATATTATTCATCCACGGGCTACACACACGCACACGTTCACGCCCGCGTTCACGCCCGCACCCATACTCACGCCTACCCACACCCCGACACGCACACATGTACACACGCGTGCACATGCACGCATGCATGCCTTGAATTGCTGGTGCACGCTCAAGTGCAAAGAGTCCTAGTGGACATGCTGACGATGCTCGGCTTCATCTGTTAAGTGGTGTGCAGTACCTGCAGTCTGCTGAGCTCTTGCTGGATGGAGGCACTGGGGGTGCTGGAGTCGCCGCGGGTCTCGAGCGCCAGCTGCGATTTGAGAGAGGCATTGTCCTCCTTGAGCTTCTCGATGGCGGTGCGCTGGCGGCGGATCACGACCTGACTGTCTTCGGTGTACGCTCTGCGCGTGCCCTCCAAATTCTTGTACTTGCCCTGCAGCTCTGCCAGCTAGCGGAGTAACGACACATCTCAGCGACACAACAACGTCGACGACCCAACACTTTACCCAAAGCAGCAGCTTATGTTGTGGATGAAATGCACATGGCCGCAGAGGGGTCTGCTGCTAGGCGTAAGCTTGGATGACCAGCTCTTCATGTGTTTGTGTGCTTGACACGCTCTTTCACCATATGCTACACAATGGGCTACTATCAGCATAGCGTGACCCTGTGTGTCGCAACAGAGTGATATCCAAGCGGAATATGTTGGCAGTTAAGGAGGTCTGCTGACTGAGAGAGTAGCAAGCTGCCCGACAAAGCAGCTTCCGCACAAGCACCAGAATAACACTGGCTGATCACATTGGAGTGCCCAACTTGAAGTACTGCGCAAGAGAAACTTGCCATCTAACACACCACTCAGACTCCAGATGCTTGGACAGCAGTTCGATGAAGAACTGGTCCACGCATAAGCATAAGCATAGAGCAGACCGCAGCTTACAGTCACTGGGCCCTTTCGTCCCACAAACCTGGGCATCGGCATCCGCGAGCGCCGTGCCCGCTCTATGCGTGCTTCCAGCGCTCGTTACGGACCGCGCCGCCACGCTCGCCATGCTCCAAGTGCGCCTCCACGTCCACCTCCACCTCCACCTCCACACCCGCCTGCCTCAGCGCAAGCAGCTCACAACCCTAATTTGGCGCTCCTGCGGCAAGTGTGCACGTGCACCGACAAAGACTCTCCATCGACGCCGTTAATGTCGGTGCACGCCTTCTTGCACTGCCTAACCGAACCGTCGGCAAAACTGCCGCCAATCTTGGCGCCAAAATACACTCTTTTGCTAACATCGGGCAAATAGCGGGAGCAGGCCACTGCGATTAGCGGCAGCTCATGCAATGAATGTCGCTATTCCGCTCACTGTCACCCATGCTGACGTCTGCGAGCGCAGCGCTGGGCCGCAGGGCCGCGCGAAGTCGGTTAAGTCCCACGCTCTGAACCTCGTTGTGGAGATCTTGGGTGATCCGACGGCAGCGCGTGCTAGCGGTTGCCATCGGACGGCACACAGCCGGAGGCGCACTCGTGAGGCCCTTGCGCTTCCGACAACATGACGCGCGCCGTGACCTCTGCGGGATGGGCGCATGCGGGCATCGGCGGCCGCTCCGTTTGAAGCTTGCCTGGGCCAGGCTTCCCGGTTAGTCAACCGGACTGAAGCCGTTGTGGCGACCGGAAGCAAAACCTTGCCAAACCCTGGATATTGTTGCTGAGCTTGGCGGCGGAGGCAGCGGTGGCGGCGTGGTGGGCGTGCACACGGACAGAAGCGGCGGTAGGAGGAACTCGGAGCAAACGGTGGAAGGGTGCCAGCTGTGAGCGAGGCAGAACGCGGAGCTATGAATCGGGCAGGGCAGGCGCGGTCCGCCCGCGGAGGTGGCCCCACTAACGGGACGGCGGCCGGTGAGCAGCAGCGGCCTGCCGTGGTTATCCCGCCTCAAGCACGGAAGGACGTGGCCACCGTCAAGAGCATTGTCCCGTTCGCCTCGGAGGAAGACATCTACTCCGAGTACCAGAGTTGCAATCAGGATGTTAGCGAAACGATCAGCCGCCTCGTCAACAGTAAGCCCCACCTAGTGTCAGCCTACCACATGTTAGCGAAGCAGGAAGTTGTCGCGGCTGCCTCGCTCCCTGCGGACATGCCTGAGTGTGCCATTGTGGAAGTGGGCCGGTTGTGGTGTGCAATTCGCTGGGGCTCGCCCGGCATTGCGTCACAGTGTGGTCCACTGCGTCCTTAGTGCGCAATTGTCGCCACGCATTGGTGCAGCATGCTATTTGCTCAATCTGCTGCGTTCCTATGCAGATCCTTTCTCTGAGGTCAAGGGGAAGAAGCTAAAAAAGAAGGAGGTACGTTGACTGCCGGCTTGATTGCGCACAGCTTGCAGCGCAGGAATCGCACAGATTGTGCTGTAACTCGGCCTGACCAGTTACTGCTGCCAGGCCGAAAGCAAAAAGCCACAGACTCTGAACGACCAGCAGAGCTCCAAGCCAAGGCCACAGATTGGTCCGTCCACACGAGGAGGACGCGGTGGTATTGTCGGCGGAACTTACAGTGATCGGCCGGCATCCAGCAGGGGTAATTGCCGTTCATCAGTCTCAGCACAGTGCATGCAGTGGTTTGTCTGTGCACATCCACCAACGATGTTGCTAAAAACATGGTCTGAAGCTCTGCATTAGTTGAATAACTGGATGCGGTTAGACAGCAGCAGTGCGGCTGTCTAGTTTTTAGGATCTGCAAGTGCTAGCTCACTCATGGTTATCAGACGGTACACGACGGCCGGCAATGGGAAGAGAGAATGGCCACCTGTCAAGGTCGGTGAGTGCAGGTACTGGCTCCCTGCCGCCTCCTGGGACTCAGGGTCCGCCGCCCTTCCTGCAGCAGCCACAGCCATTGACCCAGCAGGCAAACCCAATGGCCACAATGCAACCTTCACCTGTTCAAGGCCTGAGGTGCTTGCACACAGAACTTAACTTTTCAAGGCCTTGTGTCCATACGCACTGGTTCCTGCTGTGGTATGCAAGTAGCTGACATGAGTCAGTCACTGCAGTGCGGCAGCGCCTTCAATAGGAGTGGGTTCTGTGGCGAATGGGGAAAGTCGTGCTCCATTGTACTCCAGGGCCGCCGTACCTAACAGTTGGGGACCTCCAGGAGGGCGAACGGCAGCTGACATTGTGAAGGCTGGTACACGGCCAGTCGCTCCTCCACCAGCTCCTGCGCCTGCGCCAATTACATCATTTCCTGCTGGAGCATCAGGGGGGGTGTACTCGTCTTCAACCGACCCTGTCTTGCAGCGCACTGGAAGTGCTCAGAACAGGGCCGTTGGCACAGTTGGGCCGACAAGGAGGGAGCCCTCTGAAAGTACATCAGCAGGGCAGGCTGGTGCTTCTCAAGCAGCTGCTGTTGTGTCAGGAGGCTTGGATGCCACACTTGCTGCGCAGGACCGGGAGTTGGCGGCAGAGCTCGCAGCGCAGGAGCGTGCAGCTGCCGAGGAAAGGCAAATGGAAGCAGACTCGGCAATGTCTCAGCTTCACCAATTGGATACTGGAAGCTCATATCTCTACCAGCAGCAAGCAACAGGTATCAATTATACATGTGGCGTGCAGGGTTGCATGTCCAGCCCAGGCATGGGCTGGTCGTTGCAGCATTTGTTCAGGGTTGGTTGCTCTCCGTGGCTGTTCCCTCATGGGGTTCAATTGGCAGAAACGGCATGGTGACACATCGCAGTGTATGTGAGCTGACAGCTGCACTGTTGCCCAGGGGCTGGGTCTGGTTTAAACTGGCCGCAGAATTCTGCAGAGGTAATGTCCAGTCCATCGCTTCCGTCGTCAGCAGGCTCAGCTGCCAAAGCGCCTGAACCTGCAAGGCCTGCCTCTGGGTCTGCAGATGCTGCGTCAAAACTGCAGAACTTGAGTCTTAGGGAGGATAAGCCAGTGGTTATGCCGCCCTCATTGCAGCTAGGTGAGGTAGAGGGCCCTAGGCTGAGCTTTGGCAGCTTTGGCGACGGGTTCCGTTTCAGTGGGTTTCAACCTGAAAACGACTTTGCTTCTAATGCTCCTGCATCCAAGATTGATGGTTCCACGCTGGAATCGGCACAGGCGGCTTCAGCAGCAAGTGCCGGGAGCTCGCAGTATGCCCAGCAGCAGCAGACACAGCAGCAGCAGCAGCAGCAGCAGCTGCAGCAGCAGCAGCAGCTGCAGCAGCAGCAGCAACAGCAGCAGCAACTGCAACAGCAGCAACTGCAACAGCAGCAACTGCAGCAGCAGCAGCAGCAACAACTGCAGCAGCAACAGCTGCAGCAGCAGCAGCAGCAGGCACAAGCGCAACCTCAGCCACAAATCCCAGCAACGTTACCAGGCATGGCTGGAGACAGTGATGCATCCCGCACACAGGCACAGACCGCGTCCATGGCGCAGTCTCAACTACAGCAGCAACAGCAGCCCCAGCAGGATCAGCAAAAGATTGATACCAGCTCGCAGGCTGCTCCGCTGTACTCGGCTTACATGCCCGCAATGCAGAACTATCCATTTAGTATGATGCCGCAAATGCACTCCAGTCACTACCCAGGCTATGAGCAAGGCGAAGGCCAGCCTCAGGGCGACTTGGCCCGTCTCCAGAGTCACATGGTAAGTATTGTAGCCAACTCAAGCTCACCGCTGTGTTCGGCATAGTTTAGCCTGGCAGCCTGTCTGCTGACATGGCACTTGTCCTTGCAGCCATACAGTGACTACTACTCGCCTGCCTACCGCCCTGCTGGTGAGACAGACACCAGCAAGTATCAGTCATTTGCTGGTGGTTCGGGATCTGCAGGCAAATACAGCTCGCAGTCAGCGCAGTCACAGCTGCAACATCAGGTAGGTTGGTTCTTGGGACTGGTCCGCTGTCAGGTCTGCTTTTGCATGCTGCATTAGCATATTTGCTCCAATGCACTCATGGTGCATATGTTGGCTTTAACAGGGCAGCGGGCAGTCATTGTCAGCAGCATCTGCGTCACCTTTGCAGTCTCCTCCATCGCAGTCAAACCAGTCTGCCAGTCAAGGACAGACAGCTGGTCCGCCACAGCCCTTGCCGGTGCATGCATACACCGGCACTCCCGGCATGCCTCCTGGCGCTCCTGGCTATGGTGGTGCATTGTACACTCACTACTACGCCATGCCTCCCAATGCGTATCCCTACATGCACAACCCGTACACCCCGTACGCAGCTGGCAACACTGGCTACCCACAGGCACCTGCTGGTTCTAGCTATGCCCCTGGTGCAACAGCGTATCCACCCTCCGCTGGTGGCGCTCCTGTAAAATACCCCAGCCACGCTGCCCCTTACAAGCCTGGTGCCAGCACGGGCACCCCACACTCTGCCCCCTCATCAGTGTATGCTGGGTATGCCGCCCCATCGTATGGAGCTGCCGGGTCACCTGGAAACGCCTCAGGGTATGACGACCAGTACAAGGAGAGCCTGTTTGTGCCTTCCCAGCCGCAAGGCCAGTTGTCTCGAGCTGACATGTCAGGTGGAGTGCCCACCAGCTCATACTACAATATCCCTGGGCAAGGCCAATACGGGCAGCAGCCATCGCACCACGCTGCATATGCTGCAGGCATGTACCACCCTTCACAGGGAGGTCCTAGCGGGGGTCAGCACCAGCTGCAGATGGGATCTGGCCAGGGCAGCACGCAGACTGGTGGCTACCAGCAACGCGCACAGCAGTCTCAGTCTTGGTCCAACAACTACTAGACTGGTTATATTTCTGTACGCTATTCAGGTTTCAGTAGTTTGCCTCACTCCTGCCTTGGCCCAGCAGTTGGGCAGCCGGCGGATAACAAGCAGGTGCCGCACTCACCTGCTTGGAGAGTGTATATACCTTAGAGGGTGTTGTTAATCCAGATTCGCTGGGGACATTGCAATGTGCCGCTTCTGGCCAGTTGCAGTGCAAGACAGTCGCACACAGTAGCTGCTGTGGAAATCTGTAACAAGCATTTCCCGCTTGCATTTTGCCTCTGCTTGGGCTTGGTCGTGGTGAAAGGGCCTGCTTGCTTGTGTCGCCACAACCAAGCCCGAGCCTGACGGCTTTGTCGGGATGCCTTTTTTTTTTCAGTATACACCACAGAAGCATGCTATGTAATGACAAAATGTGTGCATGCTCATCTGTCATTGCAGGTCTGGTGCAGCTACAGCTGAGGCATTTCTCAAAGTATTGCTGCAGTGGGATATGGCTATATGGTGCTGACAGTTATTAGAGCCTGACAGCAGTCACCTCCAATCAATCAACGTGCGAGCAGGCATCGTCGTCGTCATGATCGGCGACACTCAGCCAGTTGCATTAGACCCCTAGCTAGGACCTCTGGTGAATAAAGCTACGGGTGAGTGGGTGGTTATATGCCTGGGATTGCCATGTGTAAGACTGCCATGTGCTTGCATGTGTGGCATAGTGTGAGCCACATAAATGGAGCAGGCTACGAAATATATGCATAACCATAGCATTGTCACACATCAACACTCCGCAAAGCAGCTCACAACACGTCTGTCGTCGAAACGTATCAAAGCAGAGATTGGGATCCTTGATGGGCAGGCATGATACCAATGCAACAATGCCGTCCACCAACCCATGATGTATACCAATGACATGTAGTTTACAGATGTTTGCTAATTTAAGCTTATGTCCGTCCATGTCAAACATGCCGCAGCTGTTAAACCCCGGTCGTAACCCTCTCCCTACCATTTTCGTACCCTCTACACGTCGTCCTTGCTTCATGTTGCTCGCCTACCTGTTGTCTACTCTTGCTGCTTTGAGGGTTCGGTCCTAGTCCCAAGTCATAGGTCGAGCTCAAGTTGTGTCGTTGGCTCTGCCTTGCCCTGTATACAATTGAATGCATGTTTTCCTGCTGGCTTGCACACCTGCTTTGATCTCTGAGTTTGCTTTATAGCAATTGTACCATTGGTTATGCACAGTGACACGACCAATGTTAACATCTTAACGTCTGCCATAGTTCATGTGTCAGGACTGAACGTGAATATATACAGGTTGGAGCACAGCTGAATTTGTGTCGGATGTCAACTCAACATATGTACAACCTCTTCCCTCCTCTCCCTCCGCCCTTATCTTGTGCTGCCCAGGCATTTGTTAGGGCGCTGCTGTTCCTACTTCTCCTGCATACCTGGTATTGGTTGCAGCACTAGCGCGTAGAACCCAGCCCCATGGTTGTTTGTAATATATTTGTATGCGCTGTGTGCCTGCTGTTGCTGGTTGTGTACTTGTTCGGTGCTGCTATGTCTTGCACCTGCATGCTGCATACACGACCACCGGGCTCAGTCAAGTGAAAGTCTCGTACCATACACCACTTGACCGCACGGTGATCATGTCACATGCTTCATGTGGTGGATCACCGCTTCGGGCCCCATCTGATCAGCAATGGCACAGGACTGCTTAGGTCGGGAGTGCCGCTTACGTAAGGTCGCATTCACCGGCCCCAGGTTCACTGCTGAGGCGGTCAGTGCGGCGCAGAGCTCGTTTTTGAATTCGGACAGCTGCTTGCGCGTTTCTCCAACGTAGCGGCGGCAGTGTGCTGCAGCGGCGGCGACGGCGACGGCGGCGGGTGTGGCAGTCACCTGTCAGGCAGTGCATGGCGGCGGCGCTGCTTCGGGCAGCGTTCGCATGCAGAGCCACAGTGGCGACGATGTCGGTGTCTACCATCCGCACGCGTAGTGGCTTGGGGTGCCGCAAACTGACGATGATCCCCTGCGCCTGCGCCTCCCCCTGCGCCTCAGCAGCAGGCGTCAGTACCTCCGCCAGCTGTTGCAACCAGGTGGCGGCTTGGAGCTGTCGAAGCAGACCGGGCAGTCATTGGCTTACCGCATCGCACATCCGCCGCTCAGCTGTCGCACCGCTTGTTCATACGCCGCATAGACAAAGGTGGGATTGCTGCTGTTACATGCTAGAACTTCAGCCAGCGGGTTGGGAACTGCCCGTTTTTTAATCTTTATTGCAATGCGGGAATTGCAGGAGTAATGTTTCCTGGCGACCTGTTGCATGCTGTGCATATCACTGCGGTTGTTGACTGCTATGGGGGAAGAATGGATTGAGAGCCTTTAGTCAAGAAACAGTTGTTGCAATGATGCAGGCTTGCTCGCTATTACTACAGAGCGAACGGGGCGTCTGCTGTGTTTGATGCTAGCAATGGTGAGCTTTTATGACGCTGCATGTGATCGTCACACAAGGCTGCTTTTTGCTGCCAGGGCATCATCGATACGATCGTAGTGTACCTGCGTGGTCTTATATCAAGCTGCTACCCTGTTGGTTAAGTACTAAGTTCGGGCTTTTGCAGATGATGTGCATGCGCTACGAGTAGCCAAAATGCGGGAGGTGTTTTTGGCAATTTACGCAGAGGAGAAGAACAAGTGGATTAACATGCAAGGGCACACGGCGACGTTTGCTGATCACGTGCGCAGCAAAGTCGCTCCACTGCAAACGTTCTTCATACAACCATCGTTGCGACAGGTGTGCATGCTTGACTGAACAGCAGAGGTGATGTCGTTGGCTCCTTTCGCTTTATGTTCTTGGCGGCCAGTCATTTTACAGGTGCACTTTGCATGCAGCAATGGGCGGATGTCATTCAGAAGTACCAAGCTTACGAAGACATGAGCGTTGCCCAGAGGCGCGCGCTTACAGAGCGGACTCTTCTCGTGATGAAGGCGCTGGTTACACAACCTGTCGCTACACCACCTGTCACTGATGACCGCGCTGCTCAAGCCTTGGAGCTGGGCACCAGCTCCAATGGTGTGTCGCTGTCGCCCAGTCCGTCACCAGAACTGTCCCAACGAACACCCGAATGGTGCAAATGTTCTCACATCAATTCATGCATCATTCGCAAAGCAGCTGTTGCTTCATTGTGCTGCCAAGCTATGCATGCTTTCAAGAAGTAGTGTTGGTCGGTGGTCAGTTGCCTGACAAGTTCGTGTCTGTTTGAACAGGTTTGCTAAAAGGCGCTATCGGCTCACCGCTAGCGCATTTGCAGTGTCCATGGGATTTCTGAACTTCTCGTGGAATAGCGGGGACATCAGCGAGCGCGAGAAGCTGTGGGAAGAGAAGGTTGGCCTACGAGAACCTTGGGGTGGCAATGAGAAGACTGCATATGGGACCAAGCAGGTTTGTTATTTTTTGGGATCTGTCCCATGAACGGGCTGCTTGCTAACTCGAAGTATTCTATATGAGCTATGGTTTTTGCAACTCACGATTGCGCTTCCTGTTGTGGCAGGAACCTATGGCTGTGCAACGGTATGAAGAGCTGCTCAACCGCAAGGTCAGCTTGTGTTTGAAATGTGTTGTGGTCGGTAACTTGCACTGTACTTGTATGTCACTTGCGGTTGCATGGGTATCAGATGTGGCGCTGTCGTTAGTCATGTTGGACCATGGCGTCGTGTTGTTTTGCAACAGCCAGCAGCAAGCAGCGACTGTGATGTGATAAATGTCGATGTGCTAGCAGGTATCAGTGTGTAACACATCATAGCTAACTTGTCGGACTTCAGACTTCGAGGCAAGTGTTGAGCTTGATATGTCTTTACATTGGCACATTACTGTAGCAAAACGGTGGTGTTGTAACCGGTTGTTGCAAAACTACCAGTCCGCATGTGTACATAGCTGACATAGCGTTTCTCTTGTTGCACACTTGGCAACAAGGGCAGGGAAACGGGTTAGGGTGTCCATGTTGCTGATTGCAGCACACTGTGATGCAGGTGACTCCCTTAGGATTCATGGTTTATCACGAAGGCGAGAAAGAGATGGATTGGTTGGGAGCTTCACCGGACGGTCTGCTGGAGCCCACGACCTCAGCGGAAGGCCGCGGCGGCGTTCTTGAAGTGAAGTGTCCATACCGCAAGAAACTCGCCTTTCCCTATTACTACGTACCCCAAGTTCAAGGTACCTATCCTGTTATCATGTGCTGCTGTGCACACAACATTGTATTACTTGCCGCCGTTTCATGTGGTATGACTGCAGGTCTGATGGAGATACTAGATCGCGATTGGTGCGACATGTATGTATATACTCCCGACAAAGGCAGCATAGTGTATCGCATTGAAAGGGACGCCCAATATTGGCGCGAGATGTATGCGCTGTTGCAGTCCTTCTGGTGGAAGGTGAGCCATTTATGATGTGGTTGCGTGGCATAGCGCGAAATTATTGCTAAAAACATGCCGGCACAGTACTCCTCTGAGATTTGGTTTAAAGTGATCAGATGGCCTGCCACTTGCTACAACATGCTGTGTTTGTGTGGCAGTGTGTGGTCCCGGCCAAAGAGGCGATGGCAGCCGGGGATATAGCTCGCGCGCAGTTGTACCGACCTGAGCCCATGCCGGCGTCGGCCGTTCCGTTGCTGCAGAAGAGCAAGGACATCGTGGACAACCTGCGCGGTGTGCAGTACCCGAAAGCCTTGCTGACTTCAAGTGCATTGCAAACGCCAGCCCGCTTGCTCACTGTATAGTTGCGCATGTAGTTGATTTGCCCACCTGCAAGGATACCAGTTCTGCTGGTTGGGCGCGATGTATGGTGCTGTCGGGGTCACAGTCCAGTGCGTCAGCTGTCGAGCAATACTTCTGGTGGGACCTGGTGCAGTTGCTTGAAGTCAATGCCAACATGCATGTTGCATGGTGTACAAAAGGGGTGTGCTGCTATGCCGGCATGCATGTGTTAACGTAATTGTGCTTCACAAGACCCGAACTTGGTCTAGGTCCTCTCTTCACCTTTCGCTACATAGGGTGCTGAATTATGACAGCATTTCCTGGCGAGCATGCCTGGTTGGCACCTATTCAAGTGGTTACGCGTTCTGTTGTAGCCTAGTCCACCACATTTGGACACCTACACCAATGATGGCCATTGTGCAATGCACATGTTGATGGTGCGGACATGTACTGGGCACAGTTCATGTCCGCCTTACACATGTGCATGCCACTTCCCCTCATTGCAAACTTTGTACACTTGTGGCTGCTGGTAGCTACCATAGCAGTCAGACGTGAGGTGCTGTTTGTTGATGTTGCTAGTGAACTGACCATAGGTGCACGAATCATTCAAGAGTCATCAGTGTAACTCGCCAGTGCGCTACACCACAGCATTTGTTCCCAACAACTCTGTTTACATGAGCAACTTGGTATAGTTATGATGCGACACACCTACACAGCGTATGGAATGCAGTAAAGCAGTTTACGTGACAGCGATACGGCACCTATTGTTGCACATTGGAGGTACAAAATTGACATATATTACATTTTAAACCAGACGCTGCAGCTTTACTTCTGTGCGCTGTTCGGACAGCCTATTCTGCCTTGAAGTCCACTTCGACAGGCTCCAGCTGGGCACAGTGTAAATGTAAGTAAGTTGCCATATTATGGCACAAAGACTAAGCACACTGGTACAAGCACAGAAACACCTTGAAGCTCTTGCCCTTCTGCCACGCGTCTGCGGCGGGGTGCAGCGCCACGGGGGCCTCTATGTGTTTGCGGGCCTCGGTGAGGCCCATGCTGCACACGCCATACTCGCGCTGCATGCGCTTCTCTAGCTCGGGGCTCAGCTGCCCGGGCCCCGTGATCGACATCATCCTCGACGGCACACCTACGTGAATTCAAGGCCATTGAGACATGCACGCACACACGTGCAGCACATGCTTGCACACACACAAACAACACACCCACCGAGAGGGATCTTGTCGCCGCGATCAAACTGCCAGGTGAGCCACACTTTGCCATAGGTGTCCACCATGCGGCGCATCACCTCGTCCTCCGCCGGCTTGACCAGCGCCTCCGGAGCCGATGACGGCATAAACATGGTCCCGCCCTGTTGTTGTTGTTGTTGTTGTTGTTGATGTTATTGTTGTGTGTGGCAAGGACAAACATGACCAATGTGACGAAACTTTATCTCGTCAAGCCACCCCCACCGCATGCAACTGACGAGCATACCTTTACTTCGTAAGCGTGAGTGTGCCACAAAGGCTTCTCTTCTTCAGGTAGATCTGCACACGAGGGTTGACACCAAATCAATTGGTCTGTTGTGTGCAAGAAGAATGTTTGAAATACGCTGCTACAGTACACACCCTTGAACACTTTGGATGAGACGATGTACTCGACGCCGATCAAGCGTGAGTTCTTCTTGTCGGAATCATAGAACGCGCATTGCCAGAAGTCTTCTGTCAGCTGCGTGCAGTAGTGGTGCACCTCTATCTGTGACAAAATTGTTGGTGTACCTTTCCTTTTTCTTTGACTCAGCACAGCATTACATGCATGCGTACCTGGCGGGTCATGTCATCTGCGTGGAAGGGATAGCTGCACAGATGCAGGTCGATGCGGTTTATGGGCTTAAACGACGATGAGATCTGCGTGGTTGCAAGTGATCAATAAACAGCAATTGGAAACTTCAACATGCAAAACACCGTGTATTGCATGTTGACAATTACCGATCCACCGTTCAAGGACAGCCTTGATTATGCAATGAATGGGGTTTGCATAAAGTGAACTGTGATTAAGTGAGTGAGTGAGTGAGTGAATGAGTGAGTAGTAGTTCACTCACCGCCGCAGCCCTCTCCGTGACAGTTGTGGTGAAAGACTGCGGCGCTCCTGCCACCTCGTCCGTGTTCGCCATCTGGAAAGGAAGGGTGGAGATGAGGGGCAGACAATCGATGGTACAAGCAGTGCAATGGCGTTAATCTAGGCGTGATCAGTGGCTGGCAACTGGGAGAGTGAGTGTTTATGCGTACTCGTGTGTGTGCGCGTGTGTGTGTGTGTGTTTACGACAACACACGTACAGCAACAGCAGACCAAACTCACTTACTTTTTCAGGCTGGCTGCTCGCCATCCTGGCCTGCTGCTGTGAGAGGAGTACGAGCGTCTGACGCTTGGTCGACCAGGCTCAGTTCAACGAGGAAGACGTGATAGTAGTCTCCAAGGCGGCGGTGCATGCAGCATGCAATCTGTGTGCAGCCAGCCGTCTGCGTGCTGCACGATGCAGTGCGTATTGATGGGCTGCTTGCATGGCAAGTGTGTGAGTCGGATGCTGGCGTGCCGACTCAGCTAATCGCAGGGCGTCGACCATCGACGGTCGGCTGATCTCGTGGTCCAATGTTATGACAACAGCTTGCTGAGCGAGGCGTCCTGACCTCACTGAGGACTCCTCCACTGCTACGTAACAATGAGTGGCTCACCAATGAGGATTCTGCACTTACCGATAGGAGTCATGATTAGTGCATTCACATCTTTTGCATCTACATGGCCTTCACTGCAAGGTTTGGTCTTGCGATACCTTGGTTTTATGTCGTAATTTAATATTTGTCATCAATTATTTCCGCATATAATTCGTGTCTTGCTATCGCAGTTGGTAGAATAAATTTACATGTTCATATCAATCGGTATCAAGTTGCCACATATTATTACTCGTTTTCTGTCGAAAAAAGAGATGATGCCTTATACCATTAAACTCATGTTAAAACATGTATTAAAAAAATTATAGATGTTGGGTAAGTGGTTATGAACATGTTTACACAACATTGCATCGCAGCTTCAGCCCATTCAATTGAAATTCTCCACAATGCTTGTGAAAGATAACATCGCTCCATGTATGTAGAACCCAGCACTGATGTTACTGTAAGTGACAGAGGGAGCTAGATAAGCACACGCACAAGTATACGGTGAGCATGCGAGTTATGTAAGAGCATTCGCACTTGCATTGCAACATTTATGACCTGATTCTGCATCTCGAGGAAATCACATGCGAATTAGCACTTGAAAAGCAGACTCAGCTGTCTTATGAAACTATGTGCAAGAGCCGTATCATAACATGCGCATGTGATAAACGAAAACAAGCTGTGCAAGTACACAGCACTTTACAAGCACTCCAATCAAACTTACAATATTCATTAACCGCCTTCATTGCTTTGCTACAGCTAATACCAAACGCCAACATACATCAACGCACCTCGACATGCCAACCAGCTCAACTGTTATCACACGACTAAAAAGGCGCCTAATTCAGAACCGTCATGCCGTTGTCCCTTGTACCGCTACGCGGAAGGGACCCATCAGCAGACCACTTTACAAGTGCTTCCCATTGGCCCTTGGCTTTCTGGCATGCGGGCAACTAGGAACACCGTCTGAAGCAGGCCAGGTGGTGCTGGAACCAAGCTTGCTGGCCCCACATGCGCAGCAGCTACCGCGCATCATAAGCAGGTGTGGCGCTGCTTTTGCTTCGCAGGAAGGAGCCCGTGAAGACGACTGCGATGACCGCGAGGACGGCAGTGCCGGCGGCCTGGCGCTGTTGCGGCGTCGCGCCCTCGTATGCACGCTTCACCTTCGTCACCACCACTTTCGGCAGGTTGAGCGCAAACTTGGCCGCCTGCACTGGTGCCGCTATGACCAGCCGAGCAGCTGCCAGTGGCGCTGCTGCCGCAAGATCTGCTGCCTGCACGCGACACTTGTATGTAAGCGATTGATGCAGCCTTTCTATAGGTCTTCAGAGAGAGAGAGAGAGAGAGAGAGAGAGAGAGAGAGAGAGAGAGAGAGAGAGAGAGAGAGAGAGAGAGAGAGAGAGAGAGAGAGANGAGAGAGAGAGAGAGAGAGAGAGAGAGAGAGAGAGAGAGAGAGAGAGAGAGAGAGAGAGAGAGAGAGAGAGAGAGAGAGAGAGAGAGAGAGAGAGAGAGAGAGAGAGAGAGAGAGAGAGAGAGAGAGAGAGAGAGAGGTTTCCATCTGCATGCTAGCATGTGTGCACGCTGACGGACGTGTGCGCATGCAATTGTTGGTGGTGTGACTATCAATTGCAAAGCTGCACGTAGCCAATGGCCCTGCAGTCCGCAGACAAGCGCACATATACACACAGCCCTTTCGCACACTGCGAAATGTTGTAGTTGAGCCCAGAGAACTGCTCAAGAACTTGACAACACCACTGGGTACCGACATCTCCTATTCTGGATGACCATTCATTGCAGAGACAGGCACCACCCAGATGAGAGCGGGCATTAGACCACATCTACCACACAATGTACACCGCAAGAGCAGACGGCTCATGAAGCAGCAACTGTGTTCTGGGCAATGTGACATGTTTACTGCATCACGGCCAAGCTTACATCGCAATCAGCCAGCCAAATGCAAGTGGTAAAACCTAGAAACCCGCGAGCCTCGTCGACTCTAACGCTTCTGGTACAACAACTGTGATCACCTTTGGTAATGAAACTTACTCTCGGCTTCTCAACTGCATGGACCAGCGGCTTCACGCAGTTTGGTGCCAAGCGCTCAGGCCGCTATCGCATTGTAAGCATTTCACTACTGCTCACCTCCTCCGGCGCAGTCTCCGCGACGTCGAACGCCCGCTCCGGGGCGTTGTTAGTGGCGGCGTCCAGCGCCTGCTCGGGCGCGGTGTCCTTGGCCGTGGTCAGCGCCGTGGACACCGCCGACTCTTTCACGCTGTTAAGAATGTCTGCCATTGCGCTTTGCCCCCTCACACACTCGCAACCCAGTAGCTGTCTCCTCCTTCTCGTCCTCCGCCGCCGCCGCCGCAGGACGCCACGTGGCACTCTCACCGGATGAAGCTGAGTTGCTGCAAGGCTGAAGCAGCGCTGTCAGCGGAGGTGGTGGCAGCGGCTGATGGGTTGCAATGCATGCATCGCAGGGTAAGAGTGCCAGCGTGGCGCTGCGTGTTACGAAGGTGGTGCAACGTGGTGCAAGTCAGGCTGGTTATCAGCCTCACATTATAGTAGCACGTAGCACCCTCTGTAGGCCTACTGTGCCTTTCCATGAGATTAATTACCTCATTGCACAGATACATATTATATCTGTGCATATCACGGCTTGAGCATAAAGTTTTTGAATAATGCTCAACCGATACTACTGTACGTGTGAATATTACAGCGGAAACGATCAAAGCTCGCATGTTGTTCTAGATACGGATCAAACATATGCAACATTATATATTGATGATACAAACCATAGTTACCGCAATCACTTTCAAAATTGCGCTTGACATGTCGCAAAGAGTTAAAGTAAACCATCATGTTTACCAATTATTGTCAATGTATTACAAATGCAAGTAGTTGTAAAAATCACGTGTATTATAAGCCAAATTATAAAGCAAGATAAATGCAATATTATATCATACATAAGAACTACGAGTCAATAATCTATACAAAGAACTACATTGACTTGCAAGAGGTTGGGTAGTACTTGTTATTGCCAGTATATCAACTATTTACGTGCATTGCGGTTTAAATGGACTTGAATGTGTGGCAAGTTGCTGCATGTTGACGTTAATACACACACCTCCAGTGCCATCAGAGTAGATTGTATATGCTTCATAAACATATTAAAACCACTGTTGAAATACATGCAAGCATATACTTATATTAAACTTGAATACTTTTATATACTATAGCTGCGAAGTATCAACGCTATTGCACATGTGCCCATTGAACGTTACAGCTGTTTATGACAGCGTGACAACCGCATCAAGTTAAAAGCAATGTGCACTTTAACCTTTTGAGTAGAAATGAATTGAAATAAAGCCTCTGCTATGAACATTTCAACGCTTATGGATCTGATGACGAGTGATGAACACATCAGTGCAGGTGACTACCATGACCACTGCCAAGTATGCATGCATGCATGATTAACAGGAGGGCAGTAGGATTAGGGGTAGAGTAGAAGGTAGAGTTAGCCCGTACATGCACTTGCGTGTGGTTGGCTATGTGATGTGTGGTGTGAACATGCATGTGGATAACAGCCTCGCGCTTATCCTGTACAATCATGTTCGCACTACTGCATATAGGAACGAGCGAATGTGAAAATGATCAGGTTATAACGAAAGTGCATATGAACTTTTTGTGTAAGTTGTTTCAACGGCTTAATTTACATTAAAGTTGATATCATGTTCAAGTTTGATAAAAACGTTAATAGGCTTGAACATAATTTTTAAACTTTGAGTTTATGATTACACAATCTGCATTATGTAGGTAAGGTTAAATAAATGCTTACCATTAAGTTAAGAAAAAACCTTTGACAAAATAAGGCGTCTTAACATAATATGCGAGAAATGAACATTCATCATGTGTAACATATGTGGGATGGGGCATATATGAGACATGTGGCTCATCCTATGGCAGCAAAAGTCGCTGCCATAGCCTAGTGGTTAAGGCGCCGCTGTTACATTATGTCTATAAAGTAATATCATGAACACTACATATGGACATTGCAACATATTGCAACATTTTAGAGTTACATAACGCTCAACAGAAAGTCTTCTTGAATACCGCGCTTATGCCGCACAACGATCCTGCAACCTGCCGCTATGTAACGCATCTTGAGTACATATCCAGCGCAACAAGCGGCTGGTATACAACACAACACATGCAAGGCACACATACATGGTACCTTTGTTAGTGTACATGTGCGCTGGCAGTACGATATGTTTAAAAACAATTACTTCAAGATTTCTTTGATGTGTAGTGAAATTATCAACATATAACGCCATCACCCAATGTTAGATATGTCAATAGCCACGCATCTGCACGCCACGAATTAAATGAAGTGCAATTGTAGTCCATTACGTAACTGGCCAAGTGACATGCATATTTGCAACCCTGTTCAACCCAACATGCGGGAACTAACCATTGCCGTTCACAGACTGCGCAACAACGACATATGCACATTGTTGATAACTGGGTAGCACAAATTTGCGACCCAGTTCGCGGCCAAAGGCTTAGCAGCTAGTAGTAACACAATCAGCGATTCTAGAACACCACTGTATACTATGCCTACCACATTTGCGTGCGTTTTCGGCTGAATGACATTGCGCGGATCCCAGCCGGATCAGTAACAAAGCTGCGGACACATGTGCATCAGCCCCGCACAGATGCGAGACAAGTATACGCGCATGCGGAACGCGACAGCTTTGCTTACCCAAGGGGTTTGTAGAATGACACCACGTTTGGCTCTGCATACAGCGTGATGTTGGCAATGCCCTGCAAAGTCCACATTGTGTTAGTAACTTGGCCCCGCTGTACTCACTGATGCATCGCATTCGAGCACATACCTGAGCCCTCAACTGCACCATGAGCCGCTCCATGACGGCCTTTCCCAGGCCTCGTTTTTGGTAGAAGGGGTCGACAACAACATCCCATATTGTCTGCAAGAGTAGAGTCATGTTTTATTAGTTCAAGAAACATCCAACCAGCAACTGGCGCCATGCGTGGAAGCATGCTGGACACGTACTGCATTGAAGATTCCATCGCTTGTGGCTCGTGCAAACGCCACAAGCTTATTCTGGTCCACATCGTGTAGTGACACAACCTGCAAGAATTACGGTGATCACACTTATTACTTCGCATCTGCAGTGCAGACTTTCCAACACAGGGAACAATTGCATACCACAAAAGAATTGGCGAGCGCGTGCGACAACTTTACTGTTTCCCGCTTGGGAAACCCCACCTGCCATACGACATATTCAGTAGCGCTAGACAGAACATTGTAATTACCGCAAGGGGACACCACAACTGCGTACATACCTTTACAAATAACGTGTTCAGCTGTTCCAAGTCCAAACCTTCATGCGTCAATCTAAACTCCAGCCCCTGCCACGAGTCCTTAGGATGTGGTGTCCTTTTAAACAATCGAAAGGACAAGCATACGCCTACCTCTTGGGCAAACTCTGCGTCAGTGCGGGAGTAATGCACCTGCAAGGCAACATTCAACCTGTGTTCTTGGATACCCATGCAGTGGGACAAACCCAAGACTTGAGTGCCGACAAAGCAGCTGCTGAGGGCACCCATGCACATGCGCTGAGCTCAGGTGCTGACTTGCAAACTACCAGCCAACACTCACTGTGAGATCGTTTGCGGATGCAACTGAGGCTCTCAGAGGCTGCTTTTCGCTCGAGGCAGTGGCTGCGGCAATGGTGCGGCTGCGGCGCAGAGAGTTGGATAAGAGAGGCGGCCTTTGGTCGCACCAGGTGAGCTCCTCTTGGCGTGACACTAGCCTTCCACGCCGAGGACACACGCTACTGACGGCTGCACGAATACCATTGACTGGGTGAGCATTGCAGTGGCAAACTGTGTGCATGCCAATGGTGTCCTATTTGACTGTGTTTCACCTTGACGGCTGCGAGAGTGACTTCAATTTGCCATGAAAATCAGAGATGCTATCACAAGCAAGCAACCAGTAATGAATACTTCCTCGGGGCCCAGAGGCAGCATGCACACGTCGTTGGCGGCATTGTGCACATACTGCATTGCAGAATTGCGAGCTGCTTGCTGCAGATCGCAGTAATGCAACCGTGTTGAGACCAACCTTGTTTGAGCTGTGGGCGCCCTGTTTAAAAATCTAGGAGTCTCCTAGAAAGCAACAAGGACAATGCACTTCTGCGCTGGTTCAGCACAGACACGTGGATGGAAACCACTGACGGCAACCCAGTGTGACAGCAAAAGCTGTACTACATTGAAAAATTATCAAGCAGAGCCAATAGCTTTACCACAACTGGCAGCAGCAGCAACTGGCCGTCCTGGTCGCCTGGGCAGGGGGCTTGCGGGGAGCCACGGCGACCAGGCGAGCGGCGCCGCCGCCGAGGTCGAGGCGGAGGCGAGCTCCATGCCAAGGCAGGCCACCGCCACGCTTGACGATGGTCTTCCCCTACGATGTTCTCCACCCTGGGCCTGCCCGCCGCCTCCGCCGCCGCATGGACGAGGCGTGACGTGGCAGCGGTGTCTGGCCACGGGGACTACGCAATGCAAAAATTGTTGCTCGCTCTGGACGCCAGTGAACAACGGCTAGTGACTGAATGCAAGATTGATTGACAAACTGATTGATTAAGCTAGTGATTGATTGGTGAGACCGGGTTGATTCCTTCATTGCGATACCATAACACTGATGCCTGGAGTAAAGACTGCATTGTCGACCACAACACACGCAAATTTGCATAGTGTATATTATGTCCAGTAGGTCCAATGCGTAGCATGCAATTTCCGCAATCCATCAGCGCACACACACAAGCACACAGTCAAGGTAGGCAGCAAGCGCCAAGGCCGGGGCAACCAGCTAACTAGCTAGCACTACATGCCATAGCTAAGTGCTTGTGTGCGGAGGGGATGGGAGGTGTCGTTGGGCAGTGTAGCAGGCAAGCAGCAGCAGCTACCTGTTGTGGACAGCTGCTGGTTAGCAGAGGTCGTAGTAGGGAGCATCCAGAGCAGCAACAGCACAGCAAGGCAGGTGAAGGCAGAGGGCGTGGCGGATGTGGTGCTGTGCAGTGCAGTGCAGTGCTGCAATGTGTGGCGTTGCTGGCGCCGCCAGTAGGTGTCCCCCCGCTCTTGTGCTTGTATAAGACTGGTTGGCTGTTAGGTGAAGTTGCTGCAGGCGAAACAGCAACGGCAACAATGGTAGCTATCAAGTGTATGTCAGTTAGGTAAGTTCACTCAAAAAGCAAAGTAGCCAGCCCCATAGGACCTCAGCAGCAGGTAGCATCTGTTAAGAACATGACGGACAGGTGGTCCAGCACAGCAAGCATAGGCAATACGCACGACACAGTGTATGTGCGGTATGAGTGATATGTGGTCTGAGTCATATTGCAGACATGCAGTCTGTGCACACCAGCCAACAACAACGGTAACACTCAAGCAAGGCAACACACTGCTGACTGTTTGCGTGCGGCGCGTGCATGACAACATGCATGTCTCATGCTTATGACCCCATGCATGCGGTCTTATCAGCACTCCATCTTTTGTACACTTACATTACACCCAGGGCCACCACACTACTCCATGCTAAGGGACCTCGGTGCAATGCAATGCCGTTGGTGCAGCAGGCAGTAGCAGCAGCAGCAAACACCGAACAACCAACCAGCCTGAATGCACTAGTGCGGCAACAGTCGCATGTGCGAGTCCCGCCCTTTGCAAATTGTGGACACTTCTGCTAATCATAAGCAGCAGACATCTTGGCTGTTCATTTGTACATGCAATGTGTTCTTGGCAGTCCTTATCTCGGGTGAGCAACTCACCTGATGCGATGGACAGGAATGTGAGCAGCCCAAGTTAGCCAAATTCGGAGGCCACCACCAAGCAATGGTACACTACATACAACACAGATCTACATCCGCGCACTGACCTACGCAAGTTTCATTACAATTATGTTGCATACTTACACCTTGCCTGACTTATTGTTTTGCAGATATCAACAAAACACCTACCGCGCACAGTGCACAACTCTCAATGCAGCCTCCATCTCACTAACATCTGACAACGCGAGCTACACCTGGACGCCTCTCTGCCCCTTCCCAAAACAAAATCTAGGACTTCCTTCCTTGCCTTTCTGGCTGCTCTGCTATGACCAGATGTCTCGGATGTAACGCTTGCTCTTCGTCATGTCCACCAAGTAGTTTGAGGCTGCTTGGGAGTCCATGCCTCCATGCTGTTCAAGAATGGACGACACTGTAGAGTGCACGTCTTTGGCCATCTTGGCTCCATCTCTGCGCAGTACAGGACAAACTTAAAACTGGTGTGCGCTCTTGTCAGAGTACTGAGGCACCAGTCCACGCAATGATCACCTGTCATTGTGCAACAAGCAACAGTTACATACCCGCAAACAAACACAAAGGCCTGCTGTTGGACGATGAGGTCGCACAGTTCAGCCCCGTACTCCAGCATGCGGTCCTGTACATACACCTGGAGTGCACATTTGTCAGCAGCAGCAAGAAAGCACGCGAGACAGCGAACTGAGAGTGCACTTGATGGCTTCCTCACCTTCTTGTCCGTCTCTCGAGACCATGCCGTGACCAGCTTTGTCAGCGTGCCATCACGAGCAAAACCTTCCAGCTCCTCGCGATACAGGAACTCGTCTTCTCGGCGGTTACCGAAGAACAGCCAAGTCTGTCCCACATCCCCGTGCGTCCCCTCCGGCACCAAGCACCGCCTGTGCTGAAGGAAGCCTCTGAAAGGAGCCACTCCCGTGCCCGGCCCGATCATGACGATGGGTATCTGCGTGTGCATGAACACTATGAGCCAAGTCAAGGTACCCACACCACAGGTGAGGCTGTAACAAAGGTTGCAGTTTGTACCGAAAGGTCGGCGGGCAGGGTAAAGTCCCCTCCACTTCGCCACATAATAGGGACTCGTACAGAGCGCTTGCTGGTGCCCAGCCTGGCCGGTGCTGTAATGGAGTCCAGGAAGTTGGAGCAGACTCCCAGTTTGTGGTACTTTCCAGGGGTGACGTAGTCTACTATTGTGAGTGCAGCATGCACTGCGTTCGGCTCGACTAAGGGGGAGGTAGTCACGGAGTACATGCGAGGGACCAATGCTGGCAAGCTGTCCAGAAGGCAATCAAGCGGCGGGTGGCAGGATGGAACAAAGTTCAAGGCATCAAGCAGTCCTGGCTGATGTTCCTGCACGTAGTTGAGATGCGTATAAGTGTCAACAAGTTGCTCAACCATGCATAATAACAAAGGCCACAAAACACGACCTGTATGGACACTTTGTACTGGTCTCGTCCGCTTCTGCTGCAAAGATACAGCAACTTGCGCTTGTCTGCTTCATCGCGACAGTGTTCTGCAAGGATCCGCAGCAGGGACTTGCGAGGGATGGATGTTATGTCCAAATGGTGCAAGAAAGCGTGGCGCACACTGCACGAGCAAACAACCCATCACTTGTCACAAAGCAAAGACCAACCTACTGCTTGACACTAAGGGCCTAGAACCAAAAGTGCAGTGCGTGTGTGCATGCCAGCGCTGGCCACTTGCCTGCAAGGCGTATGCAAATGCGGCAGCAGAGCCTCTTTGCTTCCATCAGCAGCCTCAACAGAGAACAAGGCGCGCCCGTCCAGGTCTAACCGCTTAAGCAGAAGATCCACCAGTTTCGTGTCGTTGACTGGCAGCACAGCTATAGAATCGCCAGGGACATACTTCAAACCACTCCCTACACCAGTCTCGTCAGAATGTGCCCATACAACAGTGCAGTGAGGGTGATAAACCAACCAGCCACGCACCAGATATGTCCAGCTCCACGTGCAAGATTTTGCGGTCTGATGCGGCTGAAGTGAGGTATCTTGAAGAGGAAACCACCGCACTGAACAGCCGCTGAGAGTCTTCGGATGAGGCATCCGCAGCACCAGCCTTGGCGTCGCAGATAGCCAAGGCTTTTTGCGACGACTCATAGCCTTCATGGTACCGCACTTGGACTCGACACGGAGGGAGGGCAGGCACTCCTTCCAGTGGAACGTCCTGCAAGGATGTCTCTGTCACCGGTCGCACGGGTGTAACAGGTGGGGTCTTCTTCTTCTTTGGCGACAGCGGGGGCGTCTGCAATGTTGTTGCTGATTGCTCGTTAGCAAGTGATTTGCCTGCTGACTGAACAGCCTTGTGCAAGGCAGGCCACAATTCTTGAATCCACTTGTCAACAATATCTTCTAACCTATGGCGGAGCCATTGATTAGGCCTGCAAGCAGCACGTAGTGACTGAAGCTTTGCATGGCGCGTACTTACCCCTCCACCTCATCTGCCTCTTGGCATGGATAAAAGCATGTTGCCCCGAGCGCTTCAAGGCGTTTTTTGAATACACGAGGAATGTGCATGAACTTTGTGTAGTTGGAGTCACCCAAGCCTGCACCATTCCAGCCATAAACACATGACAGCAAGCGACATTGGCAACATCAGTGCCTTTACTCGGGCCACAACAGCTCACCTACCCAAAACTGTGTACTGAACGTTCTGCAGATGATCACCCGGCAGTGTTTGCCGGCGTATGTAATTATACCACTTTGTACAGTTCTCTGGAGGATCGCCATCTCCTGTGCTGGACGCCACTACCACAAGCAAGCGAGCATTGGGAAGTGATGCCTGCAGTAATAGCAGTTGTGTTAACAACTATGTTGTCCAATAACCGCAAACCTTGCATAGAGCACGCATAACTGACCGTGTCACATTCGTTCATTGCATAGACTTTGGCAGTTGCACCAGAAACATGCTTGGAAACTTCCGCAGCAATGTTGCGCGCTATGTCGCCTGCCGTGCCTGTCTGCGAGCCATAAACTACCAACACTTCTGTGCTGTCACCTGCAACCAACTCCACTCAACATGCATGCGCTCAACTCCAACATGCATGCCGCTTGTGTACAACCCATCAGTTATACCACACAAGAGGTAACTCCCCCATGCAAGACTCACCTATGTTTGCAAATGATGCAGGCTGCTGCACATCGTTTCCATTTGCTGTTTGCTCTGAAACCAGTGCTGGTGCAGGAACAACGCGGGCTTTGACAACTTCAGCAGAGCCTGATGGCGGTGATGCTGGCGTGGAGTCTGACGCCCGCCCTTGCCTCCGAGCTATGAGCTGCGCAGTCGCAGCTGGCCATGCTGTGGAATAACCATCCGCAGGGCCATCGACCGTGCTGGGCTGCGTGCTGGTTGGTAACTCAGCTGAGTTGCTGCGGCCATCAATGCCAGATTCCTCCAAGAACTTGTCCTTGGATCCAACAATGGATATGGCCTGGAAACAACAGCTTCTGATTGATACCATGCTCAATGCAGCGCAGCACTGCAACTGCTGTCCGTTAACGACTGTTTGCCAATGCAGGAGGCATTTTAACCACAGCGCGCTTGACATGCTTTCTAATTACTTGAGAGGAAAGCCACGCGGCAAAGTTATTAGCTTTTCGTTCACAGCGTCAAAATGTGTCGCCTAGTCTCAACGCATGTTGTGCACATCCTACCATGCACACGGATCGCTAATAGCATACCAAGCAAGTCAGCATTTCAATCCCAAAAGACTGTGATCAACAATGCGGTGTCGTGTAACCCTCACGGTTGCTTATCACAGACAAATGCGCAGCACTGTGGACAAGACTTCCTATGATGTGACAGCTTGTCCTCTCCATGCTCTCACGAGCCTGCAGAGTTTCGTTACTGCCGAGAGTTTCTTTACAGTAACGAATCTTGAGACGCCTGACGTAGCAACAACCGTGATTGAACCTGAACAGGTGCTTGGCTTGGGCAAAACTGCGTGCAAAGGATGTGCTGACTGTGACAGCCAACAGCAGTGCATGACCAGCTGACCCTCCAGCAGCCGTTCACTCCCTGCAACTGCAGCTTGCTCTGTTGCAAAGGTATGCAACTGTAACAGCTGCGATTGCTACAGCTGCTTCTGGCTCAATCTTGCGAGGACCGTGAAAAGCTTCAACGTCTAGTATGACACAAGGCGGTACGTGTTTGTGTTCATGTTAGCGCATGCGCTCATGCGCAAGTCCCTCAACGAGCACTTGCATTCTAACTTGAGATGCTAACCACTCGCACTTGGAGACAAGACCAACACCACCATGACACCAATCTTTGCCAAAATGTTCGGCACAGAGCTAATACTGGTTTGCATGGGGGAGGTAGAGAGAGCTCCAGGCCGGCAGCTTACCTCAGTGGCAACAGGGTACAGAGTCCGCCATGTGGCAGTGGCCACGAGTGCAGCACCTAGACCGATGACGATAGCGGGCAGGAAAAGCAGCGCGACGGGAGCGCACAGCACGACGGCCAGGCCAACCAGGGCAGGGTTGGACTTGAACGCTGCTGTCGCCGTGTCGAATGCCATGCCCACCGATTTGTCAAGTAACCTCTTTCTCAAACACAACTGAGAGAAAGAGTCACACCTTCTCCCTGGCTTCCTCCTCCACCTGCTCCACCGCCGCCGCCGCCGCCGCTGCCCTGGCGGGCTTCTGGCCCGAAATACACAAGCGCGAGTCACGTCATGCGCGTAATAGAACCGTACACATAACACCACAAGGTACATGCCGTACACTGTACGGTGTGTTTTGCTGTTGCAGCAGCGGCGGCGGTGGTGGCGGAGTTGTAGCAGTCCTCGTGGTCGTCGGTGTTTGGCGTTGTTTGGGTCGAGGTGCTTGTTTGGCAAGGGCTGTTAGCGCATGCCCAGCTACCGGTTGCAGCAGCGGCTGAGTGAGTGAGTGAGCGAGTGAGTAGACGCCTGTTTCTGTCTACCCAACAAACGCCTTGATCACAGTTGTTGCAAGCAAACATTTGAAGGCTGTACACCACGTCTGCTTCTTTCTACCGTCTCACATTGCGTGATTGCGTGCACTGTTGCCCTGTTCTTCAGCCGTTCATGCTAGTAGCCACAGTCACATGAACAACTCGATCAATTGGCCATGCACAAACGTTCAGCAAACTTACCGATTGTGTCGATGTTCTCCGTGACCATGCTGACTTGGACTCAATTCCTCATGTACAGCAGTTCCCGCATGTCATTAGCAGGATTCGGGTTGTGTTTGTAGTGAATTATAGCAACCCAACGTTTGCAGCCAACATTACTTGCAAGTCGCGTGCAAATTGGGGTATGTCGAGCACATTCACCGACTCGTTGCTGTGAACTTATAGAGATTTCGGTAGCAGTTTCAAGTGTGGCAGAGGCTGTAGTCCGCAAATTAGCGATACGTCCGCAGCAGCGATGGTGAAGCGCAAGCAGAGAAAGCAGGGTGCGATGGACGTGGACTCTGCCGGGCCTGGTCCTAGCCCGAGGCAGACCAAAGAAAGTGCAGACGCCATGGGTGAGTCCAAGCGAAGGCATGCATGGTTTGCAGACTTGCAGTTGTAGTTACGGACCTGGCTGTCGAAACAAACCTCAATGAGCACGCTTGTCTGCTGTTGATGTTTGGCAGACACTGGAGATGGACCAGCTGCAGCAGCACCAGCCTCAACTGGAGCGACCAAAACCAAGCTCAGGTGAGCATGCCCTGCAGCGTGCATACTTGCAATCTGTCAAAAACCCGTGCATTGCATTGTCACCTATTGTTGCCCGATTCCTGTATTGCTGACATACGTGTTCTTCTACAAGCACAGCAGCCCCGTGTAAAGTTGATACAACCTTACCGCATAGCAGTTACTCATGCTGTTGCCTGTCAGACTTACTCACTAGAATTCTGTCAACTGCAATGTCAACAGCAAGCGAGCAGTCAATATGAAAACGACCAGCAAGCGAAGAAAGAAGAAGCAGGTCGAGCGCGCGCTGATAAACCAGGAGAAGTTGACAGCTAGGGTTGGCAAGCAACAAGACAAGAAGAGTCGGGTTCAGGCCTCGAAACAGTTGTATTGACGTTTTGATGCTTGCATATCTGGAGTGTACACAAACTGCAACGCGAATGTCATGCATGCAACAACTCCACACACATATGTAGAATAATGTCTTAGATCTTTATACACACGGCATGCATCAGTAGTGTGGCATTCCACCACGCAATACATGCCATCATAAAATCATGTCAGCACCAGGCTACATCCATACACTGCCTGCCTGGTCCACAGGTCGGTCCTCTACGTCCTACTGTTGCCTGCCCTCGGTACTGCACATAGAGCACATAGAGCACATAGAGCACATAGAGCACATAGAGCACTAGCGTAGCATAGGGCCCCAGGGGTTGATGATGATTGCAGTTGTGCTGTGCTGCTGCTGGCTTGCCGTTTGCTGTCTACTGCTTGTGTGCTGCTTGCTATTGCTGGCTATGCTACTTGCTACTGTTGTGCACTTTGTGTAGAATATATGCAATGGTGTGCATGTGACTCACCATTGCACGGCCTTGTCACATACGCGAGCACAAGCACAGTCCAACATGGCAACAACTTGTTTTACCACCGGGCTGCCTATACAACCTCAGCTATCTAGCTTCGCTATTGCCCTTGCCCCGTTAGTCAACATGCATGCGTCATTACCTGTACACAAGGCACACAGTCAGTTTCACACAGTCAGGTACTGGCCATGTCGCAATGGTGATAGCAGCAGACAGCAGACGGACTCCCCCTCCTTTCTCTTCCTCTGCCTCCGCCGCCCTCTCTCTTTGTGCTGCAATGTCCGCGTTGACGATGCAACCCAAGCCCTTGCTGCAGTCAAGGGCTTGGGTTGCATCGTCAACGTCAGCAGTGCGCAACTGCTTGCACTGCTGCGACCGGCCCTGTGGCCCGCATCAGCTGACTGCGCCCTCGTGCAGTCGGTCTGGTAGCGCCATAGGTTATGAGCCGGGGTGGCGCTGGTGCCCTTGCTGGCGGTTAGGTGCTGCGGTAGGGTTGGGTGGTGGGGTTGGTGTGTATGTGAGCATGCTGTGCCAATTGACTTATACCTTATACACTGCACCACTAACTGCCTGTGTGTATTTGGGTTGCGCTGAGGTTGCCAGGCTGTGCCACCAATCCACTGCTGTGCAGTATTTCATCTACGTTTCAATGTAGTCATTTTATTCAGTACCAAGGGCCTCTGCCTACAACTGCTGCTGCAGCAGCAAAGAATAGCTGATGTGCAACCTCTTGTACGCTAATGAACTACAACTAAGTCCAAGTTGACAGTGATGGCGCTCGTTCAGTATTGGCCTGTGTTCCACAACATGCCAAGCATCCGCCCAGCTTCCCGGTTGCCCAAGCTTACAGCAAACTTGAACCTGATTACAGAATTGCGATTTAAGAACTGATCCTTGCTTTGCGAGTACACCTTAAGCAAACTCACCATCTCACAGCTTCACTGTTGTCAGATCTCGTTCCTTCCCCATCGTGGTAAATATAACCCAAAAGCAGCTGCAACACGGAAACTGCATCCTCAATACACTACAACAGCATTCACAGCTTTGCCAGTTTGTGAATGCAAAGGCTTGGTGCATCATCAGTACTAGCGGGTGTCGCATGTACCGCTGCGTTGGCGTGGGTGGACTTGTCCGCGTCTTCTGCACTGTACCGCACAGCCTTCAGCAGCCACACCAGCGCCTCGTCACCCTGGCCGTAACCCCTATACAGCCCGTCTCCAAGTCTGTACATAGCTTCCTGTTGCGTACACATCCCCGTTGCAACAGTGCCAAAGGTAGTGACACGAAGCACAACGCATAATACAAAGAAACATGGCCCAATTTAACATTGAGGCCCGGTGTGATTGTGTCATCCCATGCACATGGCAAACACGTGCATGCATGCACAAGCGCACGCGCGCGCACACTCTGATGCATGTACGCACCAGCAAATACAAACACGCACTAGCACCTACCTGATGACCCCTGCGTGCAGCTTTGCGCCACAACTCCATGGCGGCGCGGTGCTCTCCGTGCGCTTCAAGCTCGTGTGCAACGCAAGCCAGAGCGCTGAGATTGCCCATCTCCGCCGCGCACTGCAACACGCGAGGCACCGCACCGGGCGCATGCTTGGGGACCCTCAATGGCTGAGTGCAACTGCATGTCACCAACACCCTTCGACACACCTTGAAGCCCGTCAAGATCTCCTATAATAGGAGCTGCAATCTATCAACAAATAGATCACAACACCACAAACCAAATGAGAAAACCAACATGCGCACACGCGCACATGTCTCACTCATGCCCACATGAAAGCACGCACACCCATGCACTCACAACGCATACACAATGGCACTGACACAGCATGCACTCCGCATGCATACACAATGGCAACAACCTGGTCGGAGTAGATGAGGTCCCTCCATGCATGACACACGGCCGCAGCATTTGCGACATCAGAGAAGCGGTTGAGTCGCAGTAAAACCAGGCGCACAGCGTCGGGTGGCAGCGCGTCGATGGCGCTCTGAGACGAGGAGATGCCATGCGAGACCACAGCGTGATGTGCGGACTTGTCTTGAGAAGCTGTGGAGTCTAGCGCATAACAACAGAAAAAAGCGGTCACAAAAGTGTATGCATTGGAAGGTGCACTTATTACCAGGTTGGTGAGCAATCATGGTAAGTTGCAAACCAAGCGACTAATCACCTGTGTAAGCTCAGGTTTGTGAGCAGACAACGTTAGGAACAATATGTAAAATTTTATGTGAACCGTGCTATAGTGGTTTTAACGCAACAGCAACTGAAAAGTCTGCAATTATTCAAAGCAGCAACAGCAGTTGAAGGATGCACAGACATGGACGGCACCCCGCGAACAATCATACTCTCAGGCCTGCCCTGGTGACCTGCTTCATGGGGTTGTGCGTGTTGGCAATTACATTACGCCACCACGGACAGTAATAGGCAAAGACTCAAATGTTTGACGCATGCATGCCTGAACCTCAAGTTCAAGCTACTCAGCACCAAGCACACAGAACCCTCCCAGCGGAGCTGCGCTCACCTCGCATGGCTGGACCCTGAAGTGCTACATGCCACGTACGCCCTCGCGCACCTCCAGCCTCGCCGCCGGCACGCACATGCAAACCGCCGCCGCCGCCGTCGTCGCAGAATTTCGGACACGTGGCGCGACGGAAATGGCAATTGACCGCCTAGCCGTACGAGTTATGAACCATACGGATTGTGCCGTACGTCAGTTGTACCTCTTCAAAGCATGATCATGTGATCTTGCGTTCTTCCGAAATGGGAGTCCCACTCAACGTCGATTCCTTACGCTTACAACCCAATTTATGAAATATTGCTACCCACGCATACCAATCACATACGGCTGTTGTTTATCATGTATGCAAGGTTGCGTAGCACCCAGCTACTACCGATAGCACACAAGTATCTCATATGTCTTATGGTAAGGTATTCAATCAAAGCGCAGATATGTTATATAAAACGTATACAACAAGCGCAATTTTATTATCATATACGACGTACTTGCGTATTACAAAAAGTAACAGACACGTTGCATAGTATACGCAGTATAAAGCAACCTCAAATAAAGGCAATGTGCTTTGGCAAAGCAATGGTGAAAGCAAGCAATCAAGCTTAAACGGGCCAAGACAAAGTTAAGCAGGATACAACTACCTCGAGCATATCTTTTACACCAGGCCCTAGACATAGCTATCCCTTACTAAAGCTACTATTTAAGGGTCGACCCTCAAACAATAGCCTGCACCGCAATTTATGAGTTGCAGAAAGCCGAAGTTAGCAAAAGCAGAGGCATGCAAGAGCACCTGCAAAGCACAGCTCATATCAACATGCTAATATTAGCGTGTTGGTAATATTATTATTGCGGTGTGTTTATGACCACAATTACACATAATGTCATCCTACTGGATTGCATGATTAGGACTTCATGTAATGATGATTGAACAAACCGCAAACATGTGTTAAAGCCGCGCAATCTGTTTACTTCAACAACGACACAGCGCAAATGGTAACACACGCAGGTGAGTAGCTGTAGGGGAGAAGTGCAGTAGATGTTAGGAGGTGCATAGTAGTGGCCAGGTAGTGGTGTGCATGTGGCATGGTGACGCGTGTGCACAACAACACTTCTCAACTTCCAAGCAAGGTGAACAGAAGCTGGCCATGTCCTAGTGCGGTATACCACATTAAGGTACATTAAGGTGGCAAGGCATCCATGCGTGATGCATTGTACCACATCATTGTGCCATTGGCGACTGCAGCAATCAGCGAGCGAGACAAGAGGCGCTATCATGCAGTCTCGCGCGCACCCAATGCTCACACTAGACTAAATGTCAAATCTGGATTGTGAACACTACACGTACTGGTGCCATGCTGCATGCGAGCCCTGCAGCCTTGCAAGCAGGCCTAATGCCTGTACCTTTCTCCTCTCCGCCTGCCCGCGTGTAGTGTCATCAGTGTCCAGCGTAGTGAGCGCTGGTCTCTCCCCCAGAGTGACTCTTGTTGTGATGTTGTGACACTGTCGTTGTTGGGGAATTGCATGTAAGTGCCTACTACTTCAACCGCGATGCAATACCTGCATCCTCATGCACGCTGCCGTATCAACAGTTCAACACAGTCGAGCGTGCTTGTGGAAAGTTGGGTTGAGTAACCACGCAACAGCTGCTATACAGCAGTCTCAGCTCGCTTGCAAGCAGCCAGTCGCTTGCACGCTGGCACGCTGCACATTGATCGAGTGCCTGGCGTGGTCGACCAGCTTGTCGGTGTCGGTGTCGGTGTCGGTGTTACCATCGAGGTCATTGTAATCACCCTGGCTAGCTCACGTGACGTCAGCTGTGCACCGACCAGGCGGTGGTGGCGGCGGCGGCGGTGGTGACGGCGACGGGCTTTGAGACGAAACATGCGCATGAAAGGCTTGCCTGAAAAGGTGATGCTTTGGCGTGCTGTGGTTGTTTAGCTGCTGCAAGGGGTGTTGGCGGCGGCGGGCGCGTCTGTCGCCGCCGCCGCCCATGGCATATCGCCATTGGGCTAGGGTTTCGGTGCTTTGCGGGCGGCCAGCTGCCGGATGTGCCCAGATAGGCTGCCTCTCAGGCTGGACAACCTTGCTAGAAACTCTTAGGCCATCCGCTGCTGCAGCCTCCCAATTGCAAGTTTTCAATCAGAGGTAGTTAATTAACACAGCTGACAGGTCTGGAGCAAATAAACGCTCAGTGTGTACTTATTCATGCATGCATGCACCCGCATGTTTCAGCAAGGTGAACATCCTGCCGATAATGCAGGGACCCATGCCTGCAACTGTATTGGTAACTTGCATGCCTGCACTCAGGTATTACGGTTTCTCAAGCGCCGTTGTGCGTGGACCAGTGCGGAGCACAAGTCACGTTGGTGTTGCAAAGCAGTCCGGCTTGGGACAGAGCGATTCAAACCTTGCAGCAGTGGTTGGCAGGTAATTGATACAGCAGGTTGAATGCACCGCAAAGAGACTGCATCTCGCGTTTGGATTCTGGTTTATCACTGCTTGGTCTTATGCACTTCATGGTCACTCATCACCTACAATCGCTGTTCTGTAGAAAACTTGTATATTTGCTCGCAGGTGTTACGCTCGTTGAACTGACACACATGCTGCATGCTGCGCAGGCTGCCCATACATGTGAGCAGTGCTGCAGCGAGTGCTGTAAGTTCCGCCGCGACTGGTAGTGGCAGCGTAAAGCCTGCGAGCATAAGTGGTCACGGTGTTTCTACTGGTGCTGTCACAGCAAAACCAAAGGTTTCCGACGCAGAGATCTTGAAAACGCTCGGGGGCTACTTGTGGCCCAAGCATGCACCTGGACTCAAGAAGAGAGTGCTTGCCTCTCTTGGACTGCTTGTTGCTGCCAAAATTCTCAACGTTCAGGTACTGGCAACACGTGCATCATTTGACACTCGCTGTGCCTGTCTCTTCTTGCCAGCTGTAGTTGTACTTCCTCGTCTGGGATGCATACAGCCAACAGCCTGCACGTCTTACCATCATATCACTGTGTATACCTTTGCTACAAAACCTGTATGTCATTATGGTGAAGGTTGCAATACTCTGGTGTGCAGGTGCCATTCCTGTTCAAGTATGCTATTGACATGCTCAACAATGAGCCAGCGGCAACAGTGGGAATGCTTGCGGCAGTGACTCCCGCCACGCTACTGGTTGGCTACGGTGCAGCGCGATGCGGGTCCGCGCTATTCAACGAGATGAGGAGCGCCGTGTTCGCTGCCGTCGCGCAGTCCGCCATCAGGCGGGTGGCCGCGAGGGTGTTTGCTCACTTGCAATGCATGGACCTGCAGTGGCACCTCGAGCGCCAGACCGGAGCCCTTTCGCGCACGGTGGATCGCGGGTCCCGGGCAATCAACTTCGTGCTCTCCTCAATGGTGTTCAACGTTGTGCCCACCGCGCTCGAGATCGGCCTCGTTGCTTTCATACTCAGCAGGACGTGTGGACCCGCTTATGCAGCGTTGGCTGCGGGGACGGTCGGCCTCTACACCGTGTTCACATTCGCTGTCACGCAGTGGCGCACGCGCTTCAGAGTCGAGATGAACGAGCTCGATGCAAAGGCGAATGCCCGGTTGGTTGACGCTCTGCTCAACTTTGAGACTGTCAAGCACTTTGGCAATGAGAAGCTCGAGCTTGAGAGGTACGACCAGTGCCTGCGCGGGTATGAGAAGGCTTCTGTTCGCACGCAAACCAGCTTGTCGGCTCTCAACTTTGGACAGAACGCCATCTTCAGCGGGGGTTTGGCGGCGATCATGCTGATGTGTGCGGGCGGCATCAACGCGGGCACCATGACCATCGGCGACCTCGTCATGGTCAACGGCCTTCTGTTCCAACTGTCGCTGCCACTCAACTTCCTCGGCTCCGTATATCGCGAGCTCCGCCAGTCGCTCGTCGACATGGAAGCCATGTTCTCGCTCTTGCGCGAAGAGCCGAGGATAGTCGATGCACCTGATGCTAAGCCCCTGTTGCTAGTCTCAAGTCCCGAAGTGGCTTTCCATAATATCCGATTCGGCTATGACAAGTCTCATCCTATCCTCCAAGGTGCCTCTTTTCGAGTCCCGGGCGGGTCAAGCGTGGCTGTGGTGGGTGCGTCCGGCAGCGGGAAGACTACAATTCTGCGGCTATTGTTCAGGTTTTATGACCCCGACAGCGGCTCCATCATGGTGGACAACCAAGACACGAGGCGCGTCACCTTGCGAAGCTTGAGGGAGGCCATAGGTGTGGTGCCGCAAGACCCTGTATTGTTCAACGACACGATTCTGTACAATATTCAATACGGACGGCCTGATGCGCCTGTGGAGGAGGTGTTTGAAGCGGCGAGACGCGCCGCTGTACACGATGCCATCATGCGCATGCCTCAAGGCTATGAGACCAAAGTTGGTAACTCAACATGATGTATTTGGTTTACGTAGCAGCCAGCTAGCATATGGCGAGCACAATGGGCATAATATGCCCGACATGGCGCAGGTGAGAGAGGTTTGAAGCTGAGCGGTGGCGAGAAACAGCGTGTGGCACTTGCCCGCACATTCCTCAAGAATCCCAAGATTCTGTTATGTGATGAGGTAAGCACCTTTGTTCAGCACGCACAAGCAGCATTAGGCAAATAAGGTTTCCCCCACTGCATTAGGACACATGGTCTCAATACTGATCGAAACTAAGCGCCATCACATGTACGTGCAGGCGACATCAGCGTTGGACTCAGAGACAGAAGCGGACATATTGAGTGCTTTGCGGGCTCTCGCCCAGCACCGAACAGCAATATTCATTGCGCATCGTCTAACGACCGCAATGCAGTGCGATAAGGTGTGCATTTGGTGTGCGAGACAGTTATCATGTAAAGGGACAGTGGACTGACCCTTTGTGTATGCAGATTGTGGTGCTCGTGAATGGAGTAGCGCATGAGGAAGGCACGCACGACGAGTTGTTAGCGCTGGGAGGGCGGTATGCGGACATGTGGAATGTGCAGCAGCAAGAGAAGGTAAGCCCAGCCGCCTGCATGATCCCATACACTGCAACCAGTCCACAATTTTGTATGCTATGCATAGCTGTACTCAATGGCACTTTCTCATGAAGAATTACACTTGTGATGCGGCTTGTTTGGCAGGAGGAGCAAGCCGATGAGGCTGGAGCGCCTGCTGCTTGAACTCAGCTTTGCATGTGTTGTACACTGAGGGGAGTGCCTTGATGCTTGAGGCCCCTTGCTGGAATGCACTTCCAGCACAGCCTGAGGTGCAGAACTGCAGGGTTCAGCGTCTCCAGCAGCTGCATATGCTGATGTCATCCTGTCAGCACTGCAAACATGATATTGCATGCAGCAGAGAGGTCGCTGGAACACTGTTGACATTCTCGTGCAATACATTGCTTTGTAACAATCACACAAGCATGTGCAAAGACAACAGCTATACAACAATCCAAACAACCCTAGCAAGGAGGACTAGGGATTGGACGTGGCAATGGCACACAAGTTAGTGTTAGAACATACACGACATACAAGCAAGGTAGCAGTGAGCTGGGCCCCACATCTGCACGCTCAAGGAGGGAAAGAAGCAACGGCTCAACACCTGAACATGCAGCGCCACAGAGAGAAAGTTTCAGACCAGGGTAACTGTCTACAGGCTCCCAAATCTTGGAACGCAATTATGGTTTGCGGCATGCCTGTTAGTAAGCACGACACAGTGCGTAGTGTTAAGCGTACATGGCATACATGGCATGTTTGACATAGGTGTATACGGGGTAGGCAGCTGCACAGCTAGCATGTGCACAATGCATAGCTTGCATGTGCACAACGCATAGCAAGTATGTCATATCATATCATCAAGCAATGTGAGAGTTGCACAGCAATTATACCTTAGGTGGTGTTTATGAACACCTATGTCAAACATGAGGGCGTCTGCACACTCCCTTCAAGGGGAGGATGCTAAAAAGTCGCAACGATACATAGAGGCGTGTGGCGCGAGCGTTGCTGCTGTCCAATTGCATGGCTGCAGCAGCCAATTGAGTGTTGCCCGGCACACGAGCATGTGTGATATGCTTGATTGTGTCTGATGTGACTTACATGGAGCACAATCAGGGTTGCTCACTCGCACAACAACATGTGCAGCTTATCAGAGCCTTTGCTGAAGCCTTCTACCGGACTCACTACAGCAGCTGTACAGACTTCAGTGGGTCATCTGGGCGGATGACAAAACTCATCAACACATGCCTTGAAACCAAGTCACGGCACAAACCTATTGCTGCTAGCACATGTCACAAACCGTTATGTCCCTCTGCCAACACCACCCACCCGCGTGCCCGTTATCAACGTCACTCCATGCTATCGAGTCTAAGACCTGCACAGACATTATGAGAATCTACAATGCACAGCGTACATTCTGTATCTTCAACAGGCCAACGTACTCACCTAAAACCTGGACGACCACTACTGCCGCCCGCATAGAGGAAGCATGCACCGCAGTTAATCATCACAACTGCACTTCCTCAAATTCCTGTGAGACAGCTGCGCTGCCCTCTGTGGTGACAAGCCCTGCTTCGCCCTCAACACGAAAGGCCACGCCTTCAGCTGTAACCGGCGGGAATGCGTGTGATCCATCCAACGAAGGATCGATTGTGTGCAGCTTGGAAACATCAGAGATACTGCCTGCCGCAATATCCATGCCTGAACCCCACTTATCCGCAGCCACAGAGGGCGGGTGAGAAGGTTTGAAGTGCAAGCGCTGATCCACATGGCCGGCTGGAGCGGATGCCCTCAAATGCTGATCAGGCGCATCCTCAGGCACACTCACCAGTGGATACCCATCGCTCACTTCAGCACCACCAAGCCAAGGATTATGGAAGCCTTGGTGCGCGGTGGGGCCATTGACACTGCCACCATAGAAGCTGTTGCCAGCGGCTGCACCGTGGGTATGTGAAATCTCGCTCTGCGGATTAGTAAACAATGGCGCATCATCTGTGGCCTGATCGGTGCTACTACTTGTGTGCGACATAGGCGCCGCTGCCGCAGAGGGCACAAAGAAGTTGACCTTGGCAGCTGGAGCGTTGGGACGGGGTGGCATCAGCGGGCGGGGTATGCCAGCACTTGGAGTGCTGGAAACCGCTTGCTTGGACCCAGCGTTGAATGTGTCAACATAGCGAGAGCGAACCCCAGTCCGTGCGCGTGCAGAAAACTGGTTTCCACCTCCAGCGAGAGGCGGCAATCCTAATGAGACCGGTGTGGGTGAGGAGGTTGCAACCGCCTCAAAGCTGGAACCGGCTTCTGTTGGCATGTGCTGCCCTGCATTACTGCCATAGCTGACTGAGGTGGGAGGAGGAGGCGGGGGCGCCATGTTTGGCACTTCATCCACACCTTCTTCTCGCCAGCACTTCAGATTCTCGTCATAGTAAAACTTATTGGAAGCGCCCAGCTTGACCTGGCAAAAGCAACATGTCGGTAACATAAGACTGTTTGCAAGCAAGCGCAATAACCCAATGTTTGTGACTGGACAAACAAGTGACTTCTGACCTCATTTTTCTTCTTGACGGCCACCAGTGACAGTCCAGACATGACAGCGTTCGAAAACGTGCGCATAATGGATGCCTGTGAGCTGTCGGTGGAAACCTCCGCTAGCCTGGACGCCTTGGGTGAGCTGGTCGGCGCTGACTCTGCCCCTGCTCGCACGCTGTCATAGGCGTCAAAGTTCTCAGCCGGCTCTGATACGCTCCTTTTGTGCCTTGCAAGCCGCACATCAGGCTCTGATGACGTTTTAGTCGGTGGCCGTCCAGAGTCATGAGCCGCCTGGCCGACATCACCTGTGTGCAATTCCAAGCAGTTTGCATCTGACACAACAAGAGCTCGCACAATAGCGCCATAAAAGCTTTCGGAGCAAATGGCTGACCTTGCGCCTCAGCTTCGCCGCCACCAATGAGCCTATTGATGCCGCGATCCACAGCACGGAACAAGCCGCCCAGCAGCTTTCGTGATGCGCCACCAATGGCAAAACTGCCAAGTCCCTGAATTGCTCACAACCATTAGCAACAATACAGACCCAGCCAAGTACTTACTGTGGCACAGGTATGCCGCCCATGAACTTGCCTGTACACTACTGCGAAGACGTTCTTCAAGTGCGGCGGCTGCCTGGCGGCACACGTCCACATCCACAGCATTTCGCGATGCTGAACGCAATGCTCTGTTCACGCTGTCACAATACTTGAGCGCCTCTACAGGCTTCCCGCACTCAGCGAGCCAATGAGCATACAAGACCTGCAGAGATGACACTGGGTCAACACAACAGCCACACCAGGCAAACAATGTTGAAAACATAGTACCTTGTATGGCTGCAAAGGGAGCAGCACAAACTGCGAATTGCCAGCAGCAAGTGCATGTTCAAAGATCTCCGTGCGCATGATGGCTTCAGGAGTAGCATAAGTTCTTGGGCTGCTCTTGTGGTCGGCACCAATCAGGCACATGCGAGCCGTTGGACTGAACTGCTCTGGTGGGCGTTCGGCAACCAGATAGCACAAGTGAGCTGCCTCAACTTCACCCAGCACACCCCAGAGCCTGTCTCCAAGGTACATTATGACAGCGTCATCTCCAGGGGTCCTGTTCGCCGCCATGATAGCCAGGTGCTCATGCCAGTTGGCCAACAAGTTGGTCCCAGGTGAAATGGCAGCTTGAAACCCGCCAAAAGCACTGGACCCGGAATGCTGTTGTCCCGCAAGTGTCGAGCCAGAGGTGTGGTGCTGTCCATCAGCCTGGCCAGATGAGAAGGCAAGCTGCTCACTATGGTGCACCACCGAATGACAACCCTAGCGGAGAAGAACAGCACCATGCGTACCTGGAAGATGTCCGCTGGACGGCCAGCAAGAAGGAAGTGCAGAGTCTGCATTGGCACGCCTGGAAAAAACGAGCGTGTCGCCACTTCTGCACACGTGTCCGCAAAGACCTTGTCGCCGAGATGGCGCGCGAGAATAAGCGCTGTACCCCATAACTGCCCCTCAACGGCGGCCTGAAGCGCAGCCTTCCTCTTCCCAGCAACCAACAACTTTTGAACAGATGCCGCAGTGGCTTGCAACTCAAACTCGGTGGGGACTCGTTGTAGCACACTCGCTTGCTGCACATCAGCACCCGCCCACACACTCTCCGCAGCATGAGAAGCCAACAACTCTGCAATTGCAGCCTCTGCACCATCTCCGCCCTGCCACCGTGTTCATACATACACATCCAAGGCTCACATGAGACAAGATGCAATGAAAACAATGCATTCATAGCGATGCTACGTTAGCCATTCAATAAGGAAAAGCTTATCAGCAGACTTTCATATCATGTTACCTGTTGATCGTCGGCACTGTCGCCCTTGATGCCAATCGACCGCAACTTTCCGTAATGCTTCCAGAGTACTCGCAAGAACAGGTACAGCATGCGCAAGGCTGCAGGACGCGTAGAGCGCAACTCCTCATTATTACATCTACTTGCACGGTCCTCAATGAACTTGGCAAGCCCATCTTTGGACAATGCTCCAAAACTAAGAACACAAAACAACAAAGCTTAGCGATCAAAACGCTACGTCTACTTGTAGACCAATGCATACGAGCACAAAACAATGCAGTACCTGAGAGGCCCTGGCATCCGGAGCACAGCGCTGACCCAACGATCACCTTCTGAGTCGTCACGATTAGCACTGAGTACATCGGCAAGACGCTGCACGCGCAGCGGGGATAGAACCCAACGCTCGCTACTCGCAGTGTCACTGGTGTAATCCTGCACAGTCATCCACTAGGTCATGATATGCATTCATGCTGATGCAAGGCCCTGAAGTCCAAATGACCAAATGACTCACAGAGTTGGCATGAGTGGCAGTTAGATGCACTGGACTCCGAGGCGCCATCGTCACAACAACACCTCCAAACCCAAAACAAACCAACGGGTGCGGGGGCCGGCCATCCACAGACCTAGGTGTTGCACAGGTGGTTAGCAACTTTCCAGATTTCGCATGAGGTTGCTTGCAGCTAACCTGCAGCCCTCGTCATTATTCTTGGGGGGGTGGTACACCGGTGCTTGCCATGACTGTTGAGGTTGCTGATATGAAGCTTGCGTGTAGTGGTAGCCATTGTCAACAGGCTGAGAGTGAGAAGAATGTGGAGTGAACATATTCTGAGGCGTAAACACTGAGGGCTGCTGTTGGCTGTGATGGGCTTCATAGTACGTGTTGCTTTGACTATACGCCATATGCTGTCCGTGATGTACGCCTGCCGCTGAGTATGCATCCTGATTGGCATTAGCTTGCCATGACGTCTCATGTTGCTGTGCTTGATAACCTTCGCTGCTGTACGAGGTTGAAGGCTGTTCATAGGACCAGTTGGCACTGCTGCGCGCATATTCGCCATCTGCATAGTAATTGCCATCTGTTTGTTGCAGATAGTATGACTGCTGATCAGCTTGCTGCCAGTTGGCCAATTCCTGGACTGGCTCCTGGGAGCCTTGTGCTTCATGTTGCTGGTAGTACGCCTGGTAATCATACTGCTGGTAGTAGCCTGCTGAGCTGTGGTCCTGGGTGGGCCAACCCTGCTGTTGGGACCAATCTTGCTGTTGAGAGGATTGCTCCTGCTGCTGCTGCCTGTGCTGGGCTGGTTCTGCAGAAGCTTCCCACCCTTGCGACCCTTGCCAATGCTGGTAATCACCTGCACTATACGGTTCCTCCTGCGCAATTGTTCCAGGTACCTGATCACCTGCCTGATGCTGTGTGTTGTTGGCGCTGCTATCACGTAATTGGTCAGGCGGCCCTGTCGCCTCGATACCTTCGTCCGCCACTGTACTTGCATATTCAGCACCGTACTGCTGATACTCTCCGGTCGTGGCGCCATGTGACTGCTGCGAATGCAGGTTGACAGAGTCGGACTCACCCGCTTGATGCCCCAAATGCTCCCAGAAATCGTCTTCAGTTGTGACGGGTGCAGCTGCTGAACCATTTTGCCTCGTGTGGTGTGTATACTTTGGGACATCTTTAACAACCTCCTGTGAATGCTGAGCAGCCTGGCCAGATATGCTGGCGGTCGGCTCAGCACCTTCCTGCTGGTATTGATGCTCAGAGGTGTAATCGGCCTGATCGTGTCCGTTGCTTTGCCAGTGTTGGTCATACCCATTGCTGAGCTCTTGGTTATATGAAGCATAGTCGTTGTCCGAATAGCCAGACGCATTCTCTGCATACCAGGAGCTTGTCTGCTCGTCTGTCGTCTGCGCAAACAAGTCCGCTGTGGATGGATCCGCAGCATAACCAAGCTTATTCTCTGTCCCAGGCTGGGGAGGTTCAGTCTGCTTGAAAGCAGAGGAGACCAAGCCCTGACTGGCATCCACTGGCGACGTCTGCGGAGACTCGGGCGGTGACGAGAAAAAGGACAGGGAAGGGTCTACAGAGGTTGATGGTGCAGAGCCAAACAACGACCTCAGATCCTTGGACTGGAACGAGTCACTGGCAGGATTAGCAACAACGCCTGCTGTTACAGCTGTCCCACCAGCACTTGACTCGACTGCTCCCACCACCCCATTGGCATATCCTGTCTCAGTCCTCCATTGATCTACATGGTCGGGCGGCAGATGATCACTCGCAGAAGAAAGCTGACTGTGCTCATCGGTCACAAACGACAGTGCCTCAGGCCAATCAGACGCTGTTCGAGCTGCGGCATGTGGAATGGCGGGACCGCTGTCAGCTGCATCATGAGTGCTTGCTCCAGGAGGAGGCTGTCCTTCATATGAAGCTGATGCCTGATCTTCTGTGCTTGTTGCTGCACCGTCAGATGCAACTGCCTTTTCAGTGGAGTCCACAGCATTGTACTCGTATGAATTTGCAGCGTATGAGACTCCAGTTGAGCCCTCCTCATCTACAGTGGCGCTGGCCTCAGGTGCGCTGCATTCCTCAGATGGCCCAACCACAGGAGCCGCATGTGCTCCTGTCAAAGCGGATGCTTCTGCTGCGCCTACATCTGTGTCCTCAATGTCCGCTGCAGTGTTACTTTCTGGTGCGCTGAGCGCTTCAGCAACCTCAACTGGCGCTGCAGATACCTCTCTTGAGGAGATGTCGGGCTTGGGGTCTACTGTGGCTACAGCTTCCTGTACAGTAAAAGGCAGCGTCAGTTTTTGTCGTGAGCGTAGTTTGTGCAATCTCCAAGCGTACCTCTGTTGTTTCATCCGTGTAATCTTCATCAAGCCAGTCCAGCTGCTCTAGCGAGTCGTCACCACTTGCAGTCGCATACTCTTGTGCATACGAGGGATCATGGTTGTCGAGACCCAGCTCAGCTGCTAAGTCGTCCTCCAGGTCATCGAAGAAGCTTGTGTCTTGACTTTGAGAGTTCACCTGTCCCCAAGGACACATGCATCAGCATGAGCCCCTCGAGGACAAAAATCCCATCAGTAGTCTGAACTGTTGTTATTCCAGACATAAACTAGAGTGCTTGGCAATGAACTCAACAATGTATCCAACATGTGGAACCGTGCGCGAACAAGCTGTACATCCAGCCTATTGCTGTGTGAGGCTTGAAGATTGGATCGTCAGCCAGTGTGACTGTCTGTGTGTCAACACACCGACAGTCACTAGCTGACAACCCACTAATCAAGCCTAAATAACCTGCGAGCCTGCACACGTAACCTCACGTTGCACATCTGTAGCCTGCTGTACGACATACACTACGACGATTGCCACGAAACAATAAATACAGCGCAAGCACTCTGCAAGCAATAAGCCCACCAGCAGCTCCTGACGGTAAAGATGTGATCAGCAGCATCTGAATTGTAACTGCTTAATCAACATGAAAAATTAGCAAAGACCAGTTGCGGATGCTGGAGTCCTACGTTGCAGTACATGCAGTACATCCAGCATCCTACACTGATCCGAGAGTAGCTATAAAGAGTGGAAAGGGTAATTACTTCATAATAAGTGATATAGCGCTGGAGAGCACCATCAAGATGCCTTCTCACAGTGGGACAACTCAAATCTACCGAGAATGAATTGAGGCACAAGCCACCGCCTATACGTCCATGTAATCAGTATGTCCGCGCAGATTATCAGACACTGGCTGGTCTGATCAACTCAGCAAGCAATGAACTCGTACATCATCTATGGTGTTCTGGCTAGCCGCCTCCGGCGCCACCGTGGTCAAGGGCGAGGAGGAAGAAGTGAAGCCAGCACGACTGCTGCCGGGCGGCTGGTCCTGCTCCTGCGGCGTGTCCATACTCAGCGGCAGCGCGTTTGCTCCAATCGTGCCATCACCGCCGCCGCCGCCACCGCCGCCACCACCAAGTCGCTGCGGTCGCCAAATGCCGTTGCGCGTGCCACGTGGCAGTGTTGTCGTCAGCTTGCCAAACCCTAATCTTAGCAGTAGATCTCATAACACAGGCGTAGTGCATGAGTGAACCTGACCAGGTACACCGTACCTGGTAAGTGTGATGCGGCATGACTTGGCTTGGACGGGTATTGCCACTGCACTTGACTTGGACATTTCCATGATGTGTTTTTGTATCATTGGCTTTGGATACAACCAACTGCTGTGATGCATACGACACACAATGCATGTTGTTACATGCATTGTGTGTCGTAATGTGTGGAATGTGAAATGTGTTGTGATAATGTATAAGTAGTGTTTTTATGTGATGCATAATGTAATGCATCACACCATGACAATCTTCAGCTTTACATATGAGAAATGAATACGGTGATGAGATTGGTGCATCTTGTCCCTCTTTCCAATTCATGCGGTCCGTGCCTGCCTGACCGGTCCTTGCACTTAGAACCAGCCCCCTTTGTAGTATTGTGTTACGGCCTAGCTACTACAGCTGGTTATGTACAGTGTATATATAAGTTTAATTAGCGAGAGACAAAAGTTTAATGAACCTTGGTTGGATTATCTTGGTTTGTTATACAAGCTTTGAATGCGTGTGTTTGTGTTTGAGCTTTAACACGAATGCAATGCTTCGCTAATTATAGGCCTGGCTAGTTAGAGCATTTGAATGCATCTAATTAGAAGTGGTTGACTAGGAATTACCCTATTCATGAATGTATGGGCGTCTTGAGTAGGAAGATAAAAGCACATGGCTTTAGTATAATGATTTATTAACGCGATGTGGGCTTATGGGGCCAATCGCGTGAAACATCATAGGAAAAAGCATGTGTAATTATAAGGTTCATTTAAGTCAATCTAAGGCGGCTTATTTGGATCAGATGAATAGAGCGAAGTAGCCTACCCAGGGTGAACAAAAAGGACTTCGCGAAATGAGTTCGCGAAGGGGTTGATTCACCTGCGAAGTGAATCAACATAGTGAACCAAAATAGTTCACTAGTTCAGTTACGAACATGAACTAAAAGTAGTTCACTAAGGGTTCGTAAGTGAACTAAAATAGTTCACTGGTGCAGTTACGAACATGAACCAAAATAGTTCATTGAGTCAGCTACGAACATGAACTAAAATAGTTCACTAAGGGTTCGTAAGTGAACTAAAATAGTTCACTGGTTCAGTTAAGAACATGAACTAAAAGTAGTTCACTAAAGGTTCGCAGTGAATCAAGTGAACCAAGTGAATCACCCTAATATGAGGGGACTAATAGAAGAGGGAGCCAAAAGTGAATCACTGGTGAACTAAGTTAGTTCACTAGTAGAGTGATTCATAAAGCCGACAAGGTAGTGTACTAAAGTTGATTCACTAGTGAATCAACTATTAGATCACTTCGCGACGCGACGTCGCGACAGAAAATCGGCTAAGGCATTTGCCCCCTCCCGCGTGTGCCGATACGCAGCGCGTGACAGCGCCGCCTACCATGGCCGCAAGCACAAAAAACGCGGATTAGCATTATTGGTCACTTTGCAGAATGCCAGTGAACTAATGCCAGGTGAACTAAACTAATCACTTGGGTGAGTGAATGGGGATCTGGTAGGGGGCTTTGAACCAAGTAGGTCTTAGCCAAGATAGTTCCTAGTAAAGCTCATGGCGATGGATTTCGCCATAAAAAAGGAGCCAGTCGCGGGTGGAGGGTAGCCGCCGCACGACTTGAGCTCTGGGCTTTTAAAGCTAAGGTAGGGGTACCTAAGCTAGGTGACCATAACCCTTAAGTTACCAAGTAGTTGTTCATTCAACGAAAGGTGATTAAGGGAGTGTACAGTCACTACATGTAAAGTGTGTGATCACTGTACATAGTTTTAAGTGATAATAACCCCCCGCCCGGCGTAACAGCTGGCCTCGGAGCTTGGTTATACGATTTTGAACCACTCAGGCCGTGGTTTGGGGCCACTTTGATTCGGAAATTTGCGCTTCCGAAGTGCATGCCGAAACAACGCCGGATTGGAAATTATCACAAGTGGCGTGAGACTTTTAATAGTAGCGCCAGTGAAGAGGATTACCGCGAATTAGAAGCCTATTTCGAAGAAAAAAGGCTAGTCGCGGCAATGGCGGAACAGGCGGAAACTTCGAGCCCACCGATTCCCCAGCTAGGGAAAAAGATGGAACGAAGAATAGCCCAGTTGTCGCCATAATACAAGAAATTAGCCTTGGCTTGTTGCAAAAAGGGCAACAAGGCCAAGCAAGGCATCTTGAGGTTGGTGAAGAACCTCGAGAAGAATGAGGAGGAGCTCACACGCTTCCGTGTCCTTGGGGAGCAGAAAATGAAAGAACTCGATGACAAAATATACTCGGTCCAAGTAGGACCAAGTACCAAGTTTCTCAAAATTCCCCCGGCATGGACAGGCAAAAAAGGGGAGGATATAGACGCTTGGTGGAACCAAGTCGAAGTGACTTTGGCTACGGTTCCAGAAAGGCAAAGGTTGGGTTTTGCCGCGGGATACTTAGGTCCAGAACCACTTCAGTTGTGGAAGGACCATAGGTCTCATTTGGTTGAGCCCACCTTTGAATCCTTAAAGGAGTTTTTGTTTAGCCAATATAGGACAGTGGACCCCGGGCTTGATGCTAGGGATAAGCTATCCGACTTGAAACAATTGGGCAAGTTGATCACGGAATTTGTGAGCCAATTCAACCTGTTAGCGGCTCAGGCTGCAAATGGGGGAAGGCCACTAAGCCTGATTGAGAAGGCCAACCTATTCATTCGAGCCTTGGATTCTAAGCTCCAAAAGCAACCAGATATTATGCGGTTGCAAAAGACCGATATAGAGTGGACTCAGGAGAAGTTCACGGAGCTTGAGAACACGGCGAGATGGGTCGGCCGGAATTTGGCTAGCATTAACAAAAGGGATAGAGAAGAGGGTGGAGACAAATCCGGGGGAGGAAAGGGAAAGAGGAGAAAAGGATTTGCCCCTCAATCGGAGATGGAAAGTCCGGTTGAAAAGGAGAAGTCTTCAAAGACCCCTTTAAAGAAAAAGGGTAAAAAGCCGTTTGGCAAGAAACCCTTTAAGCCAGCCTTTCAGGGCAAGGCAAGACTCTCCAGTGAAGAGAAGGAGAGAAGAACTCGCGAAGGTTTATGCTTCAATTGTGGCGAAAAGGGGCATATGGCCTCCAAGTGCCCGAAAAAGGGAGCAAAGCCGACCGAGGATCCTGCCAAGTGACGGTGTGGGGTGGTTGCTTGTATAGGAACGGCGCCAAATGAGCAAAGTAGTGGGCGACTTGAGAACAATAGTTGTATAGCTACAACGATGAAGTTGCCTATGAAATGCGATGTTTGTTTTGGGAATGAGTTTGAAGATTTGCCAAGAATTAATTCACTTGAGGTAGGGCATGAACGAATTCTCATATGCGTGCCACTTCGTGAGTTAACAAGTACTTTGACAAATTATTGGCAACTAAAACAAACTAACCCCGAAATTAAGGCGTGTGTTCTAACACCTAAATATTATGGTAAGTGGCAAAGGTTGTTAGGCGGTATGCGCCGTATGGGCACATTACCAAGGGCCAAATCACCTTTTGCCACTGACTTGCAAATATGGTGTGATGATGCAAGTGATCGCCGAGGTTCACAAATAAATCCTAGGCTTAGTATGGTCTTCGATGCATTAGTGAATGATAGGGCATGTGGTGTCTTAGTTGACACTGGTGCCTTAGAGAATTTTGTAAGTGCCGAATTGGCAAAAAGAGTCTCGGCCACCGTTGAAACTACCAATGCTAGGGCAAGCCTAGTAGGTGAGTTACATTGTGAAGTAAGTGGCGTGACAGAGTTGCTAATTCGAATGGGGGATTATAGGACCAAAATTAAGCTGTATGTGGTCAAGTCCCTTATTCCAGGCATAGACGTGATATTAGGTGATAGTTGGCAAAAACACGTGAAGTTAGAATTAACAAGCGTGCCACCTTCTATTACAATCACACAAGGTGACAAGCGTTTTGCTTTGACACCTAGTAGGAACCGTAAGCCTAACAGAAGGAGTAAACCCACCATCGACCCAGTTGATCAATGGTTAAAGGGTGACTCCGAATTGGCTGTAGGTTGCCTAAGCATAGTGGGGGACTTGGAAGAACCAAGTGAAATTGATTGGGAAAAGGTACACCCGGTGGTGAGGGAGTTTATGGATATATTCTCCGCGGATCTACCAAGTGCACCGGCAAATAGGTTTGTCTCCCATTTAATCCCACCAAAGAAAGGGGCTGGGCCTCCGCCGTTAAGGCCATTGTATAGGCTAAGTCCCAAGGAACGAGATGAAGCAAAGAAGCAGGTGAACTATCTCCTAGAAAGGGGTTTAATAGTCGAATCGCAAAGCCCCTATTCGGCTAATGTAATTTTTGCCGAAAAGAAGGGAGGCAAGCTCCGAATGTGTGTTGATTATAGGTCATTAAATGCACAAACGGTGATGAATGCCTTCCCCTTACCGCGTTTGGATGATTTGTATGATCAACTAGTTGGGAAGTCGTGGTTTAGCACCCTCGACCTAACTAGTGGTTATCACCAAATACCTATCGCGATAGAAGATAGGTATAAGACAGGGTTTAAAACCCCTATGGGTCATTATGAATATACGGTGATGCCATTTGGCTTGTGCAATGCGCCGGCCACATTCCAAGCGGTAATGAATGAAGTATTTAAAGAGGAGGTAGGGAAATTCGTCCTAGTGTACTTGGATGATGTTATTGTATTTTCAAGTACAAAAGAGGAACATGTGCTTCATTTACAAAAAGCCTTGAGTAGGCTAAGGGAGCATAAGTTCTTGGCGAATTTCAAGAAGTGTGACTTCTTTGCAAGGGAAGTAGAGTACTTGGGTAATATTGTGAGTGAAGATGGAATAAAAGGCGATCCAAAGAAACTCGAAAGGGTTAAAGACTGGGCAGTTCCTAAGAATGTAACGGAGTTACAGAAATTCTTGGGTTTTTGCCTATGGTTCCGCCGTTTTATTTTAGGCTATTCAATTATAGCCGCCCCACTCACTACTTTGACAAGTACCCGAAAACCCTTCGAATGGGGTCCTAAGGAGCAACAAGCCTTTGAAAGGCTTAAGGCTGCTATGACCTCACTTCCGGTATTGAAGTTGCCGGAAATGGACAAGCCATTTCAGGTAATAAGTGATGCCTCTTTGGCAGGAACCGGGGCTATACTAGTGCAAGAGGGGCACCCAGTAGCCTTTAAGAGTTTCAAGTATAAGCCCGCGGAGAAGAATTACTCGACCACCGATCAAGAATTATTAGGTGTTGTGAAAGCGTTGCATAGATGGAGGTGTTACTTAGAGGGGAGACATTTTAAGGTGATAACTGATCACAACCCCTTAGTACACCTGAATACGCAACCTAATTTGTCGCGACGCCAAGTAAGGTGGCATGAGTATTTGGTGCGATATGATTTTGATTGGGAATATAGGCCAGGTAGGATAAATGCGGCAGATCCTTTAAGTAGGCATCCCGCATTGTCCGAGGATTTGGCGTTACTTGCATTGGATTATGTGAGTGACATTCCTAACCAAATAATCGCAAGTTATACTAATTGCCCGGAGTTCCTTTTGGAATTCAACCAAGTGTTAAAACCACATGGGGCATTTTGGTATAAAGATGAAGAAAAGATTGCGGTTCCAATGGATGGGTCACTTAGGTCAAAGGTGATTGAAGAATCACATAATTCCCCTTACCGTGGCCATTTTGGTATAAGGAAAATTACCGAGTCTTTGGCTAGGAGGTATTGGTGGCCGACCTTAAGAATTGATGTCGAAAGCTTTGTAAAGAATTGTGACTCATGCCAAAGGAATAGATCCGTAAGGACAAAACCGGCCGGGAAATTACAACCTTTGCCCATACCAGAGGGGGCTTGGAAGTCAATGTCTGTTGACTTCATAGTCCAATTACCTAAAACGGTAAAAGGGAATAATAAAATGGTTGTATTTGTAGACCGGTTTAGTAAGGTTGTTCACTTAGAACCAACTCCTCCAAAATTCACGGGCGAGGATTTTGCCCATGCCTTTTTCAGGAGATGGTACTCACAACATGGGATGCCCGTGGATATGATTTCGGATAGGGATTCGCGGTTCACTTCCACCTTGGCGTGAATTTAGTGATACATTACATTTGGATAATAAGTTATCCACCGCGTTTCATCCTCAAACAGATGGGCAAACCGAACGTGTGAATCAGACAGTGGAACAACTATTGAGGCATTACTCACTAAAGAATTTTAGAGATTGGGATACATATCTCCCTTTCGTTGAGTATGCCATCAATGATTCAGTGAATGAGTCAACGGGGATGACACCAGTTTATATTGGTTATGGCCGCCATCCATTGAGTCCAATTGAGGCTTTAATGGAGAATATGAGGGCTAGGAAAAGAGTCAACCCCTCGGCTCAAATTTTGGCTCAACGATTAGGGCAGGTGCAAAATGAAGCCAAGAGGGCCTTATTAGCAACCCAAAATCGTATGCGTCAATATGCCGATGCCAAGAGGGCAGAGGCCGTGTTTGAAGTGGGACAAGAAGTCCTACTTAGCACGAAGAATGTGAGGATGGAGTCTCTCGATGGGGCCCGAAAACTATTACCCCGATGGCTTGGACCATTTAAGGTAATAGAAAAGATAGGGGCTGTGGCATTCAAGTTAGAATTGCCACCGAGTCTTAAAATACATAATGTATTTCATGCCTCGCTATTGAGAACCTATCACTCAAATGGGTCGGTGCAGCCATCACCACCCCCAATGTTTATAGAAGGAGATTGGGAGTATGAAGTGGAGGGTTTAATAACCCACAAAGGCCGGAAAGGCAGATCTCCCAGTTACTTTGTGAAATGGAAGGGTCATCCGTTCGAAGCATGTGAATGGGTTGACGAACCTAACATGCGATCACCGCTTCTGATAAAGAAATATTGGAGGGAGCTAACGGTTGCCCAAAGATGAAGTCCAGGTAGGTCCATTTCTGAAAATATATATTTTCCGCCTTTAGAAGTAGTTCCACATTTTGACCTATCAAGTTACTGATCATGGCTTGTTTTCCTAGGTTGGAAAGCGTGGAGAAAGAAATTGAGCAGAGACGCTCAATAACTAAAGGGGGAGCATTGTTACGGCCTAGCTACTACAGCTGGTCATGTACAGTGTATATATAAGTTTAATTAGCGAGAGACAAAAGTTTAATGAACCTTGGTTGGATTATCTTGGTTTGTTATACAAG
>RHPI01002090.1:64213-95614 GCA_009103225.1 Chlorokybus atmophyticus
GGGCGGCGGCGAAGAGCAAGTGGTTGGAAAAGCACACAATGTGTGTCAAACATTTCTTCTAAAGCGCGTGTGTAAGCATGCATTGGCATGACGGTAAGCTGAAAAACACTGATCCGTGACACATTACGCTTGTGACTGATGGACGCTAATCATCGGAGTGTGACGCATAGCATTGGACATCGCTCAACTGCATGCTGCAAAAGTGCGAGCTTACTAGAATATGCTGCATTGCTGAGGTTTATGCAAGGCAAAAGGGTGAGAACTTACGGGGGGAAGTTGATGTCGGCGTAGGGGAAGGTGAATGTAGGATAGCCATTGCCGGCTTCGGTGACTGCGCTGATGTTGATGGATCCAGTGGCGCCGCCTCCTAGGCTGGCTGTGAGGGGGATGCAGACCTGCTCCCCAAGCCAGACCGGGATCACCGAGCCGTCCGCCTTGGTGGACCCGCTCCAGGAAACCGTCGGGGCAGCCGCTGCCAGCGACGCCGCCACGAGCGCCCAGGCCAGCAACGCCAACGGCGCCATGCGGGCCATAGACCCCATCGCCGCCCTACCCCACCGCCGCCACCGCCACCGCCGCCCCCCGCCGCTCAGCCCAAGCCTGGTGGTTGCCCTACACACAATGACGGTTAACTTCGCTCCCACACAAGCCAAGCTTCGGGCAGTTATTTTTGTGCGGGTTGGGTATGCAATGCATTGCGACTGAAATGTGTTTCCCGGTTCTGCAAGGTCCTTCCCTAATCAGGACTATCAACTGTCCCATGCGATGGGATGGTTGTGAGCCAGGTGGAGAGGTCCCAGAGGGAAGTTTGATGAAGGTTGTTGGGAAATTGGCCCCGCGTGGCGACCGTTGCATGAACGTCTTCAAAATTCCGGCGCAAGGATCTCCATCACGTGCGGTCGAACCGCCGTGCTGGCAGCGCTGACGAGCGCAAAGTTACCTCCGATATAAGACAACATGCCCTTCGGGCAAAAACCTATCAATGTGATGCTTTCAAAGCAAATAAAGAGCGTTAACCAAAAGCCTTCAAGGGCAATTTGTTAGAACTAGGAAAGTCTCTCTTCATGGGAGTCTCAACGCCTCGCATAGCCTTTGAAGACTCTTCATTACGTCACATATGATGCTGTCACGATACACATAATCCTACTGACATCAATTGCCGTGTTACTATTTATTTTTCCAACATACTTTTTACAAGATAATAAATCTGTATGAAAGATGAAAGCTTATTGTACTTTACGTAGATTATATTTCACGTCCAGTGCGACATGCATGTAATGATGCTCAATGAGCACATAAAATACGCAAGACATCTTACAATATTAATAGTATAATGTAACCTCCAAGCATGTTTATCATCATCCATTTTCGTTACAAGCAACACACATGTCTCCACCGTAGAGACATGTGTGTTTTTGTTTTAGTCATGACGATATTCCTTGTTACAACGCGTGCTGTTTTTTGTTCAATTGCAAGGAGATTTTGACAGCACATGCTGTGCAATGCTTGTCACAACATGTTGACAATAAATGTCGATTTTTTGTATATAAGATTGACATTTGTATACAATGACATGTATTTTGTATTCAACGTCATACGTCGGTAGTATAGTACATGGAGTGTCAACCGATGCGTTACAAGAACCGCCTTGCAGCAATTGCTGCTTCATATAACAAATCGAACCAATCATGTAGTTGTGCATCGGCGTATATGTTTCTCATATATGCTTGACGTTTCTAAAACCAATTTGTATAATATATTTGTTATAAACCTTTTGTAAATGAAAGTTGGATGACACCCCCCCTCCCCCCCTCCCTCCCTCCCTTCCATACGGCATTGCACTATGAGTTATTTTGTATCCTTAACAATACAATTAATGATGTGTTTATTGTTCTACGGAATGTGTACATAACGTCGCAAAATGTTTCCCCTGCCGGCCGACTAAATATTGGCAATGGCCGTGCAGCTGAGGATACCCATTTAGAATGTCCTGGCTCAGTCCACCTGCAATCTTGATAAAGAGACCTGTGTATAACGGCTGTCACAATTGATCGGCGGCCGTCTGCATAAAGGGACCGACCCTAATTGATAGGTACCTATAAGGTACTCAGCAGTTAAGCAAAGGGGACTTGACCTAATAAATCGATACCCAACAGTTGGGCACATGCGACTTTACATGAAAGGTAATTAACTGTTAGGTGCCTGTACAGTACCTTATGTAACCTAACGATATTTTTGAAGGTACTAACAGGTGCCGTTGATACTGTGAGAGAGAGACGGCATGTCAACAAGCAAAATTGCCATTTAAAAAGATAAACATAAATTAATAACACATTACATGCTGTTGCTATACTGTGAACTACTACTACTCCACTACCCTCCACTACCCTCAGGGTGTATGGCTTACACTAGGTCCTAAACAAAGTCGCTGCTCTTTCGCTCCTGCACCGCCGCTCCTCCTCCGCTTCCACCGCCTTGTCGCCACTCTAGCACCTCCGCCTGGCCTGCTTAGCAAGCAGAGCGGTTGGGCTGTTACGCAACACAACAGCATTATACACACACACGCAAACAAATTCACCTACTATGCCATTGCCGCCGCCCTGGCCTGGCCTGGCCTGGCCTGGTCGGCCTAATCTGCTCGCAAGAAGGGCAGTGTGACGCTACGCTATTGTTACGGCAGCCAGGGAGGCTGGGCGTAATACATAAGAATGAGAATAGTCATAAATCCCACCATGGTCTTTTATGGCTAAGATGGCCGGACCCTTGTCGTAACAATTGGTATCGGGGCTGACAACCTAAAGGTCGTGGGCTCGACTCCCAAGGGGGATAGAGCAGCGATTTTTCGGTTGGCAAAGATCCGGGGATGGATGAACCCGCGGCCTTGGGCAAGCCGCAGGTAGGAGAGACCCGCGACCTTGAGCAAGTCGCGGTTAGGGGACGGCAAGAACGCGATGCGGCATGGCCGGTCGCTAGAACGTTCGCCAGCGTGCGAGCGAGAATGTTTGCCGGCGTGCGAACAAGAACGAGATCGAGGATCTCGAGAACGACAATGCGGGCTGGGCAAGTCGCGTCGAGTCGCGCAAGAGGCGCCGGCCGAGAGAAGCATTGGTCGAGACAGCTCGGTCGCCCGCCCCGCGGGCGACCGAGGGCTGAGAATCCCTATAAGGATACGCACGAGGGCGTGCTAAGTTCTAATGGGGAGGTATGTTACGGCAGCAAGCGAGCTGGGCGTAATACATAAGAACAGAAATAGCCATAAATACCAACCATGGTCTTTTATGGCTAAGATGGCCGGACCCTTGTCGTAACAATTGGTATCGGAGCTGACAACCTAAAGGTCGTGGGCTCGACTCCCAAGGGGGATAGAGCGGCGATTCTTCGGTTGGCAAAAGTTCTAAGGAAAGTGCACCGCGGCCTTGGGCAAGTCGCAGGTCGGAAGGAACGAAAGGGACGGCAAAGAACGCGATCTAAAACGGTCGCTCGAACAGAACGTTCAAGAGAACGGCAGACAACGTTCTCGAGAACGAGAACGAGAACGACCGCGCGGTGTTGACCCGCCGGTCGTAGAAATGACCGAACTGAACCGGTCGAGATGGCTCGGTCGCCCGCGGGCGGAGGGCTAAGAAAAAGAACCCTATAAGAAGTAGCCGAGGACGTGCTACATTCTAATGGGGGAGGTGTGTTACGGCAGCCAGGGAGGCTGGGCGTAATACATAAGAATGAGAATAGTCATAAATCCCACCATGGTCTTTTATGGCTAAGATGGCCGGACCCTTGTCGTAACAGCTATTGCGCTCAACACAATGACATTCACACATGTTTATAAATGCAAACAGGCTCACCTGCTGTGCCGCCGCCGCCGCCGCACATTTGCCAAACTTGCTTGCGCTGCTATTTGGGCAGCAGCAGCGTTTCAAATGCACGACGGCTTCAATGGCGCTAACGTACCATCAAATAGTACGAGTGTGCCATGGTATCTGTATCCTCATGGACCTACGGTACCATCGCAATGGTATCATAGGTTCATTAAGTGTTCTAGTTAACTATTTCGGACTGATATGTCAATGTCCCACCTCGCCGCCATCGCTTCCCTAAGTTAAGACTAAGCAGAGACTTGCTTACTAAAAAAGGCATATCGCCGCTACGGGCTTTGTACGGTCGATGGCCGGCCGCCGGTAAAAGGGACTAACGGGTATCATTAGTTGCCATTGGGGGCTTAAGAATCCATCTAATTGCTATTATAAGTAAGTCGCCGCGGTGGTCCCTTTACCATCGGCGTTCGGCCGTCGTCACAATTTGATTTCGATTTTATCAACAAGAGCTCATTGTTGAGAGCTTGTTGCAGACGTTTGATGTACAGCAAGATGACAATGCGTGAATTGTATAAGCGCTAGCTGTAAGTTTGACACAGTCTTCAGGCCTTGATTGCATGCGCATGCTTTGCAATCAAGCCTAGCGCTTTGATGCTCAAATGTTGTTATCTTGTTCTAATTTGCTTTACGGTATCTTGAAATCGATGCTGCTCTTTGCTACGGTATCAATTGTCAATATTTAACTGCCTCACACATCTGCATCCCATAGCACTTCACGCATTGACCCAGCGCGTCTTTGCTAAGGTGTTTGATAGGGTGAGGGTGTCCTATGCAAGGCAACTCTCATAAGAGATGATCCTATCCTCGGCCTTTGTTGCCTTGCACATGACACCCGCAGTTGCGTAGTAGGAGTGTCCCATGCAAGGCAACACAAAGGCTAAGAATATGTGAATGTACACATGCCATTACGTTATGTATGTGCGGCACATACACAACTACCGCACGCATTTCCTATACACTTGCATGATAGCAAAAAGTAGTGCAGATGCAAGTGCAATGCCATGCCATGCAATGCCATGTCATGCTCATGCAAGTGAGCACATAAAATTAGCCAAGCACATGCAAGGGTTAGGATTGAGTAATAAGTCACTTCAGCTTACCATCCAAATAAAGCCTTCAATTGCCTCTCGGCCCGTTAGGTGCGATGCAAATCATCGTGGGGAGCATTGCAGCAGATAGGGTAACCCACAAGTGAATAGTGTGTGACTACTGCAGTTCTTCTATGCAACGCGCGGGTGTGTTGCGTATGGTGTGCATGTGTGCTTGCAGATGCAATGACCATCGTAAGACTGCGAGACTTGCATTTCCCGTGCTGGCTTGGTATATGCACCATCAAGGCTTGAGACGCTTTTTTACATCCAAGCGTGAAGTACAAGCCAGGAAGGCCGGCCAGGCACGCCCAGCTGGAGCACATAACTGCAATGGTGATTAAGTGTGTTTATCTATCAGCTATGTATGTTTCCATGGTAACAAGTCTATTGCGTCCAATGTACATACGCAAGACTGAGTGACTGACGGAGACTCTAGCATAGCATGGCAACAAACAATGCACATACAGAGTTTGGCACTGGTACACAACCAAGTCAGCGGCAGGCAGCAGCCAGCATAGGTGATAGTGAAAAGTACACATTGGCCTTTGGCAAGCAGTAGCACGCAGCAGTAGGCAAGTCCGACAGTACACAAGGAATGTGTCAATCCGCATTAGGCAAGCAGTAGCAAGTTGCGGCAGGCAGTACAGCAGCCATACAGTTATCGAATAAGCTGTGCCATACATGGTTGGCTAGAGGTCTGCCACCATACCTAGTACCTGATATGTGACGAATCACATAGCAATCAATGCCAAGCAAGTACAACAAGCTAGAAGCCAATTGCAACCTGCCTGCATGTGCTAGCCCTACAATTGCAGCACGTAGCAAGAGCAGTCTTACATACACAATGAGCAGGGCGGGTGTTATGCAGTTGAAGGATCTGGTCTGTCTTGCTCTTGCTGTTGATGCTTACAACACGCACTGACATACTTGCAATGACACACAACAAAAGGCTATTGCAAAGCATGTGCTACCCCTACCACTGCAGCAGGGCAGCTGCGTGGAAGATCACAGGCAGGAGGAAAATATCAAATTATGTACGACACCAACAGTTCGAGGTGTCCCTGTGTTGCTTGCTACTGAGACAACAAACTAACGTCACGAGCGCAGCTTACAGTTCAGCTGTGCCTGACGCCTCGTCAATAGCAAGCTCACCACTGTCCGCGATCTTGATCACCTTGGAGGTCTTGCCACTAGATGAACCGTAGCCCTCAACCTTGGTGACAACGTCCATTCCCTCAATAACCTTGCCAAAAACCACATGCTTGCCATCCAGCCTGTGATGCAACAGAATGTCAGCTCTGGCTGGCAGGGGATACACATGCATGCTCATACGATTCAGAGCATCATAGATACTGAATGTGCAACGTTACCAGCTCGTCTTCACAGTGGTGATGAAAAACTGAGAGCCATTGGTATCGGGGCCAGCGTTAGCCATAGACAGGAACCCTGCATAGCAAACACAAGTAAGCAACCAAACCGATATCCATGCAGACAGCCATGCTGATCTACCTGGGCCGGTGTGCTTCAACTTGAAGTTCTCATCAGCAAACTTGATGCCGTAGATGGACTCCCCGCCCATCCCGTTGCCATCAGTGAAGTCGCCGCCTTGCAGCATGAACTGCGGGATGACGCGGTGGAAGACGGAGTTCTTGTAATGCAGCGGCTTGCCCTTGTTGCCAACGCCCTTCTCTCCGGTGCAAAGCGCACGGAAATTCTCTGCACCACCAGTACAAGGAAATAGCTCAGATGCTGAGCATAAAACAAAACCAACCAAACAACCATGTCTCATGTGCTCACGACTTGATGCCAGCAGTGAACTGTGCAAAGAAGCTGCGCAACAGTGCATGAGAATAATACACGAATGCAGTGCCTTACCGACTGTCTTAGGCACCACCTTGCCGAACAGACCAATCACGATGCGGCCTGTTCACACAAGACATACAGTGGTGATGACGATAATTTTTTGCAACGAGTACAAAAGCCGCGACTACTGCGACTAGCACTGGCAGCACCTGCCGGCGAGCCATCAATCTCAACGTCGAAGTACACCTTGTTGGTGACTTCAGCGTCCCCAACAGACTTCCCGCCCTTCTGGCCAGCAACAAACGGCCTCAGCACAAAACATGCAGTTGCCATGTCCGGAAGCAAAGGCAATGCTGCATTACGTTGCGAGTGCAGCTTATGAGTTCAGTGGCAGAGCAACGGCTGACAAGCAACAAGTATGACGAGGGAGATGAAGGTGCATGCACAGGAGCACACTCACCTTCTTGGCCTCGCATGAAGCCGCGACCGCAAGCACGAGAACAGCAAGCAGCCACCACTGACGCGCCATAACTACAGCACTGACACACGCATTTTGTTAAGTCAATACCACAATATTACAAAGGACCATGCGCAGCGTCACACTCGACCAAACAACGGCAAAGCAAACGCACACCACGCCACGCCATTGCATGCAAAGCGACCAAGGCGCACAGTTTCGTGCTTGTCCTCAGCAGCTGACCTGGTTCACCTTCCCGCCTGCCGCCCACGACACCGAGGACACCAACAACACCAACGCTGGCAACGCCACTGACACTGCCGCTGCTCAAAACCCTAACCGACTAACGTTACTGATACAGAACGGAAACGTTACGTCTGTCCATAACCCGCTCTGCCAAAAGAATGCATGTAACGAGCACAGTTGATGGATTGTATTCTTGTATCCTACATCAAACGCGAAACTTTCACCTCTTACAACAGAAGATAGATATCTTTACCGTAGCGATATCCTCGGCGTCCTTGATATAGACGGCCTAGTCACGTGTGTTGTGCTCGCAGTGAAGTGTTTGCTGCCTGCTGTGTTTGGTCTTCTGCTCTGTCTGAGGGTTCTTCTCAGGGTTAGTCTCCCCAGGGGTTTCTCAGGTGGGGGCGGGGGGCGTGGAGTGGAGGGTGCTTGCGGCGGTAGCCATGGGGGTGCTTGCGGCGGAGAAGGAGTCGAGTCTGGGGTCGCTGGGGAGCGGAGGGGGCGGAGGAGGAGGAGGAGCAGGAGGAGGAGGTAATGCCATGGGCGCTTACACCTTCGCCGCCGCACCCAAAGCCCTGCCCATGAAAGCGGGAAAGAGGAACAAGACGCCGCCAAACCCTCCACACCAGGTAGGAGCAGTGGAAAGACTGTGTTTTCAATCCAACGCCTTGTAATGGTATCTCAGCTTGGTGAAGTTATCAACAGTGCAACAGTCAACCCTACAGCACTGGGTTCACTAACACTGTTGCCAAAAGCAGTGACGACACCCACTAGTGTGCGTGTACAAACGCATTGTTGATTGTGCGCTCGCACCCAGTCAAATCAGGGTTTCTGAGTAGGCTTACTGCAGCAGCCCTATGATTATGTCTTTATGGCGCGTTTGTGCTGCTTTGCACGCGTTTGATAGATAAGTCATTCTGCTAAAAGTTCTTGCATACAGATATGATATGCGCTATGGTATGACGTGAGTCAATGCCGTTGCTACCAATAGCAATGTGAGTACAATTTCACACTTCACAACCATCCAGGGTCCTGCGAGCGCAGGGGATGCCAATGCCGCGGCAATGAACATAATGTTCGACCGCCGCGTGGTCCGTGGCAACACCTACGCCACACAGGTAAAACTACCCTACCCCCACCCCCCACCCCCCTCCACAACCTATGCCCGCACTCCACCACACATACCCACATATACAACATCAGGTGCTGCCGGCCGTAGCGTTGGAGGCCGAGGCCACTCAGCGTTCTGTGGCGGGCAGCACCACGCAGTCCCTCGGCAAAAGCAAGAGCTTGAAGAAGCAGCAGAGTCAGTCGACGCCGAGGCGGGGTTCCCTCATCGCCGGTGACAACACCGAGCCTGTGCAGGGCCGCAAGCACATGGACGTGCAGACGGACGTGTACCTCGAGGAGCTGGTGGACCGGATCCCCGAGGCCGACGTGGACACGCAGACCGACGAGTTCATGGACAGGCCGCCAACGCCGCTGTTCATCCCAACAAAGTCTGGTGTCGACGTGTACACGCAAGTATGTGGTCATTGTACTCATACAATATCCACAGGCACATACCCACACGCGCACACGCACACGTACACGCACGTTCACGTACACACATTGGCATGAACTTTTGCATGGTTGACTCGGTCAGATTGAGGAGGGTGACTTGTTCAACTTCGATCGTGAGGTGGAGCCGCTGCTTGAGGTGCTGGTCGGCAAGGCCCTGGAGCAGGGTCTGATGGAGGTGATGGAGGAGGAGGAGCTCGCCAACCTGCGCGCGCACCAGGAACACTTTGAACAGGTGGGTGAGCCTCACTCACTCCGTTTCCTGCTTGCGTGTTTCAACGGATGAAACTCAACAAACGTGTGTTGTGCACACAGGTTCGCAATGCGGAGCTTGTGGCCGCCCAAAGGCTCGAAGCTGCAGAGAGAAGGCGGATTGAGGAGAAAGAGAGACGTATTGCACAAGTACGTAATGGGCAATGCGTGTGACTCATGGGGTAAGCACTTTGTGACATGATTGTTGGTTTGCAGGAGAAGGCGCGTGTGGCAAAGGAGAAGGAGGTGCGCGAGAAGGTGGCCGCGCAGTCGTTCGCGCGGTCGTACCTGTCGGGCATGATGACTTCCGTCTTCAAGAACCTCTACTCGGCCGGCTTCTTCTACGACCCCGTCGAGAAAGAGGTGAGTAGATGCGTGCGTGCGTGCGTGCGTGTGTGCGTGCGTAAGTGGATGTGTGCATTGGCTCTCGCACGCTTGTGCATGTCCAAGTTCTTATGTGCTTGGGCTCATGCAATTGCATGCGTGTAGCAAGTCTGCATGGTTTCATGCATTCACAGCGACTTAAAAGCCATATACCACACAGAGATGCAAACCCACACGCCCCACGCGTGCAGGTCAAAGAGCACTTCATGCCTTGGCTGGTGTCTGCAGCCGCCGCCGACGCAGAGAGGGAACGCATTGCTCGCGCCGCAGTTGAGCAGCTGGTGAGTGGAAACACACTAACATCATCACCATCATCGCATTGAATTGCACAGATTGCAGAGCTGAGACAGCAGCCACACGCACACGCACACGCACACGCATACGCACACAACTGCTCTGTGCAGATTGCGCATACGGTGAGGGTGGCAGAGGAGCAGCGGGCAGCGGCGGAGGTGAAGCGGGCGCGGGAGCGCACGGAGGAACTGGAACGCATCGCCGAAGCCACACGCAGGTGTAAATACAGTGCTTGTGATGATAATGACAACGATGATGATGATGGTAATTGTCATCAGCATGGCTATGACCATGACAGCATTGAAGTTAATGCCAACATCTGACTGTGTGCAGGGAAGCGGAGGCTGCGCGTATGGCCGTGCAGGAAAAGTGCGCGCTTGCTGGCAAGCTGCTCAGGCTCCTGTGTGAAAGAAGGTGTGTGCGTGCGTGCGTGTGTTGGCATGTGTGCTGATGCGTGTGCGTTTCGGCGATGGTGACCACCTACTACTTGTTCACAACAAGCAAACTACGCTGCCTTGCCAATTCCAGGACCATATCGGAGGAGCAGTGCACAGAGGCACGCAAAGGACTCGAAGCGCAGGCGCAAGCCCGCATTGATGAACGCGAACAAGCCCGACAGGTGCCGAGCGACACACACATAACTCACCACTTGCTGCTACAAGTGTTCTGTCCCCACACACACAACTTGCCCACTTACCAACAGGAGCAAATATCGGCATTCCGTGCAAGCGCGATGTCGGACGCCGAAGCGCGTGGAGAAGAGTACATCGAGGTGCCCGAGAGCGACATCCCCGTCAGCCTGCCTCCGCCGGCCGACACAGGTGTCGACCTCAACGACGAGGGCGCCGTCAACAAAGCAGTGTTGCAGATATTGCTTGAGAAGGTGAGAGGTTACGAAGTTACTTGTTTGTTGGGTGTGGAGTGTGACGCCTGAAGGTTGTGTTGCAGGGCACTGTGGTGCAGTCGGACTTGGTCGTGGCGCTGGCGCTGGACAATATTAATGGGAGCACTCAAAGAGAGAGTGGTGCTGGCGTGAGTGATGCGACTGTTACAAGTTCAACTGCATTAGAATTGTGAACTTCAGCAAGCCTAATGCAGTATCAATCAGTCTAGATTTGTAACTAGTGTGGTGCGCTGTCACCATCGTCAATGGCAAGCTCACTTATCCTCTTATCCTGTTTGAGGCCTTCTTGTCTTGTGGTGTGCGAACAACCACCACAACACAAGTGCGAGTGTTGACACATGCTTCCTTTGTCGAGCTATGCAGCTCGATGAATAGAACACATGCGTGCACTGTTTTCTGTATGTGTTTAGATTATGCAGCCAGCCCTCACACCCTGTTCTAATGTCAACATCAGCCACATGCGAACTCTGATGCGTGTCAAGGCAGGTTGCCATTTTATGGAACACTGACCCATCATAGCGGCTGCCTGGCTGGTTTGCTAACGCGCATTATGTGTTGTCGGTTGAATTGACTGCAGTTGTGTGCACGTGTGCGTCAATCACGCTAAAAACGAGTGTCAATTAAGGCGCTCTCCCTGGGCAACAGGTCATTGAACACTATGTTGGCCATGCGTGCTCAATCTAATAACATCACACCAGTACAATGCCTGATCTAGAGGGGCCTAGAGTACAAGCAGGCACAATCATGCGCAAGAGTGCGCGCGTCAACACGCACTCGTCTCCCGTGACGAGTGGCCACTTCTGCGGAGCGAAGTTGAACCGCACAGCTAATACGTACTCTTCTGCGCAATATTACGGGAAAGCCTTCAGCTTGTTGTAAAGCTTACCCCCGCAACCTTTGTCATGCACCTCCGTCATGATCTTGCTGGGCGGGTCAGCGAGCCGCATGTCCAATCGCTGCAACTCGCCATCTTCCACCGTGACAAGGAGGATAGCCAACACCACCTCCCGAGAAACAGCCTCCAGAGTCTTCCATGTCACAGGCGACATTGTGCAATGGTAGTTACTGTCTCTGTTGTAGTGGCGGGCGTAGTAGCAGCGCCTTTTCCCGTTCCACTTCAAACTCCCCGTACGTTATGAGCAGGCTGGCTCCTTTTAGTTGCGGCATGCAAAAGGCCACATGCGTCATGTCAACTCGATGAGCTGGTCGCATGCGGTAGCATTCATGCGCTTGAGCCTTCAGCACTGAGGGAGAAGGCCACAATCTCTGGTCGTACTCCTCTTGCTCCGCTTCGACGGCGTCCCTCCACAGCTTGTTGATGCATTGCACGTGCGCAGTCTTTGGGAGGCAACACCTTTGTGATCAACTTGACCAGGTCGTGGCTCTTTAAAACAAGGGCTTGCGCTACCCCTGGTGCTTCACTCTGCATGCTGAGAGGAGAGTACACTGCAACGACAAAAGAAATGGCCACTGTGCGATTGTTTGATTCTAAGAGGCAAGCTTACAGCGAAAAGGACCACACATAGGCTTGTTTGCATGCAAAGAGTTGAATAAAGAACCGTAGCTGCTGTCACAGCAGTAGCAAGCAAGTGTGCCATGCAACTGTGACTCAGCATGACTGTGAGCACGCTGCTGTGCTCAATACTTGAACGACGGAGCATGCATGCATATCTGTGTCCAGCTAGCCCAGGCTTGTGCGTGTGTACGCATAATACGCACCTTGTCACTGTCATCCTGGCGCATACAAGCACAGCTACCTTGTCAGCCTCCAACTGACAAGGTTGCGGCAGCTGCAGGATGGTGGGTGAGGGCAGGCCGCTTGTTGCAGTTTTCTAGTCTCCTCCTGTCAAATGAATTAGGCCTGCAAGCAACAACCCAGTCCCGCTACCGCCACAGCCGCCGCCGGCGTTGCCTGCGTGCACCAGGCACGGCACCACGACCAAGTACGGTACAGCCGCCCGTTCTTGCTGGCTGTCGTCGTCGTCACTTGGCTAGTTGCATCAGGCCCCTAGGCTAAGGCTTAGGCCCTCTAGTGAACAAAGCTCTGAGTGGGTGGGTGATTATGCGTGTGGGACTGCCATGTGCGCTTGCATGTGTGGCATAAGTGTGAGCCGCATGAAAGGAGCATTCCATTAGATGTTTGCACCAGCAGGCTGTTAAACTGGCACGGAACGCAGCATGTGATCGCCGCTGCTTGCTCGGCGTAAAGTAGCGCACAATCGGCTTCGTAAAAATGCGGCTTCCACATGCATCGCGCTCTGCAAATGCTTCCTTTGCTGCTTGCTACTACCCCTTCCCTCTGCCCACACTCCTCCCCCAGTCTATAGCTAGTGCACTTAGCTATAGTTTACTAAGGCCCCCCACCCCGATGTTTTTGCCTTGCTTGTGCTGTATGATGTATGATCAAGCTTTGCTGTGTTGTGCTTGCTTGCTTGACTGATTGGCCCCAATCCATATGTCGTGTACTATGCATCTACACTACCATCCATGCCACACTTGATGGATTCGTGATTAGCGCAGTTCAGCCTTTTTTGTTGCGTAATGAAACTATGGAACATGCCCGGTACATTGTGAAATTCATCTGGCATTCACATACCACAACATGTTGTATAATACATGTACAGTCGTCGCAAAATGTTTCCCCTGCCGGCCGACTGAATATTGGCAACGGCCGTGCACCTGAGATGACTCATTTAGCCTGTCGACCTTCAGTCTACCGGCGATCTCGATACAGGGACCTGAGCATAACGGCCGTCACCATTAGTTGGCGGCCGTCTGCATAAAGGGACTGACCCTAATTAATAGGTACCTGTCAGGTACTCAACAGTTAAGCAGAGGGGACTTGACCTAACTAACATGTACCTATCAGCCAGGTACCGGCGACTGTACGCTAACTGAGCGAAATTGTCAGGTACCTTAAGGTACCTACCGTTAATGAGGTGTACCTTCAAAGTTATCTGCTGGTACTGCTCAATCATGATTAGGTGTCACACGTGATTGTCGTCATCAGCTGTGCAAGAATGCGTGACAAATAATAAACCACAAAAACATAAATAAATTACAATGTAATATACCAAGTTACTACTACTACTGCTAGTACAATTAGACTACCAATACTGCTACCACTACCACTACCACTACTGCTACTACCTTCTTAGGTACTACTGCAAGTACTACCCTTGTACTGAGCTGCGGCTCCTGCACCGCCCGCTCCGGCTCCGCCGCCGCCGTTCCTTCTCCGCCGCCGCTGCCGCCGCCTGGCGTGATTTGGCCTAGCCTGACCTGGTCTGGCCTAGCCTGGCCTGGCCTGGCCGCCCTGAGGCAAGGAGGGTGGTTAGATGGCATGCGGTGTCGCACGTAGTACAACGTCAGACAGCAACCAAGCTCACCTACTGTTAGCCGTCGCCGCCGCCACCGCCGCCGTTGCCGCCGCCGCCGCCGCCATCACCGCCGCCGCCGCCCACAACGCTCTGTTCAACTTGAAGCCGTTGAGCGTTTGATTGACTTGGGCAGCCAAAGTCATTCAAACGCGTTGTTGAAACGTGACTAGCAACGGCATTACCATATTATTATAATGGTCCAAAAGTACCAATGTCGCACTGGCACTGTTTGTACCATTGATATAGTACGGCGGCTGCATTGTACAAGCGTCTCGACTTGCCGGCCGGTACTACCGTTCCGACTTGCCGACCTTTAGAGACCGACGGTCCCTTGTATCATATTTGACACACAATAAGTAGGTCGCCGCCGCGTTAAGTGCACGACCGGCGATCGGCCGTCACTTATAAACGCAGTAAGGTCACCTGATAGGGATTAACGGTGGCTGGCTTGCCAAAGTAGGCAGGCCATCACGCATACTTTTTGACGGTTAGGGTACGACCGACGGTCGGCCGTCACTGTATGAGACCCAAATTGACTTGACTGCTATACAGATAGGTCGCCATCGCGCAAATGGGACGACTGACAATCGGCCGTCACCTTAAAGTGAGGTGTTGCCGTCACAGGCAGGCCGCCGTCGATTGTACTTATCGGTCGACCGCTTGCCGTCGGTATATGTTGCTTGATAGTAACGGCCGTCCTAAAAAGTCCCTTTATGGACCAATCCGTTACGTCACGTAGGGTCAGGCACCTGTCAGTCTCTTGTCAATTACTGTGTAAAATTCGCGACGGTCTATCCCCCTCAAGAGCATACAGTTTATCCTCCGCTCCTATGCTCTTGACGTGGTAATTCTCCAGCGTCTAACAGCTAATATGCTATGGGATGTCAAGAGCATACACATGCTATTAACGCAATTATGCCCATTAAATTACGCCCATCACGTCACGCGTATCACGTTGCGCTCATTGCTCCATCACGTCGTTACGTTTACTGCGCATCGCACCTTACGAATCATCATGCGCTATTCATCACGCTGTATGCCACACTCATTACGCGCGACTCCCCCCACCTTGAAGGATGCTCTCAAATTTAAGGGATACATGAAAAATTAACATGCTTCACGGTTAAGCATATTCTCTTTACCACCACTATTACCTATATTCCGTTTGGTAATGTCATTTTCTATGCTGTTAGCGGAGTTATTCTTTTGGAGTAAAGTCTTGTAGCGGGGGTAGACCAGCGATACAGTGTGCAGTATACCGACGGTACCGTCTAAGCTCGTTATATCAATCACGTTCGTCTTTTGGCTTTTCATTCTATCAATTGAATTATCCTCTTGGTGCTTATAAGAACAAATATTCAATTATTGTGTGCATGATATATATTCCAATAGGGGTATGGAATTGATACATAGTCATTGATGGTTACATTATATTCGAAACTGTAAGATAACAAGTTTACGCTAATAATAATAATGGAATAAGTATGCCTTAGCGAAGTATTTCCCCCCCGTTACAAGACTGAGCCCACTTCAAACTGTAAGCCTTCGCTTTAGTCTTATTACGTACGAGACTATTCCACTAACCGATGATATTTGCCTGCAAAACCATCGGTCTTTTGCAAATCTATGATCTTAACGGGGTTATTCTTTTAAACCGAAGTCCTTTAACGGGGGCAGACTGTATTGCATGTACCGATAGTGTAGCAGATGCACGTGGCAGCCGCGTTTTGATGAAGTGTGCGCTACTCTACGCTGAGCAAGCATCAGCCAGCGCTCACATCGTGCTTATGTGCCAATTTGACAGCCTGCTGGTGCATGCGGGCAACGCCGGCGGCGGCTGTGGCGGTAGCGAGACTGGGTCGTTGCTTGCAGGCCTAATTCATCTGACAGGAGGGGACAACAAACTGCAACAAGCGGCCTGCCCTCAACCATCATCCTGCAGCCTGCCGGCTTGGAAGGTAAGGTAAGCTGCGCCATGCATGCGCCAGCGAGACAGTGACAGGGTGTGCATGTGTGCACATACATACACGCACAAGCCTGAGCTAACTTGACGTGATCACGCAAGTTCCATTAATTCAGATGTTAGCGCAGCAGCATGCCTCACAGTGCATAGCACAACAGCAGCTGCTGCCGCAGTTGCTTTGATGGTTCCATGGCACAGTGCATGTGGGATGACCAGTCCAAGTCTGTAAGGAGTCTCACAACAATTCACTTCTTGCTGCATGTAAACAATGAATCGTGTCAGTCGTTTGCGCTGTAAGCTTGCCTCTGTCCACCACGATGAACGAATCGCACAGTGGCCGTTTTGCTTTGTCCTTGCAATATCAGAATCTCTTCTCCTCTCAGAATGCAGAGTGAAGCACCAGGGGTAGCGCAAGCCCTTGTTTTTGAGAGCCACGACCTGGTCAAGCTGATCATAAAGGAATTGTTTCCCAGAGACTGGGCACGTGTGCAATGCATCAACAAGCTTTGGAGGGACGCAGTTGAAGGGGAGCAAGAGGAGTACTACCAAAAACTGTGGCCTGTACCCGCAGCGCTAAAGAGTCAAGTGCACGGCTGCTACCGCATGCGACCAATGCAGCGGGTTGATGACGTTACGCATGTGGCCTTTTGCATGGCGCAACTCAAGGGAGCCAACCTGCTCACCCCGTACGGGGAGTTTGGGGAGTGGAACGGGATAAAAGGATGCTGCTACGCTCGCCACTACAACAGAGACAACAACTGCATTTACACAATGTCGCCTGTGACAAGGGAGACTCTGCTGGCTTTCTCTCAGGAGGTGGTGTTGGCTATCTTCCTTCTCACATTGGAGGACGGCGAGTTGCAGCGCGTGGACACGCTCGCTGACACGCTCGGCAGAGTCAGGACGGAGGTGTACGACAAGGGCTGCGGGGGTAAGGTTTACATCAAGCTGAGGGCTTTCCCAAAGGTTTATGCGGAAGAGTACGACACGGTGGAATTGCGGTTGGACTTCGCCCCGCTGAAGTGGCCACCCATCGCGAGCAGAGACAAGTGTGTGTTGACACGCGCGCGCTTGCACACGAATGTGCCTGCTTCTATCTTCGGTATCTCCTCTGCACCATAGATGTGCGTAATGTCATCTAAGCATGCATGGCCAATGTAATGTTCAATGACCTGTTGTTGCAGAGTGCTGTACATGACTCTTCTCTCGCTTAATTGACGCACACATGCACACAACTGCAGTCAGTGGAAATGCCAACACACGACGCGTCATCAGCAAACCAATCGGGTGGTTGTGACGATGGGTCAGTGTTCTAAGAATTGGCATCCTGCCTTGCTCGCGCAACAGAGTTCGCTTGTGGCTGATGTTGACATCAGAACAGGTTGTGAGGCTGGCTGCATGACCTAGACAGACTCAACAAAAAAAAAAAAGACTGGCAATTGTAGATTCGTTCACTGAGATGAACAGCTTGTGCATCACAGCAACTCGTGTTGCTGATGCACTGCAAGGCAAGAAGGCCTCAAACAGGATGAGAGGTGGGCTCACCTCCACTGTTGTCAGTGTACCAAACTACCTGCATAACCGGAGTCTTTGTTTCTGCACACTGCACTGGGCTTGCAACAGCTCACAATTCTCATGCAGCTGAACTTATAACAGTTGCATCGCTCACGCCAGCACCATTCTCTCCTTGAGTGCTCCCATCAATGTTGTCCAGCACCAGCGCGACGACCAAGTCCGACCGCACCACAGTACCCTGCAACGCAAATTACACGTATCACACTCTCCACCCAACTAACAAGTAACTTCGTACACACTCTTACCTTCTCAAGCAGTACTTGCAGTACGGCTTTGTTGACGGCGCTCTTGTCGTTGAGGTCGACGCCCGTGTCGGCCAACGGAGGCAGGCTGACGGGGATGTCGCTCTCGCGCACCTCGACATACTTTTCGCGCCTCAGCGTCCGCCATCGCGCTCACCGGGAACGCTATGTGGAACGCTATGTGCTCCTGATGGCAGAGATGGACATTGTGTGAATGAGAATCTGCTGCTATATGCATACACAGTTACTACTCCCCACCTGTCGGGCTTGTTCGCGTTCATTGGTGCGGGCTTGCGCTTAAGCTTAAAGGCCTTTGCGTGCCTCTGTGCACTGCTCCTTCGATTGTCCTGGGAAGCAGAATGCAGTTGAGTCGTAAAAGAGGGGAGTAGTGTGTCACCATCATCGCCGAAACACATGCCTGCACACGTGCACTCGCACACACACACACACCTTTTTTCACAAAGGAGCCTGAGCAGCTTGTCGGCAAGCGCGCACTTCTCCTGCACGGCCATGCGCGCAGCCTTGCTTCCCTGCCAATGGTTGGTTGTTGTCATCATCAATTTCATCGTCGTCATGGTCACCACCATGACCGACATCATCATCATCATCACAAGCACCATATTCACACCTGCGCGTGGCTTTGGCTATGCGTTCGAGTTTTTCCGTGCGCTCCCGTGCCCGTTTCAACTCAGCCGCTGCCCGCTGCTCCTCAGCCACCCTCACCGTGTGCGTAATCTGCACACAGCACGCGCGTGCGTGTGTGTGCATGTGTGCAGTCTCATTCCATTCAACTTTGATATCATTTGCTTCCGCTCACCAGCCGCTCGACTGCGGCACAAGCGACGCGTTCCCTCTCTGCGTTGGCGGCGGCTGCAGCCAGCAGCCAAGGCATGAAGTGCTTGACCTGCATGCGTGGGGCGTGTGGGATTTGCATCTCTGTGTTGTATGTGTATTGTTGCAGTCGCGTTTGAGTCCATGAAAACCATGCAGACTTGATATAGACATGCGCATTTGCATATGCCCAAGCAAACAGGGACTTGCACGCAACGCCAGCTCCCACGCACACATTCACTCACGCACGCACGCACACGCACACACACACACCGCTTTCTCGACGGAGTTTCAGAACAAGCCGGCCGCGTAGAGGTTCTTGAAGAGGGAGGTCATCAAGCCCAACAGGTACGACCGCGCGAACGACTGCGCGGCCACCTTCGCGTGCACCTCCTTCTCCTTCGCCACACGCGCCTTCTCCTGCAAACCAACAACCATGTCACAACAATACCCGAGTGCGTACACATTGTGAGTCACACGCATAGCCTACTACAACATACTTTTGTGATACGTCTCTCTTTCTCCTCAATCCGCCTTCTCTCTGCGGCTTCAAGTCTTTGGCAGCCATGAGTTGTTGGCGTGATGGCTGCTGCGCGCGTGCGATGACGATGTTGTTGACTTAGGTAGTAGAAGCGCCCAACGCAAATCAGGCATCGACCGGTCTCTGCTCATGCTGCTGTCAAGACTTGCACATTAATGCATGGCATGCTGTAGCCTCTCCTTGCAGCCTCGCATGCAGCCTGAGCGTACCTATTGCCACAACAGGTGCGTAAAGTGTGTGTGCTACTCTCCATATTTCTCAGCAAAGAGTTGAGACGTGAGGCATGCCCTCTGCATTAGTGCGCAATTGCCGATGTGATGGGTGCGCCAGTTCCAGTCTCAAACATTTAATCATGCAACATAATGACCGTACTGAATGCAAAATATGGCGTGTACTATGCGGGAAACAACTTGTGCTCGGTTGCATGCAAGCTGCAGGCAGTATTGTGTGCTTTGCGGCCGTCATCTGACCACTGCCGAAGCACAAATTCTGCCTGTATTGCTTGAAAGCACGCCAGCATACAAACCTGTACATGCTGATGAACAGGTTAGGTGGGCAATCTGACAGTGGAAGCCCTGCGTGGGGAGGGGGCGGCGGGCTGCCAGGCGGAGGAGGCTGAGAACATCGCCGCCGCCGCCGCCACTGTGATCTCTGTAGCAGGAGGCACGTCCTGCCCCGTATGATGCCTCGTCCCCCTTGTCGCCGGCATCGCTGGTCGCGCTCCCCGCCTCCACCGCCACCGCCGCCGCCAGGTCCATCGTCAACACGGCCCCCCACAACCTGCAGCAAAGAGTGTTCAAAGTGTTTGAATTGGGGCAAAGCTAAGCGGGGGGCTATGAAACAACAGAAGAAGATCTGAGGTGTGCATTGGGGCTTGCGGTCAGTCTGGTGCTCATGGCGGCGGCGGCGGTGGTCGGGGGGTGGGCGATGAGGGGATGCTGCCTAGCTGCGTCCCTGCCGCTGCGGCTAGCGCTGAAGCCGCCTTTACGGAGAGGCGATGCAGGCGTGCTGCGCCGAAGAGCGCTGCCGCCGCCTCTTTCTAGCTCGCCAAGCTGCCACGTAGCGAGCGCTTCTTCCCACTTGCATGCGCAGACCTCCGCTTCACCTTCCTCGTCCTCCTCCTCCTCTTCCTCGAGGCCTGAGCTCTGGTTGTACAGCACCTCCAGCCGAAGCAAAGAGCGTTTTGTGGAGGAGACGCCTGGCAAGGTGTCCATGTACGTCTGCGGCGTCACAGCATACGACTATAGTCACATTGGCCATGCGAGGGTGTATGTGGCGTTTGATGTCCTCTTCCGACTTTTACTTCACCTAGGTATGTGTACAACGAGCCAGCTTAAGCAATGCCATGCTGAAGTCACTGGAGTGGTAATGTGAGAAGTGACAGCACAAATGTTGGGCACATTGGGCCATTTTCACATCCACGAGCACTTCATCACATTGAACTTCACGAGCTGTATGCTATGATCATGCAACACGTACAGCTGGGTGGCAACTGCATGCATGCTTGTGCTGTTACAGTCAGTCATAATCTTCAATTTATTTTGCACAGCGTTGTCACACTATGAAGACATAGTTGTTAGAGCCCATGCTGAGTAAGATGTGTATGCGTGCGTGGTTCAGGCTACGATGTAAAGTACGCAAGGAACTTCACAGACGTCGACGACAAAATCATTGCTCGCGCTCGACAGCTTGGCGAGGAGTCGAACGCTCTTGCTGAGCGCTTTATCAACGAGTTCCACGCAGACATGGCAGCGCTAGGCTGCTTGCCACCCACAAGCGAGCCGCGCGTGACGGCACACATTCCCGACATCATCGACATGATTGAGGTACACCACTGTCTAGGGATCCAAGACATGTTGCTTATGAAACACTAGTGCAGTGACCAAGTTGGGTAGCTATGATAGATGTTTTTGTTGCTGATACTGCTGCTGTTGGTGTGCAGAACATAATCAAGCGGGGCCACGCATACACGCAAGGCGGTGACGTGTACTTTGATGTCAAAAGCTTTGCCGAGTATGGCCAGCTGTCGGGCCGAGGCGGGGAGGTTGAGGCGGCCACAGGCCGTGCGAGAGTGGAGGCAGATGCGCGCAAACGTGACCCCGCAGATTTCGCATTGTGGAAGGTAAGCTTGGCAAGTAGTAGTACATATAGTATGCTGGTGCAAACACGAGCATGCGTTTGTGTGCGTGTGCGTGTGCATGTGCATGTGCGTGTGTAATGTACACTCCCAATCGTTTTTGTGCATGAGCGTGCTGCTGAGCAGTCCCACATGAGCGTCATCAAACTGCTTGGATTACATGTGGGTTTGCCCTTTCGCAGTCGGCTAAGCCTCTAGAGCCTAGTTGGGACTCGCCCTGGGGTCCGGGAAGGCCAGGTTGGCACATCGAATGCAGCGCGATGATCGCGCGCGTCCTGGGTGACAGGATCGACATCCATGGAGGTGGAGCAGACCTGATCTTCCCACACCACGAGAACGAGATTGCGCAGTCGAAGGCTGCCTGCTCGCACGCACACGTTGGTTACTGGCTTCATAATGGTTTTGTCACGGTGGATGACACAAAGATGTCCAAGTCTTTGGGCAACTTCCAGACCATCCGCCAGGTAAGCATTTGAGATTTACACATTCTTCCATCACAACCCTGCGTGCATCTGTAATTGTTAGTACCATCACAGCACAATCAATTCCGCAACATCTTTATCAATGTGTTTAAAATTCTGCAGGTGTTGAGCAATTATCACCCTTTTGCGCTGCGGTGGCTGCTAGTGGGCACCCATTATCGGGCGCCGATCCAGTTTTCAGCCAACTTGATGGATATGGCGTCTCAACGCATATACGCAGTCTATCAAGCGCTGGACGACGTATCACATCATCCCAACAACACATCCAACAGTGCAGAGCACGCAGATGCAGAGGCAGATGCGCTGCGCAACACCGTGTTGACAGCGCTGTGCGACGATATGGCGACACCCAGCGCTGTTGCTGCCCTATCAGAACCGCTGCGGATTGTGAACGAGCTGCTCTATACCAAGAAGGTACACATCACTAGTAATATCTGGCATGTTGTGCTTGCGCATGACAATGGCTCGCGGGTCATGTCATGTGGCAACAGGTCAGGTTGAATTGTGAACATCATCTCCTGCAGGGCCGTAAAACGAAGGGTCGGGAACAGCTGTTGGCTGCCTGGGGAGCTGCGATTCAAGACAGCTTGCAGTTGCTTGGGTTTGATGCGCAGCACCCAGATAGAGTGCTACAGGAGTTGAAGTCTATGGCGCTGGTTCGCGCCAAAATGACTGAGGAGGAGATTCAAACACTTGTAGCAGAGAGGAAGGCCGCGCGTGTCAACAAAGAATATGGACGTGCTGATGAGATCAGGAGGTCCCTGGAGATGCGCGGCATTGCGCTCATGGATTTGGGCGAGGTGACCAGCTGGCAACCAACCGCGCCGCAATTGAGCCAAGAACCAGTGACTGCGTAAAGCTAGCAGGGCTGCATTTGTCCAGCAGACATTGTTAGCTCATTCTGACCATTCTTTGAAAAAGTGACAGAAAGCATGCTTGAGAATGCCATACACGCTCTACGTAACAATGGACACCTGGCATGTGATGCCGACCGTTCTCTTCAAAACTGCGCTGCGGTATGTATTGCTGCAGCCACTGGCCATTTCATGCAGTGCCTACCATGTCGCCTCTTGCTCCGCAAGGTAAGCTGTGGGTTGTGTGCGCAGGATACTCTGTTGCAAGTCACTAGCTGAAGCTCCTGGGCTGAAGCAGTTGCAGCCGCTTTGAAGGATTCAGGCTCATATAGCCAAGTCCATCAAGAGGTCGCAAGGCAAGGTGAGGCTTCTTCATACATTTTATATTGCACATTACCACATAGCCTGGAAAGTCGGTTAATGCGACAGCACAGCGCGTGCCTTGAATTGAAAGCATGCTTACAGCTTACAGCGCGCGAGACACTATGGCCTTGGTATGGACTTGCTGCTGACGCTGGACTTGGCGGATACATGTGTTCTGTCCTTAAATTTGTTCCAAGCTTCCAGACAGGTAGGTTGTCATAACAGGATCACACATGCAGCCAACCAGATAGCTGGCTCTGATGACCCGCAACATGCAGCTAATGGCGCGGCTTCCTGTCTTCTTCTCTCCACCTTCCACCGACGTGCTCGGGTTTGCATTGTGGATGTTTGCAGCGGCCCCAAACAGCAATGCGCCTGCAGCTAGTTCAGCACTTAGTGACGGACCTCAGCGGAGGGTACCTGATGTGGGTTTATATGGGCTTCGACTCATCTCCATCTCTGCTTCTGCCCCCTGTTGCCCCAGCGTTGGCCGTAACCAATGACACACCCACACATATGCAAGCCAATCAATGACAACTGGGTTGATCCGGGCACTGCTGTCACAGCCATGGATACCCCTGACTGTAGTGTTGCCTTGTAGAGTAGTAAGCTTGCTGTTATCACTGTACAGATTTATCTTCCTAGTTGATGTGCGTTGTGAAACAGCAACCACGCCAGCGCTTGGCCCGTTGGCAAGCCTCGTAGTGTACACAAGAACGGCGAGGGGTTGACTGCGTGCAACGCACGCCACACACAAACACACAACATGCATGACATGCACAACACACGCATGGCACATGGCATCACTCCGTCAAAAGGGCACCACCGGGATACGCAATAACCTGTGCACAATTGGCTTTGCATAAGCACAACTGATAAGTGGACAGCAAGCACAAACACCAGCAGGCACAACCCAAAGTAGTGTGAGGCAAAGGCCTGCATATCTTGCAGGTTGTAGTCGAACATCTTCACACTTCATGTGACATAGCTCTTACAAAGAGAATCTCTTGTGTTCACGTTACTCGTCCCAACCTCAATATTGTGTTGTTCATTGACCGCTAGTGTGAGTGTGTCATGACGACGTGTTTTGCTATATGTTGCAATATGAATTGCTGCTACTCTGCTTATATTTGCGCTAGGCGAAGTGTCTTTGGTTGAAATTATGCAGTGTTTTGGTCATATTGCTTGCAGGCACAAATGATTGGTTGAGTAATTTGGGCAGGTGAATGTGGTGGCATTGGAAATATGTTATTAGCAACCCAACCTGCTGGCAATCATGGCTAAGAGTGCTACCTTAACTTAACTAAATGTAGGTGACTCCTAAGGATGAAGAATACATACAACCACGTTTCCTAACGAAGAAGAGCTCTTTCTTTGTTGGCATTGCTAGCAAAGCAGCACACTTTGTATACGTTATCGCAGCTAGCGGTGCCGAGTTTAACAAAACAAATCCAACAAAGAAAGAGCTCTTTATTTATTGGCGTTGCTAGCAAAGTAGCACACTTTGTATACATTATCGCAGCATGCGGTGCCTAGTATAACAAATAAACATCAAACAATACAGATCTTTGTTCAGACGCTGCGTAGAGCGCGCAAAGTGACCAAACATGCTGCAATTCATAATGCCACGTAAAGTTTGGTTATGCTATTTTGCATTGAGATTTTGCACAACGCTGTAACGTAGCGATACTCGACGCCAGAATTGTAGAATGATTGCGGTTATAATTGTGACCTGCGTAGTCGTGAGGTTGCATTGATATATAAAATGTAGCATAAACTACGCCGTATGATACAATGCATGACGATGTGGCTCGCATGAGGCGCTATTGACTTTCAACCGCAACCAACAAATGCAGTGAATGAAATGAAAAGATGGTGACAAGATGTTTATGTTGCTGCTGTGTTCGTTCGTTCGTTCGTCCATACCCCAAAACCTACCCAGCCCTACTGACCTACATCAAGCGCTGATGGCTTTTGCCGCAGGGCGCGGGTGGAGAAGGAGGTTCACAAAACATATCGAGCGCCGTGTTTGGAATGCGGGTGCCACCCGCACTCTGAGGGATTCGAACCCCCGACCACACGGTTAAAAGCCGTGCGCTCTACCAGCTGAGCTAAGAGTGCTCGCATGCTCGGGATGGCTAATACAACAATGATAAACTATAATAAACTATTAATCTACAAAGCCCTTCAACTTTGCTTGTGCCCGAAGCAGTTAGCCGCCGTATGCGTGACGTGGGAGGAGTGAGGCGCAGCACAAAGCGGCTGCCGACGCATGTGGGAGGACGTGTTGGCGCCACGGTGAGTGTCTTGTTGAAAAGCCGACGCCGATAACCAGCTTGCGGCGCGTTGATCTTGCGCCATTCTAGCCAGCGCAACCACCGCCGACATGTACCTTGAGCTCAAACCAACCAGGCTCAACCTTTTTCTCGTTCGCTAAATCACTCATACAAACACCAACATGCACATGCCTGCTGTATGTTACGGGCTTCGCATTGCTGCTACAGGGAAAGGGCAAAGCTTTAGCAAGACGCACGTCGTGTTGTGTTCCGTTTCATTTCGCTAGGCTTAAGGGTTGGGTTAGGATTGTCTGGCAAGCATTGGTGTGCTGCATGCTGGTGCTCGCAAACGACCGATACTCACAGTGGATAGCAAAGACTGCGCTGCTTCTATGCACATGCAAGGCTGCTGCTGCGCTTGGGGGTGCCATGGCCCTGTCTCTGCAGGCACTGTGACCGTATAGAGGTGTAGATGCAAAAGTGGGCAGCTCTCTTGAACAGCCGGTCACCTTCCTGCGCACGCCTTGCAACAACTAACCTCCCGCCTTCCTTCTCTTTCGCCATACAGTCAGTCAGGTTAGAAGTCATAGGTTGTGATTGGTTGCGTATGCATGCTCTGCAATGCCATTGCGGGGGCCATGTTGTCGTCAAGCGTGCACAGGGGTTACTTCCCCTGTCATTTTAATTCCCGTCAACGCAGCAAGCAGATTGATCACCCTCAAAACAGGTGCTTAGCTGCAATGGGCACCAACGGAGGTCAAGCATCAGAAGAGGCACGTAAGAAGGCAGCGATATACACTCGCACTGGAGACTCAGGTGGGGGGTTTGTAGAGTTTTGGGATGGAAACATGTGCATGTGTGAATGTGTGCATGTGAACATGTATATATACTTCGCTCAGCATGCATGTACGGGAAACACGGGAGTCAATGTACGAAACCTGTAGTTGTTGACACAGGTACTTCCAGTCTGTACAGTGGGGAGCGCCGCGAGAAGGACGCGGAGGTGTTCGAGGCTCTCGGCGATGTGGACGAGCTCAACTCTGCCGTGGGCGTGGCACGCGAGTACTGCATTGATGGCGATGACGACACCCTGTCTGGAGAGCTGTCTGAAATCCAGTCTCGCCTCCTCGACGTGGGCTCCGCCGTGGCCACGCCCGTAAGCACGTCGCCAACGAGCAAGCTCCAGCGCACGCGCTTCGACGATGCTCATGTGGCCGTCGTGGAGGCGTGGATCGACGCCCTCGACGCGAAGCTCCCGCGCCTTACCAACTTTATCCTGCCGTCGGGTGGAAAGGGAAGCGCACACTTGCACGTCTGCAGGGGCATATGCAGGCGCGCGGAGAGGCGTGTTGTCCCTCTCGTACGCCAGCAGCAGGTTGAGCCTGCCATTGGAAAGTACCTCAACCGCCTCAGTGACTACTTCTTTACCGCAGCGCGGTTTGCGGCCATGCAGGCAGGTCAGCCTGAGGTCATCTACCAGAAAGCAAGGACTGATGCCTAGGCCACCTAGTTGATGGTATTGTACGGCGTGTTGATGGTAATGGTGGCAGGTGGCTGAGTGGCAGTGGTATGCTGTTGTATGTTTGGCATAACGTGGGTGCTAGGAGCCTTAAGTGTCAGGCAGGTCGCAGTGCAGACATGCATTGCTTGTGAAATTGTTATGGTGCTTGGTTACCTTTGCAAGTCGGCACGTGAACATTCAAGCATTGATACTTAACAATTTACAATTTAGTGTTCACAATTTTGTGTTCAGTGTTACAGCAGAGTGTCAGTTACAAGAGCGCATGCAATGGGGCTATGCTATCACGCACTCAACAAACAACACCATCACACCAACCGGGGGCCATGGCTCTCAACCTCACCTACGTGCATGTGAGCATGCAAATGCAGCAGTAGGTTGCAGGGGTGCAAGGCAAGCATGGTGTAACGCTTCCATTCAGCCAAGCCCTTGGGCCTCTCGCTTGTCCCACTCACAATCACCAACTCTTTCCTGTAAGGAATGGAACCGATAGTTGGTGAGATAAAATGACACCCAAGCTGCAGTAGCTTCGCCATACACAGGTATTCATTGCAAGCTGACGTTTGGTCTGCATCGAACACAAGCACAAACCAGCCAGCAGTTCGAAAAGCTGCAAGCATTAGCGGCTACGGCCTTGTCAGGTGGACAATGGACAGAGAAGCTGAGACTATTGGAGGAAGTCTCTCTGTCAACTCAAAACTATTTCATGTTAGGGCCCTACTTCACCGGATCGACAACCTAGTGTTAACTGGAGGCAGGAAGGGGTGGTGAACTACTACTGCGCGTACTGCATTTCCAAGTATGGGCAAACCGCCAGATGCGAAGGCAATTGGTTCCAGGCTGGCTGTCCACATTGCGTTGTTCATGCCCTTTGCCGCTGATTGCATTGCTTCGTGCTTGTGCGTCCTCCACCTCCTCCATATCTGCGTGTTCTGGAAGGACAAAGCGTCGCTGCCCGGAACTGGTAGCGGCAAGCGGCAGGCCACTGTGAAAGGCAAAGCCATTCACGGTGTCCTCCGCAGCAGTGAATGATGACGCGAGCTCGCCGGTTTGCAAGTCAAACATGCGCACTTTCCCGTCCTGCCAAACAACACCAGTACAACATCAGAGTTGAAAGTTAGCTGATTGCAACACGTGCATGCCATGAGCCACTTCAAGTTCGTAACGTACCTCACCGCCCGTGCAGAGATACCGACCGCTGATATCAATGTCGAAGGTGATGCGCTGGTTGGTGCTTTCTGTTGGCCGATGCAGCCTGCATATTCACACCTGATAAGCCTTGGATGCAACATAGGTTGCTGGCAGAGGTGACAATCCAGGATGTCACCTGTACAGCACATTGCCAGTGTTCCTTATATCCCAACATAGAATCTCCCGGTCCCGTCTTGCACCCGTGTATAGATAGTTCCCATCTTGTGAAAATTGCAACTGCGGCGCATCAACAATATCTGAGCATTCATGCAAGGAGCAGCACGTGAGGACATGACTAGTTTGCGAGTGGCGCACATGTGTGATGCCGCCATGCTGGCCATGCAAGACGAAAAGGGGCTCGCAGTTGGCTTCAGAGTACAAGCCTGTGGTCTGCGAGTACGATCCGGCAGCAAACATGCCGGACTTGTCGGGATTGAACGCCATGCATGAGATGATGCCTGCAGGTCGGAATGCAGTGGTAAGCACTCACTGTTGGCAATCAGCAAGCCACATGCGCTGTGTGCATCACCTGTTTGCCCTTGCTTCATGGCATTGACAGTCGGATATGTGACATACTCACGTCCAGGCCGTGCTGTGTCAAACACTCTAATGGACTTCTTGTAGCCGCAGAACAACCTGTGCAGCCACAGGGTTTTATCGAGCAGCCAGAACTTAGTTAAGCTCACTAATCCTGGCAGCAACAGCTTACTTGTCTCCTGTCGGGTTGAACGCTATGCTGTATGCAGCTGTCACTTCATCCAAATGGTCGTAAGCGCGGTAGGTGCACCTGAGCTGTCAAGAGACAGGAATGGCGTGCAGAGTTAGTGAGAGCGTGCATGCTTGCAGTATCAACGTGTGCATGCGCATGCACGCGTGTCTGTGTTGACATTTCACATCATCTGCACAGCACGCAGTACCTCTCCAGTAACTGCATCCCACATGTGAACTGGGTGCTCCCTGGTAGTGGTTGCAAAGCAGCAGGTGGCCAGATCTGCTCACAACATAAACCTGTTGCTATGTGGATTGCGGTTCAGAGATGACGATCAGTGCCTGCTGTATGTATGTATACACACCTGTTGCTTGCATGAGAGAGTACCAAGCAAAGTCGTAGACAGTCTCCCCTTCTGTGACAGTCAACGCAGGTGCCAACGTGTCTGCAAAACCCGTTGTGAGCTCAACAATAATGCTGCAATTCAGCTGTGCGGAAACAACCACCGTACCCAATCACAAGTACATACCACCACAGCAGCAGACCTTACCAGACGGTACCTTTGGCCTGACTGGTGTCCGCAGCGGGCTGGTTCATGGCGTCAGCTGGCCTTGTCATCAACAGATAGAAAATAAGAGAAACACAACATGCTTGGCAGTAAAACTCTGTCACCAAGGTGCATTGGTGTGCATGCATGCAACTGCACACGATGACTCACAGGTCAAAGCAGCGTATCCTGCAGTCTTCGCTGCTGGTCAGCAAGCACGCACCATCTGGGGACCTGTTGCAAAACGCAAAAGTAAGCTACGGAAAGGACATGGACCACAAGCAATGACACAACACGCATAGCAGCGAGATGGTGTTTCAAAAGCACACCCAGGTGTTGTGCAGGTACGACACTGACTATTATGCATGCATGACTAACGGGGCGTAGTGATAGCTTTAGCAGTAGTGAGGTAGTTGGTTAGTGAGGTAGTTAGCTGACCAGAGTGTAAGTTTGGCCGGTGGTTGATTGATAGGTGCGGTCCTGCAATGCATGCTGTGTGTGGTGTATGGTGTGTGGTGCAATTAGACTGCATGTGCCCATGGCCCTCTGCATATATGTAACCACCTCGGTGATTACTGCTTGCTGTCACATGCGTTGCGAGTTGCAAGTGCAATGTACATAGTTGTGCATGGCAATAAGTGTAGCATTGCGAGAGCTAGCACGACAATGCCGTGCATTGCAACAACGCTGCAGTGGCAGCCGGCAGGAAAACAAAACAAGATGTGCTTGCAAGCTTGTGCAGGACCAACAACAAACTGTTACAGCCTTCGTTCGTATGCAAGTCTGTACATTGATTGGTGTATGTGCCACCCGTTGCCCACCCCAAACCTAAGGCCATGCTTACCACTTGACTCCTTTCAGGAAGTTGCCGAGAGCACAGCGGGCAGGCGCGGCGGCGGCGCCGTCCGCGTAGACGCGCTGGCATTGCTGCACGCGCTCCGCGACGACGCCATCTGCGTCCGTGCTCAGCTCCGGCCACCAGAACTGCTCCGGCTGCTGCTCCGGCTCTGCCGCAGCAGCCCCGCCATCGCTGTCCACGGCCATGCTGTCGGCAGCGGGAACTAGACCCTGAGCCGCTTCATCCTCCGGCGACAACTCCTCCGACGCCATCAGCCCCACCCGTCCCGCTGCGTGCGCAGCCGCCGCCTTGCCCCTACGGCGTCAGGTATCCTGACGCCGGTAAGGTGCAAGACATTTTGACTCAGGATGTCTTACAGCATTCCGTCGCGTGACAAGGCCTTGCGCAATTGTACGGACAACTGAGGGTGGGGGGCATGCAGAGCGATATGCTTGTTCTGTGTCGCGCATAGAGCACATTTGACAGGCTTACATGAGGGCGCGTTGAGCACCAACAACGGCAGCTCTGTTGTGAATAATGATTACGTCTCTCGCGTTCATGAACAACTGTGCAACATTCAGTGAAATAGAAACCTTCAGCTACACCGAGCCGCCATCACCAATGCTTGTTTGACTCGAGTTGGCACTGTAGCTGTACATATCTGCTGCACACACCGCTGCTGTTTCATACGGTTTCGTACTACCTTTGACAAAGGCACATCTTTTCCAACTGAGGGAGTGCACAGCATAAATGGGTAACAACGCTCAATGCACACATCAACTCACAAAAGAGCCCCCATGACATTCGGACATATTGTACACACTCATAAAAGTCGCCATCAAGATATAGACTCCTCAACCAGGCCATAACAGCCTACGGCTAATGCACATCAGACCTTTCCGTCTGAACAACTGCAAGTAGTATAGAAGTTAAGAGTAGCTACCTCTGGCTTCTCCCCTACCAGTGGCGCCATTTGCAACCTGTGTTTTGTTTACACGTACAAAATCTCCGCATGCGCATTGGCCATCGAGCAATGCGCCAGAAAGCCGGGTATCCAACCCTTGCGTCCATCCCCCCCCCCTCCCTCCCC
>RHPI01002090.1:95868-166722 GCA_009103225.1 Chlorokybus atmophyticus
CCACCACAAAAAAAACCAAGAAACCTTGAAACCAGCAGGAACCTTCAACCGACCAAGATATCAGGCTGCTGGTCACTGCAGTCATTGCCTTGCACCACCTCTGCCAGCGCCAGAAAACTTCAACCCTTGCTTCGCTGTGGATATTACGACAGCATCTACGCCTGCAACCAAGAGCATAACATAAATACCCGAACTACTAAACGTAGCTTTGATTTAGTCAACATATCATGCATACGCATCACACAAACACCACAGCGGCATACCTTGACCTGGGCGTCTCAAGAGCAGACCATTCTCAGTCTTGGCTGGAGTGCAAGGCCCAACAGAAAGCAGCAATGGTGGTGGCGTATTGCGTCCAGGTCTCGGTTTGTCGCATCGTTCAACCTCTGCCATATCGTACTCTTCCATTGGGAAGTTGGTCACAGCATCACGGCCTCGAAACTTGATGGCGGCTCGGTCATATGCCCTTGCTGCCTCCTCCTCTGCAAATTGCAAGCATGCCGGTAAGCATGAGCACTGGCAAATGCGACCAGGCTAGCAACCATGTGTTGATGCTGCTCACCAGTATCATAGTAGCCGAGATGGACATCCCGGCGGGCTTCCTTAATGCGAGCCTGCCATCGTCCATGGTGTGGAGTTATGCCGCGAAATCTAGAACTCGATCTTTGAGAGCGTGCAACAGGGATGTACGGCGCGGGGCTGGAGGTGCCTGCGGGGCCACTGGCACCCTGAGAGCCCTGTGGTGTGCGTGCGGCGGGAAGAGGTGGGCGTTCAGGCTTGGTGGTTTGGGGAATGGAGCGGACATCTACCCGGACGTTCGTGCGTAGCGATTCGACAAGCTGCTCCGTGGTCAACCGCGGTTCTAGATGCACCTGCATTTGCTGGGGGGAAGGAGGCGGGGGCGAGGGTTGCTGGTAAGGAATCGCTGTCATGATGGTTGGAGGGCCTGCCGTCTCAGAGCTTGGCAGTCCCCCTTGTTCCGCTACCCTGCGAAACCCTTGCTGCCGGCCAGCGTCCACGCCGATGGACGGCGCCACTCCCCTGGCGACCATGCCTCCATCTGTTGCCGGCTGTTGCCATTGCGGAGGTGGACAATACTGCATGGGCACCATGCTCGGGCCAGCCACCATGCAAGCGCGCGCCATACTGGCATCCATGGGGCCAAGTGTTGGAGGCGTCGTAACAGTGTGATCTGTCACAGGCCAACTCAGTCAATATAGAGGGACATAAGTGCATGCAAACGCCTGTCAACAGAATGCAGGCGTTGTACCACTCACCATGACTGCAGGGCGCCATGAGCATGCCATTTTCGCTTTTTGATGGAGTGCATGGGCTGACCGCATGGAACGCTGTGGGAGCGGGAAGCATGGCGTGTCGCATGTTGGGAGCTAGGGTGTAATTGCAGTTGGGGACATGGGGCATTGACATCAGGGTGACTTGCGCGGCTCCCATCGGATGGTCAGGCCAAGCCTGCATGGGTCTGCTCATGGCACTGACTGGGCAGCAGCCATACCAGCGGTATGCATGTGTGTCTGGGGGATACGAGTGCCATGAGGGTGCTTGTGCAATGGAGGAAGGAGTTGATGATGATGATGCTTGCGGGCGCGCGTCGGCTGAGCAGGTATGCCCACGCTTTGGCTGTCCGCATTTACTGCATTTGTACAGTCCTCGTGATGCACCTGTTGAACCAACACTTTCGCTATCATCGGCCTTGCGCTTCAAGCTGTCAGCAGCAGTGGACACAGCCGCAGCTGCAGCAGACGCAGACGCAGCCGCAGCAGCTTTGCGTGCTGAGGTTTCCCGCCCTGTCGGCCGTGGTCTCTCTGCCGTGACGCGCTCAATCTGAGTCAAGTCATAGTCCTCAATTGGGTAATTGGTCACAGCATCGCGTCCCCGAAACTTGATGGCTGCACAATCGTACGCTTTGGCCGCTTCCTCCTCTGCAAACAAGCCAGCATCAGATTGACATTGCCACCTTATGGTCTCTAAGGTGACAATCATGGTAAGTTGCGCTGGGATGACGAAAGAAAGACACGGCTGTTGTGCCTTGTTAGGGTTGCTAGGGTTAGGGCAAACAAGATGGGTTTGCTCTAACCCTAACAAAGCATATACGAGCAAGCATCTGTTATGCAACATAACACTAGATAACAGATGGCTAAGTAACAATAATGCTGTACTGTTGGCTGCAATATTGCTTGCCAGCAATTGGCTGCGGCCTGAGCAGCTAGGCTGTGCTCACATTCTGAACGCACACGACAAGCAATTGCACCGGTATACGAGGATGCACACTGTACGCTACGTTACGATAGCAACTGTTTCTCTCATGTGGAAAATTGACTTACGAGCATGTCACCGTCCAGTTACGGACATGACCTGTCCAATTGAGCAACTATGGCAGCAAAGAACTGCAACGGATGCAAGTAAATCAAAGCATGCTGGACACTGCAGTTGTACGAACTCTTGGTTGAGCATAAACAGTGCATGCTCAGTGCAGACAGGGCACTAAACTAGGCAATCGTCCAGTTGGCAAGGGTTTGGGTGTGACAGTCAGGTGCGGCAAGCAACAATATGCGAGTCATCTACTTGCTGAACAGCAGAGCATGCTCAGCATTGCAACAACTGCAGTCAACATGTTGTACAGCAGTCATGCCAATCACAAACCCTAAGACAGCAAGAAGCCTAATTGCAAGACCAGCTCTGCAAAGCATGGTGGTCACGGATGCCGACTACTGGCCTGTGGACGCTCAGATCAACGCAGCTGTAGCAACTGCCAGATCAAAGCTAGCCATTGGGCAGGCTGTTTCGCGGCAACTGACTGACTGATCGCAAGTTCAGCTCGTAGATCAGGCGGCTTCTCATGTCTGATCTATGAGCTGAACTTTACAAGGACACGACAGAGCCAGCATACCTGTGTCGTAATAGCCGAGATGGACGTCTCTGCGAGCTTCCTTGATGCGGGCCTGCCATCGGCCGTGATGGGGTGTAATCCCACGGAAGCGGGAGCTGGAGCGCTGTGCACGCTGGGCGACGGGAGCAGTTGTGGTAGGGGCGGGCGTGGATGTGCCAGCTGGACCGCTGGCGCCCTGCGAGGCCTGAGGTGTGCCTGCGCCTGCGCCTGCAGGAGGCTGCAGGGGCCGCTCGCAGCTGCTTCCTGCCGGCGTGGGCAGCGTGCGCACATCCACACGCCCACAGGACCTCAGCGACTCCACCAGCTGCTCCGTGGTGAAGCGGGGGCCATACTGGTACTGCTGATGTGGATGTTGCTGCTGCTGCTGCTCGGCTTGCAGTGGAGCAGGTCCGGCTTCAGATCCCAGCTGACCAGCAGGACCAGCACAGTCTACAACCCTCCGAAACCCTTGTTGCTGTTGCTGTTGCTGCTGCTGCTGCTGTTGCTGCAGCTGGTGTTGCTCCAGCAGCTGCTGGTGGTACAGCTGCTGCTGCTGCTCAGCCGCCGCAGCAGCGTCTACAGCCATGGCTGAGCCGAGCGCAGCTCGTCTGGCCATCACCATCTCCTGCCACTGCGCAGGCATGATGCAGTAGCCCTGCGGCATTGCCGTGACCGCGGTCCCGGCAACCGCCGCCCCTGCCGCCACCGCCGCCGCCGCCGCCGTGGCGTGCGCCATGGTTGAGTTATTCTCTCATTTCTCAGCAGTTTTGACATTCTGCCTGTCGCCCGCAGCTGGCAGAAAAGAAACCCTAATTCCTCTCTACTCGCCGCGCGTCACGTCGCGTGTCTCGAGTCACGATCGTAACCTAAAACCCTAACCAGAGGCGGCGTTACTCCCGCCAAGCCGAGACACGCTCCAGCCGGTCTGTAGCAGTTAAGCCCCCGGTGACGTAATCACACGGTACACACCCACCTCCTCTCGCACCCAGTACCGAACCACCCCCCTACGTTACACTGTAACGTGACCCAAGCCTGCGACGCGCCCCTGTGGCATGCCCCGCGCGCCGCTGCAAAAAGCTCGATTGTAGGCGACGCTGATTGGCGGCTTTTAACGACGCGCGCTACCCGTACTAAACGCCCCGCCAAAAGTGCTGTACGATCACGGTGTCCTCGTATCATATACTATGATTGAGACGCGCACCGCGCGCGACACGCAACCACCTCTGTGCGAGTTGCCGTACGTACGCCTATAGTGCACCGGCTCGCACGTGCAACACACATGCAAACGGCGAACCTTCTAGAGGAAGATTGGCATGTAGACTTACCTGTAAACGGCTTGCGACCACCTGTTGTTGTTGTTGTTGTTGTATTCCAATGCGGCATTGACGTGTGAAGAAACCAACGCTGATGCTCTGCGTGGTAAGCATATTGCGCTTAGGGTTGGGGTGGTTGTAGCAGTCTACCTGTAACAGAGTACTTGACGTGCTGTTGGGGTGTGTGGTAGCTGGTAGACTGTTATGTTATGGTAGACTGCTAATAGTAGTCGTGGGGAAGCCAGATTAAGTACCGGATCAACGCAGGGATGGACACATGCACATCGGTTGCAGATAGTGAAACAACTTACTAACATGGCAGCATGGTAACCACACTACGTGATAACCTCGTTACCTTCATATCAAGTACCAAAGATTGATGTGAACAACGTGCCATGGTGAAGCGTGGAGCTGGCAGGTGAAAGTGCTAACCTTGCCCTTGCCTGCTCCATTCTTGACTGTTCTATTGCGGCCTACTGGCTTGTTAGTGGTCCCCCGGCAGCATGGTAGCCATAGGAGCTGTCGAGACCAAATAGATTGTGCGAGAATGACAAGAACCATGCGCAACTGGTTGAAGAAACAGTGGCTGGTAGCAATACAACTTGTTGCATTCGGCAGCTGTGTGTCGGCTAAGGGACGACTGCGCATGGCAAATGTCACAAGACCCTGAGACTCTGGGTGGTGTTGTTTGCCAATGTGCTCGCCTGATGCATGTGTTGTTGGTGTACACACAACTTGGGTGCGCAGAGTGCTGCAGCTGCAGCGTGTCCCCGTCATATTGGGCAGTCCAACAACCTGGAGCTGTCAATTGCTGAAGAACTGGCTTTTTAAGATGATATCTGGATACCTGTGTTACCCTGCTGCAAAGCAATGCAGCAATGTTATTGGAAAGGTGGCAAGTAGTATGTTCAGTAGGCACCTCTGTGCCATGGCACAGAGCCTCTGTGACTCGGCATGCTTGCAATGCACAGAGCGGAGCCACATGCAAAGCAACAACCACCAGCATAGCTGATTGGCAGCAGACACGGACAACAACTGGATAACAACAGCTCTTTGACTCATCTGAGTCATGTCACAGTCCAGAATTTGTATTCCAGCACAAAGAGCCCACCACGTGCTGAACTTCTCTACTGCCCCATCCAATAATAACTCACCGACGTTATGCACAGACTACTCCGACACTATCAGGATATCCACTAGACCTAACGTCCCTGCCTACCTCTGCACCCAATCCGCAATGCTCCGCTGCCCCCTATCCCTCTTCTCCCACTTGTTGCTGCTGTTCCCGCCACCCCCGCGTCCCCCGCGCCCACTCACCCTCCCAACATTCCTACCACCGTGCCCACCGCCACGACCACCACCACCACCGCCACCCCCAAACTTCAACGGTACCACAGGCTCCACGTAGTTCGCATCAGGACCTGTTGAGGGGAATACAGTCAGGTCACTGTGTGTGCACGATTGTACACATGTCTCTGTAACTGCGCATGTGCGTGCGTGTGCGGGAGCGTGTGTGTGCGCACACACACTGCAAGCCAGATTTTGTCAAATGTGACAAAAATGAGCCATAAAGGGAGTAATCCATCTACCTTTGAGGATGATGCCGTAGCGCTGTTGTTCCTCCGGTGTGAGTCTATACGGGCTGTGTCGTAGTGATGGTGGCACGTTGGCCAGCGGTGGTATCCAGTGCGCAACATAGGCGCCATCCGAGTCGTAGTTGGAAGCCTGTTTGGGGATGGAGAAGTAGCGGTCCTCTCTTGGGTCCGTCCCCACGCCCGCGCCGTACGTCCAGTTGCCGTAGTTGGAGTGCGGGTCGTAGTCAAGGAGACAGGTCTCGAACCACTCCGCACCCATACGCCAGTCAAGACCCATGTCACGAGTCAAAAAGGAGCAGACGATCTGGAAACAGGGTGACATCCTTTCAACCTCATGCAAGGGAGTGACACACATGCACCCAAGCACAAACATGGCCCACACCAAAACTGGATATAGTTACCTGTCTGCCTCTGTTGCTCATGTACCCAGTTTCCTTGAGTTCCCTCATGTTCGCATCCACAAGCGGGTACCTGCGTGTACCGAGTTAAGCAACCACTCACCAACATTCTCACACCCCACACAGAGTCAGTCACAACACCCCACTCCTGCCTACCCAGTCATGCCGTCGCGCCACGCGGCAAACATCACGTCGTCCCGTCGCCACTCCTTGCCCTGAGTGACGTGCCGCGGCCCGTGGAGGCGGAAGAGCGAGTCGCCCACGCGCTCGGCGAGGAAGCGGAAATAGTCGCGCCAGATCAGCTCAAACAGGAGCCAGTAGGTGGAGTCGTTCGCAACACGCTCCTTCTCATACCTCTTCACCTGAGATGTTAAAGTAGTCGTTGAGCTATGATGCCTCTCATTAACATGCAGCTAACATGCAGAAAGACAACCCCATCTGCATACTAAACTACGATGGGCTATGTTGGTCCTTGCATTACTGACTCCGGCAAAAAGCTTGCTGACTTGTACTACACTGAGCGTTGGACTACACCTGGCTTCAAAATTTGTACCATACTGCACTCAAGCGTTGCCCTGTGCTGTGCACTACACGCCGCACGCACCTCACTGTGAATGAGTCGCGGCGATATGCACCCATGCGCCAGCCACGGCGAGAACTTGGAGCTATAGTCCGCTCCCAGCATCCCATTCCTGGTATGCTTGTACTCCTTCAAGCAATCCTTATCCCAAAAATAATGCTTCATCCTCGCCAGCGCGACGCTCTCCCCGCCCCGGAACTCCAGCACACCCTTCGGGTCGCCCTTCTGGTCCTCCTGACCCGGGCAGAGGTCCGATATGGAGGGGATAACACCCATGTCGAGGCCGGATGGAAGTTGTGCTAATGCCACAGGTGTAGGTAGCGGGTCGCGGATCCGGCTACGGGACTCCACGGACTGCGCAAAGATATGTCCATTAAGGGAAAGGAAGAGAGTGGGTGACTGAGTCTGTGCAAGTGCGCGTGGCTGCGTGTGTTTATGCGCGCGCGCATCCGTGCGGGTATGTGTGTCTATGTGTGTGCACATGCCTTGCGGAAGCTGGTGTAGACGTCGGGGACGTGGTTGAAGTCAAAGGGCAGGTCGTCCGCATGGTACATGGTTCCGCCCCATATCAACTCCAGCTTCACCCCAATCCTGACAGAACACAGCACCCCATTAGCCCCAACCCTCTACCACTCACCAACTCAACTGCACTGACACTCACTTGGCAAGCTCCCTGCGCAGGTTGCGCTCGACAGCGAGCTCTTCAGCGCAAGTCTCTTTCTGGGCATAAACACGGGCAGCGCCGACCTCACGCGCAAGGAGGGGGAGCACCTCCTCAGGCCGACCCACGCGCACGAGTAAGTCCGATCCACGCTCGCGCAACCGATCACGAAGGTCCTCCACACTCTCAAGGATAAACCTCGCCCTCAACACTGATGCAAAGCATCCCACTGTTAGTATATTGTATCACTACCAAAGTAGTACCATATCACTTGCCTCCTGTTTTTGGCATGTGGAATGCGTGTGTTGTGGCCGATCCGAAGATGCGCGGGTCGAAGCAGTAGGTAGGTAGGAGGGAGGGAGTGGAGGCGGAGTTGGACCCTGAGCCTGGCGCCGAGGAGGCAGCCACCACGGCGTCGTGGGCGGCCACCAGAGCGCCGTTGTCGTGCACGCGCAGGTCGTTTCTGGGGTAGGATGGTTGTCAGTGCATGCATGCTTGAAATCGGGTAGCACGACTATTATGACGCTTCCATTACAGCCTGTAGTCACTCCATGAGCAGTGAAAGCAAAGCTAAGGCTGTCGTGGTGTTCTGTTAAGAAAAGCGCTGCTGATATGTTGTATCTGCGACTCAGTCAAGCAAAGTATACTGAGCACCGATCCGATGTTGAACGCAAGAAAACGTCCTAGACGCGGACTCGCATGCATGTGCTCACGCGAACAGTTGTAGGCGCACTCACAACTACTAAACCTCGTAATTGCAACAAACAACAACCACGTAGTTCAACTCATTGAACCTACTTACTTGAACCATACTATGGCTGTGCTCCTGCTCGCCCCGCTGCCGCCCGCTCCCCCGCCGCCGGCGGCCGCCATGCTGGTGACTCTCCTGCTGCTATTGACGCCGTTACCTCCGCCGCCAACCCTCGCTACCCGGAACCTCACGAGACACAGCTCCTGCCCTACGCCGCCTAGACGCCACGCGGAAAGCGGGCACCGCAGGACCCGCATACCAAGCCAACGTCGCCGCCACCGCCGCCGCCGCCGGTTTCACTGCGTCAGGTAGAGTGCATTACGTGTTACCAACTTCAGGTAGAGAATCACAATTGAGAGTCAGTGAATCAGTCAATGGAAGGGCAACTAAAATGCTGGAGGCTTATCGATGGCCACGTGGACGCGCTCAGACAAAGTGAGAGTGTAACTCGGCGCGGGGTCGGAGGGGTCACGTGACCAGTCAGCAGTTTGGCGGGAGATCTTTGAGATACGACGCGAGCAGCGGATACGGTGCTGGCAGCGGCCCGGACACGTAACCGAACGGACACGCTGCTTTGTCTTAGAGTCGACGTCACCAAGAGCTTATCCCAACTTCATGAAGCAAAGATAACCAATTAAAACCACACTGTCTTCGCCCATTTTGCCGTAAACATCTTGCATGATTGATTTCTGATAATATAATAATAATTTTTCTGGGCGTTGTCAGTGGTTGCCTTTTATTCGCATAGTCTGAAATACGCACAAAGGTGCAGTGCACATGATAAGTTGTCGTTTTATATCTATTGATTTCGTAAATAATTAATATATTGAAGTGCGTTTAAGGTTTGTTTATGCCTCTATACATATATACACATCATCGATCAGGGTAGTTGCTTGACACATTATAGGTGTAAATGTAACACGTTATGTGCTCATGTGCACACTAACAGCATCAATCATGATGTCATGTTGCATCATATTAGATGAGCGTTTGTGAATGGCATGAAAACGAAGTGCGCAATTTCTTACATGTACCCAATCATTGTACTTACCGCTTGTAGATTTTGTCTCAATATTGTTAACAATTGAGCGTTTTACAAGTCATCTGTTCAAGATATTGTTTAATAGTAAATGCATCAAACTCGGATGTATGAACTGCAAATTTCACATTGCAATGCTTGTATCAGAGCATTATTGGTAAGCTTATAAAGCAAATCATATGCATTGACCCCAAGACCGTCTTGATAGCATGTACGAAACAGCATGCACGCCATGCATGATTGCAAATAAGTATGCATGCGCCAAATGCATTGAACATGATTACGCATCAAGTGCATGTGTGAACATCACATGGGTCATGTTAACTCAAAACATCAATTCAATCTTCGCTCCTTGTTGGCTTGGCCCGCCGCCCGAACGCCGCAGTTGGCTGAGCTTTGCCTCCTTTCAATGCAGCGGAATTTTTGCTCTTCTGGTCAGCGGCTTTGACGGCTTGCTGCTGCCGGCTGGTGAAGCTATGGTTACCACCCGCTGCCGGCACGACTCGCTCCGCACCACCCCTCTGAATGCGCAACAGTATGTGTCACACCAGCAACTACATCATGGTACAATGCACACGTTCGCACTCTTACACATTCACACACACGCATGCACGCGCACGCGCACGCAAAGCGACCCTCGCACCCGTTGCTGATGGTGCTGTTGCTGTTGTTGTCGCCGTGGAGATGGCGCGAGGCCCTCTTGCCCCCGTCTCGGTGAAAGCGACCCGTGCTGATGCTGTTGTTGCTGTTGGTGGTGGTGATTGTTATGATGTTGTCGCTGCTGTCCCGCTTCAGGCGACGGCGCCCTCAGGAACTCCGACACGCTCGGTATGGCCACAGAGGCCCCCAACATACCCGTGGTCCCCAACATGGCACCCTCGTCACCCGTCACCCCAAAGTCATCGTCCGGTATCATCGAAGTGTTTTTGGGCAGCATGCGCGAGGACACCAAGAACACGTCCATCGAGTCCAACCCAACATTGCCACCACCTGAGGGCGTCCGAGGCGTGCCCACAACCCTGCGAGGGTGTCGAGGCTGTTGTTGGGCTGTGTCCGACTCGTGTGGGCCCGCTCTCAACGACGCAACTGAGTCTCTTAGCAACAGGCTGTCCCCACTACGTCCGTACTGCCCTGCACGAACACATACGGGTGGTGTCATCATTTGTGGAGTGTACACGCTGCAACGGCATGCCTAGAGGGCGACACTCTAACTGATTACCTGCAAGCTGGCGCAGGGCTTTCGTGGTGTGCTGCAGCTCATCGTGCGCGTCACGGGACCCGCGCTGAGCCGCCAATCGCTCCATTTCTGCCGCCTGTGTGACACACAAGTATATCACACTCGCGTGCACACACACACACACACACACACGCACTCCTCCCCTTTCACCCCTCCCTCACCTGCGCGGCGATTCGTTCTCTTAGCTCCCTCTGCTCCCTCTGCATCCCCTCCAGCATCGCCGCCACCTCAGGGGGCACACCGCTAGAGCCCGACAGCGAGTGCGACTGGGCCGGGGGCTGCGCTGCTGCCGGGGGGACCAGCGGCGGGAAGTACACGCCTGAGTCTTGCGCCTGGATTGAAGGGTGAGTTGGTAGAATGATAGTGTTGTGATGAGGGGACTGGTAGTCGTTGTTTGGTCTCACCTTTGGAGCTCTGTGCTGCGTGTGGGAGGGGTTGTTGTCAATGTGCCGAGTGTGGCTGTGAATGGGGTTGAGGTTCGTGTTGGCTGGTGGGTATGGCCCGCTGTTGTTGTTGTTTTGTTGTTGTTGGTGGTGGTGGTAGTCTTGTGAGTACTGGTTGTTGTTTGCTGTGTACATGGCTTGCTCCAGCCTGCCTTGCCTTTCGTCCACCAACTAAAGGACGACAGTACACCGAGTCAAGCTTCAGCATAAGCACAGAACTACAGCAATGGTATCGACTATTAACTCATTTACCTGCAACTGCGCAGGAGGGGGCATGTATGCACCCGCAGGTGCATACGCGCGCTGTATGTCCCTCGCTTCCTGCAATGCCAGGGTGGGATGAGCGTTGATGATGTTGATAGCAATGCTGTTAGTTCTTGACGTATGCGTTCACGTGTTTCAGCGGATGAAGCCGCCGGTCGTTTACCTGTTCTTGCAGCTGGCGCTTGCGAGCAGCCTCCCTGTCCTTCTTCTCCCTCACCTGCTGCTCTGCACAAACACGGACACAGACACTACATCAAGTTGTTGTCTTTGCCAACCCACACTTGTTCTGTCCTCTGGTCTGGTCAGCCCTTAGCATACAAATCAGGTCCACCTACCAAGTTCCAGTGCATAGAGCCTTCTCTGTTCCGCCTTGCGCGCAGCTTCACTTGCAGACGGCCCCCCCATCAGCTCCGATACGCCCGCCATGAACACGTGCTGCGCATGCTGCTGAGCCTGCTGCTGCTGCTGCTGCTGTTGCTGCTGGTAGTAGTGCATTTGCTGTTGTTGTTGTTGTTGCTGTCTGTCAGGGTAGTGTCCGTGTGGTGGTTGTTGGTTGTAAGCGTACGGGTGAGCTTGGCGGTGGAGAGGGTGCTCGTGAGGGGGCCAGGAGGAGACGTCGTGAGAGCGGGGAGGGGGACCTGCCTGTAAGGGTTATGTGTTTGTGCGTGTGCACACGCAAACACAGAGGCATGCCCATGTACACTCGATCTCAAGTGTCCGTGCAGCACTCGTCGACACTTGCCTGGTATCCGGAGTTGGTGCGGTCGTGCAGCATCTGCTTCTGTTGTTGCATCTCATCTGCAAGCGACCAAGTTCACGGAAAGGTGTTGTGTGTCTCAGCTTGTGCAGCATCGACACAGATTTTTATGCGTTTAATGTAGTGCTGTTGAGCGCAAAAACCTTTGGTTCCCACCCTCCCTTTACCTAGGGTGTTTCTCCAGTCCTGCTGCTGCGGCTCAGCGCGCCAGTCCCCCCGCCCTATGAACAATCACTGTTTAAAAACAAGAGAGATTCCTTGCCTATGCACTGCAACAGCAGCATGCACACATGTGTGACTACTGAGCCTGAAGAACACTGTGAGCGCCTGTTCATAGCAACATCACAAAAGAAGCAAAGCTTCAAGTCGTTATCTCTACTTATCACGCTGTAAGAGTTTACCTACTAACAGCTATCCCATTACAGATGCACCTATGTGGCCAAATCAACAAACATCAAGACTTCAGGTAAACTGCCTACGTGCTGCCTAAGACACAGCCACATCACTGACCTCGCATGTTGCGCGGCGCCACCATTGTTCCAGCTTCTCAAGTCTTTAGTCCATGACACCTTGTGTGTGGAGTCTACGCTGCTGATGGTCCTGACCCATGCCTGTCCTCATTACCTACTGCAGTCATCAACCACACCGTCCTGTATGCAGCATTATCGACACAGCTGTGTTTGTGTTTTAGTCCCTGGTGTATGTTCAACCATCACCCCTGGCCGGGTTAGGCCCCACTGTCCGACAGGCCAAGCACTTCCTATACACGGCTATGCACCTATCAATCACCACCAAGGCCTGGCAAAAGTATGCCACTACCCTAACTCTTCTGTTTGTTCAGGTGGTAGCCAGATATCTGCCGCCTGTCGCCCTGAGAGAGAGGTGGGGCCACACCGCCACTCAGCTGCTGGATTTAGCAGAGCGCGTGCGCGACGCCCACGTGGCCGGCTGGACGGAGCGGGTCACGTGATCTCCCGCGCGCGAGCGTGATGCGTAATGCGTGATGCGTCACGGCAAGGGTCAGGCGCGCGCCTATTAGGTGTTAAACAACACCATCACATAACCGCATGATGAACACTACCCTGGTACTGCCCTGTAATGAGCAGGCGATTGTGTACTGCATTGCGAACTAATTTGTAATGAATGTGTGCATAGCACACTAAGTTGCATGTTTTGAAAATTTCATGTGCAGAAACTGATGCATGCTACCGCATGCGGACGGAACACAGTCAACTGACACAAGAGGCAAGTTATAGAAGAAGGATAGCAAGGGTGACACCGGGATTATTAAGCAAGCATAAGACATAAGCCCAACGAGCGGTGCGGCTGATGGGGCGGGATTGGGGCGGCCGGCCGGCCTGGAGGCCGGCATTAGGGCACAAAGACACATCACGCGCACTGAGGGCCATCATATACGGCACCCGAGACTACTTGCCTGCCGCGCATACCGAGCAGCCCGCCTGCCTCTCATTGGCTATGCGACGTTTATCAGCTATCGGCCATTCGATTTGTGTTAAACAAATCGATACCTTCCAAAGCACATCCCCATATCGTGCAATTGCACAAAGTATATGCGAATGAATAACAGAATCCATTCATTTTAAGCATAACATGCACGGTGCACATATGCGTCATGTGTGCGTTGTACAGTCCACCCCCGCTGAAAGTTTTTGCTCCAAGAGAATAACCCCGTTTGTAGCATACGTTTTGAGATCACCAACGATTCTACAGGCAATGTTAGTGCTTAAAAGAATATAACTAACCGCGAAGAGCATAATATTTTTCATGACATTTTTGCAAATGTAAGTGTGCATATTCCTAACATCGAGGGAGTAGCGCGTGACGGGTTTGTCATAAGGCGTAATGAGTGTGATGGACAAGGCGTGAAGGGTACAGTGCAACGCGTAATCAGCGTAATGAGCGTGATGGCATAATGGACGTGACGTAATGCGCGAGATGTAATAGGCGTGATGGGCGTATTAAACTGCTTTATAGCATACAGATGCTCTTAATGTTAAAGAGCATATTATGCTTTTTATCGCCAAGAGCATAAACCCGCCAGGAGCAAACTATTTTTGCAGATAAACAGTATGCTCTTAAGGGGGGTAAATTGTACAATGAATGTTTTAATGTAATTAGGTACAACTATGTACTATAACTGTACAGTCTACCTCCGCTATAAAAATCACGTGTATTTTTCAGCTTTCATTCCATTAACGGGGGTATTTCCTTGGCGTTTACAATAGTATATACTTTTATTCTTTACATACTATATATTTTACCAACAGGGGTATTGCGAAACCGTAAGCCACGCTATTATATCTTAACCCGGCATAAATTAAATTGATAATAGTCAATAATAAATTGATTATGTACATAAGTATATATAAGTCTTGTAATATGTTTATGCTTATAATATCAAAATAAGCATGCCATTAACGAGGTATTCCCCCGTAACAAGACTGAGCTCACTTAAGACTTTAACCCTCCGTTGTAGTCTGATTGCGTCCAAACTATTCAATTAACCGACGATATTTGCCTATGAAACCATTGGTCTTTTGCAAATCTATGATCTAAACCAAAGTCTTTTAGCGGGGGTAGACTATATAGTCTACCCTCGTGTAAGAGCATACTGTTATCCTCAAAAATCGTATGCTCTTGGCAGGGTTATGCTCTTGGCGACTAAGAGCATATTATGCTCTTGAACGTTGAAAGCATATATATGCTATAAGCGCAGATTCATTACGCCCATCACGCCTATTGGTCGGGCCGGCCGGCCTGTCGGCATTCAATACATCACACGGCATCCCGCGCTATAGCCATCACACGGCACCCGCGACTGCCGGGCTGCGCGGCAGTATGTACGGCGCGCCTGCTTCTCATTGGCTAGGCGAGAACAGGCGTTACACCGTTAGGTCTGCGTAATTGATCCTGGCCGTCCAAAGCACATCCAATTATTCAAACGCATGCCAATAAATGCAAAATGAAGCACAGTTCTGCATACGTGGCCGCTTATGGCTGCATGTTGATCATTTTATGTGTTACAATATTAATATCAACAAATTTGGAGATACATGGATACATGTTGATAGCTCTAATGTGTTGCAAAATGAAGCACGTATGCTGCAATATGGTGCAATCTTTGATATCAAATGTGATGTTGACGCCACGGTACGTGCTAAGATATTCAGTACGTAATGCCAGGGTTACAACCAGTAAAATAATGCTAACCTGAATTACCTTAACGTTAAGACTTTACTAAACGCAAAATTGCATCGTCGGGCCACCATTTGGTCACGCATGAATTTGATCAAATGGGATCGCAACGGTGACAACAGCCGTTGTTGAAAAAGGCAGCGAATTGGCCAATTATTGCAGAGATGCATAAATGATGCTGAAACCTATCTCGGCAGCAACTGCTTGCCATTGGCGACCCAAAATCGCTAGCGATTTGGTGCAATTGCAGTATAGTTAGTGGTCAAACCGGCCGCGTTTTTTGCGGTACGAGGTCGGGGCATGCCCCATACCCCAAAGACATGCCGCCACTACTCACCCTCGTTTTAACTAATTCACTCTACCATGTAACGCTAATTGATTACACGCTATAGTTATTGCGTTATCAGACATGGTCAACAGCCGAATGAAATCATGTACCGCTGCTTGCATTGAATGCTGTCTGTGCTGTGTGAAGAGTAGTGATATCAAGGAATATGGTGTCGTGACGATGTCTTTGTGTAAGGAAAATTATTCATATCGCACATAGTTGGTTGTATGAAAAATGATTAATGGGCTTTGTATTTTTTTTTTAAAACAGTTTTAACGGCATGTAAAGGAAGTAATATATAGTATATATATATATAAGTATTTGTATGCATTACGTGTATGCTTGACTTATATTACATAATTAATTATACTACATCATTAGTTATACTCCATAATTAGTTATACTACAAAATCAGTTAGTATTGGTATGCATTACGTGTATGCTTCACTTATACTACATAATTCATGTCATATGCATATTACGAGACATATAAAGTATTAATAAAGATAACAGATTCGTTATATGTCATATGATTCAATACCATATCAAGCATGTAATTATCGTGCTAAATGCTTTTCAAACATACACACGCCACTTAACCAGGCAAACTTTTAACATGCGCACATGAGTGTGCGCAATCACCAATCATCTACGTTGTAATCATATGGCAATGCATGTATGTATAGATTATCTCACCTGCAGCACGAATGGCTACGTTATAGGACGCCTTTTGACTGCATGCATATTTTTATTATCGATGATATTGTTTATAACACTTCGCTTGAAAACAAGACGAGTTTTCAACCTGAGCTTGTCATAAAATAAGCATGTACAACAGTTGAACTTGACGTTAAAGAGTGTCACAAGCAGAAACATTAAGATATGGAGCTTGCGCGCTCGCTGCACATGACAACCATATTTCAATATACTAAAGTCAATGTCACCAAAAAGGGCGACCTAGCAGCCAGCAATGTGGTAAGATTGCGAAGTTGACGTACGGCGTGTTGGCCTATATATATAGAGAGAGAGAGAGAGAGAGAGAGAGAGAGAGAAAGCAATGTTCAATTTAACATCATTATCAAACATTTCAATCGCGAAGGAGCGCACAAGCAAAAGACTACTGACATGGAATCAGCACGCTCGCTGCACATGACAACCATATCTAAATAGACAAAATTTAACATTACTCAAAAGAGCGACCCAAGATCTTTCTTCCTTCCTTAAATTGCAATCCCCCTCGCCCGACTCTGGTGGCAATAACACAAAAAGAAATACAAGCATTGTCAAACCCGAGGTTATGCCACGGGTGTAATGCACTAGCAATTGGGCAAGATTGTGAAGTCGACGTATGGCGTGTTGGCCTATAGAAAGCAATGTTGCTGCTTGGTGACAAACGCGTGTTTTAATAAGGACAATGTAGTTGGAGGACTTAGACCTGATCAAGCATGCGGTGGTGGTGAAACATGGGTAATATGTTGGGTTTGCCGACATCAACGACATACGGACTGGACTCTCAATATGGAAGCCGGTATTAAACGCTCACCGTGAGCGTTTGATACCGGAATGACTCCACCAGCTGATGGAGTGGGCGTTCAATACTGGTTAGCTCGTCACTATATGTGAAGAGATAAGAGATGCATATGTTGTGCGCATGCTAAATCTTGGCATGTGAGACCGCAAGCTTAGTGATTGGACTTGTCAACTAACATATGCTAGAGGGTTTCGATCCGCTGCACGTCTGACAATTAAAGATTTCGACAGTATTTCAATGGCATTGACACCCGTTATTTCCGCAACTTCTGTACAAGGACGTTGCAAGTGTCTACAAGCGCGCACAGCTTGTTAACACCAGCAATTTAAAATGGCCGAATATCGTAAGACGGGATTTTTGAGGACTTCTACACCCAGGGTCTCAGCGTGAGAATCAAGCCAAAACATGTGGATTGAAAGCTAAGCGTCCAATTCGCATGAATGTACGTCAGCACGTCCGATTGATATTCGTGTATGAGAACGTCCCATAAACGTGTATCCATGCTGATGTTAGCCAATGTGATGGCTCTGATAAGATTGCTTATGATTCAGTGCTTGGTTGCGTGTCAATATGCATAGCCATTGTGAGTCCCATTCAGCAAACTCAGCACTTCGCAATGATTGTGCATGAAATGCCTGCAGTTCTCACGACGCCTTAGCTTGCACTAACTTTGAATCACCGTCCTAGCCAAGCAGGTGTGAGACTGTCACCAGTGGCGGCGATAAGCACAGGCAGACGGGAGGGATGCGCATGTAGACCAAGCTGTCTGTCTTGTTCGTCCCTTCGATCCAACCTGTTGTGCATGCTGTTGGTGGTCAACCCCGCACCTAACCTCTCCTTCCTTGCCCTCTCCCTACACTCTACAGGTTGATACCCGCTGCTGCCTCACCTGCTTGTCTCCACCTGCTGATGTATCGGCTAAAGGGTCTATATGGTCTGGTCTAGCTGCGATTGTTGGGTTGTTGATTGGCTAGGTGGTTAAACTCTGTCTTGGCCCCCACGTAACCCCGTGTGTACGGGGTGCTAGGACATACATGCGCAGAATGGGCATGCGCACTCTGTTGCTGCATGATCAGTATGCATGCACGCAGTCATCAACACATACCCAACATTCCATTACAAACGCCAGGCTATATGCCTACGCCAACTCCACTACCCCTAGCCCCCAAAACAACCCGCAGTTGCTGTCGTACCTGCCACACAGCCAGCACCCTGTGTGTACAGGAAATGCAAGTTATGCGTGCATGTGCTTGGCTGCTTGGCTCTTGCACTGCTACTGCTATTTCTCTAGCACAGAGTCTGCTACATGCAACTCTTGTGTGTTATATATGCAGTCATGGCAAGGACAGAAACAATGATACACAACAATGCAGGACACGCATGCTAACTCAAGTTTCAACTGTGCTGATTGGACCGCAAAGTTATAACTCGAGCATCGTCTGATAGAACGGGTGTGCTTTTAAGGCAACAACCTTACTATGACTAAGACTACGATACACATTGCAAGACAATTGGTCTGCGCTGCCACCATGCCCAATGCAAAGCTTGTAGGGACTTTGGTTGTCAGCTGCCTGCCTGACACTACTAGGTCAAGTGCAACTCACGATGGTTTCCTGGCTGCGGCAAATGCTGCCCTCCGCGAGCTTCAAGCACAACAGTCTTGATGTCAGTCGGTTCCACTACTTGTGTGCGCCCGCTGCAAGAGTGATGTAAGGCCGAACTGGCAGTAATCATGCACACGCGGAAAGCTAGCCATGGTGCAGATGGGGGTGACAACGGCGCTGTCAAATTAACCATGCACAACCATGCAAAGCATGCAGTTGAATGGTCGCGAAGCAAGTCCTAGCGTTTTGTCACAAATTGACAAGCAGCAGTGCAAACTTACGCATGGCAGAAGGCTTGGCAGGGCGTACAAGTGGCTTGTCTTGGAGGGGATTGCCACCACGCTTCCACACAATGAGATCGTCCATCAGCTGGGCGGCCGCCTCGCGACTCGGCACCAGCACTCGGTAGTGGCCTAGCAGCTTGGAGAGGACAACCTTTTCAGCGTGGTCATTCAGATCAGAAGCGCCACCTGGTAAGAAGACGTGTCACCCTTCGCATTGCGGTGTGCATAAACTACGCCCTGCAACAGACTGCATGCATGAACAACCCCGGCATTGTGGAGCACAAGCGCTGGCAGTATGCAACTGCGAGCCTGGCTATACTGGTAGAGCAGCAGATGGTGTCACCCGCATGCTCACACATGAGGACACCATGTGCTCTACTGTACGCTCTACCCTTACCATTATATGCGCTCTACATAGTCGAACATGCAACTCTGAAGCACAGCATAATCGACGATGAGAGAAGCATGCACAACTTTAAGGTCACAGTACTGTCTCCTGCATGTGGGTACACTCAAACAACCAAAACATGTAGGTTGTTGCACCAACGTAAGCTAAGCCTTTGAAACGCAATCTAAGTCAGAGTCAGAGTTGAGAACTGTGTTGTTTCGGAACGCTGCTCCAGCATGCCGATAGAGTAAAAGCTCTATGCTGCTGACTACATTAGCAAGCTCGCCTACTGAATGGTGTGCTTGCTAATGTAGTCAGCAGACCTACTGGATGCCACATGCATGCGACCCAAGTACGAAGCCCGTCCTCTGACCTCCCGTCGCTGAGCCTGCCCTATTGTCGGATCCAGATGAAGAGGAAGCGGCGTCACAGAGCCCCGCTGCATGGTCCGGCCTCACCCCCAGCCGCCACCGCGACGCCGCCCCGCCACAGGCGGTGACCACCGCATGCTGCCGCCAAGCATGCCGCAAGCAATGCATTGTCACCAGCGCCACTGTGCTGCTTGTAGGCTAAGCTGAGGCTTGCCTTGGCGTTGTCGCAACAACGATGGAGCCCGCCGCGTTGTCGAATGAGCTATTGCTGCAACGCTGCCCCCGCCGCCTCACATAAACAGCGGCAGCGCTGCGGCAGACGTGCATTAGGGTTTTGCGGCGGCGGCGGCGGCAATGGCGGCCGCCGTTCCTGCCGCCTCCGTCTTCACCTCTGCCTTGTTCACCGTGGGCAAAACAGTCGCGGCTTTGCATCTCCGCCAATTGGCGACTATCAATGATGGGAGGCTGCAATCCACGATGGCCGCGCCGCCGTTGAAGATAGGCTGCTTGACAACGACTTGAAAGCCAAGCGTCGCCCATCGCCATGATGAAGGTGAGGTCAGTCGTCCGTTTTGAACGGTGTCACATACTACTTGACGACATGCAGCGTACGTTGCTGCGCGTGAGGGAAGCCGCTGATGATAGACTCTAGGGCGTTTCTCGAAACATTCGCAGTGCCCGAACCGAAGAGTTTCGCCTAGCGCAGGCTTGAGACTCATGCTGGCGGATTCCTTGGATGTCTGATGGCTTTCCTCATGCAGCAGTTCCTGTTTTGGTGTCAATGTCACTCTTTGAATGACTCCACTGTCGTTACCAAGTCACTCCCCGTGTTCTGTGGCCGTTGAGGACAGAATTGCGGACTATCAAGTCTTCGGACTTATGACGTCTTGTTACACACACTGAGGCCTTTGTCACGGGTTTTTGGGTCCGTGTGCTTTGTATCATGTGCCCTGCCGATGATGATAGACTCTAGGGCGTTTCTCGAAACATTCGCAGTGCCCGAACCGAAGAGTTTCGCCTAGCGCAGGCTTGAGACTCATGCTGGCGGATTCCTTGGATGTCTGAGGCTAGGGCACACTTTAGTCCTTTCTTGTGTTCGCAATACATGTCCTGGTCTAATATGCTCGTTGCAAGGCGTGGATGACGATTTGAGAAATTTCGGATTCCCTCTGATGCACACAGTGCGAAGAAGTGAACAGTCTCGTTGCTGACACGCCTAGCAGCATTGCAGTTGTTGATTATTGCTTGTCATGAGAAATGTGCCTCGCTCTGAGCCCCCTAGTAGCTCATGGCTCTGTCTGGCGAGGGTACGAAAAACGAGGCAATATTAATGCTGACAAAAATCCTCCACTTTGCCTGATGCTTGCGATGTGGGCTACAGCGTTAGGACATTATTCACTATGTTGCGTTTCTGCAGGTATTCAGGAACAGCTGGCTTGACTTTCGATGTGGTGAAGCCACTGAGGTGGGTCAGTGTCCCTTGTATGTCGTGCATGCAGTCGGTTGCTATTACAATAGGACACTGTTATTGCAGACTGTGTGCAGTGATGAGTTGCTTACTTCTGACACCTCTTGTTTGAGAGCGTCAGCTCGGTGAACGCACTTTGCAAACAGCCTGAGCACACACAGAGTAGTATAAGCAGGCCCTTTTTTGATATACAGATAATGATATTGGCTTTATCAAGCTGCATGCTCTCATTATGAGGCGTTATTGCCTTGCCTACCCATGCAACGCAAGTGTCAATGAGAGCAGAGATAGTCGATCTCCCCTCTGTTTCAGAGACTGATCTCCCAGTCTATTAACCAATGCCATCGCTACCAGTGCGTTGAGTGTTGACCTGTCAACTGGGATATGCCAAGCGCTGAGCTTTCTCACCCGCCTTACTGTCCAGCAGTGCACGACATGGGGCGCCAAGTGATCTGATCTGAAGCTGGTGCTGCAATATCTGCGAGCTTTGCAGGGATGAGAATGGCGCCTTATAAGCAGCTGCAAAGAAGGTTGGTAGCAGTGGCACTTGATGACACTTTTGACGCACACATCTAACCCCGGGCACCTGCTCGCGCTTACCGAGTGGAATGCCCCTGTATTGTGTGCAAGATCAGCCTTTGGGGAATGCTTTCGTGTTACGGTCCTGCAGTTGCTCACTTGCGGGCCGTGTCTATATCAGCATCCATATTCAGCAACCCTCGTGTCGTTTTGCGCAGGCAGCGGGTCCACGCTGACGGAGCATGTATCGCATGACGTCAACTCGGCCGTTCTACTGGTAAGCCTGCAAAGCAATCTGATGCAAAGGTTAGGAGTGGTAACGTGAGGCTGCTTGCAGCTCTTGTCTCGACCTCATGATACCTTATTTACCTTTGCATATTACCTGTCACTTTACAAGCAGCAAGGGACTCTTGGTGCCTTTGCTGTGTCGGATGGTGACAACATGCCAGCTGCTTACTTTACTGGCGAGAGTCGTGACGGGTTGGGTTTGACATACGCATATGTGACAGGTTGTGGACGAGCTTGCCAACTGCGTTGCCTCAGCAACAACATTGAACTAGACAGAGCATCAGGCAGGGTGAGTTGCTGTTGGTTAGCCAGATGTCGCTATTGCTGGTTAGCTGGTGAATGCTGTATTCCTGCTTGATCCTGAATGATGAACTCAACTTGGATGAGATCAACATTGATTGCAACCATTACAAACACTCTAATTTTTTACTGACAGGATCAAGGTGTATTGCTTTGTCTTATCAAACAACTTTACTGGCATTTGGTTTGCAGTGAATGGTGTGCGGGTCTGACAGAAGTGTTTGCTGTGCAGCTGCGACATCCACTGAGGCTCCACACGGAAGGCCAAGGCAGTGACACAGTAGTAATCTACTGCAAGGGTCATGTAGATAGTGTTGCTAGTGTTGCCTGTGAATCTGCAAGAACGACGGGCAATGTGCGTCCTGCGAGACTACAGCGACGAGTGGAGACAATTTGCGACAAGACATGTTTGATGATAAGGGTCTCTGTACGAAGGCATGCCATGCTGTGTTGCTGTTCATATGAGTGTACAATGACGCGTAGGGCGGTCCATGCACGCTTGTTCGCTTGCTGGCATGGTCCATATCAAAGGTCCTGCCATAGTCTTTGCCTAAGAACATTATACGCAATCAACATGCTCAGGCACATGACACAGTGTCCACATGACACATTGTCCATTGATCATGTTCACCACGTGCTTGAAAGGAGTGCATGTGTTCATTGCAGATGTGTTTTAACACTTGCACTTTAGTAGTGCAGCCTTTGCTCTCGTTGCTGTTGGTCATTGATTGTGCTTGACTTGCTTGTTCGCTACGTGTGTGCGTGTGCGCACGTGCGCCACGCATCTTTGCATCGGAATGCCTATGTTAGCAGGCTGAGTTGATGCAACATTGTGGCGGAGATTAGATACATAGTGATATATGCCATGCAATACTTCCAGGCCGCAGCTTGTATTCAACTAGCATGTGAACATACTTGCATGCTACTAATCTAGCATACAAACTTCTGTATACAAGGACTCAACAATATTGATAACGCTAAGAGACAAGGACCGGACAGCTTCTTGAGCTTTGCTTCAAGGATGTTGGCATCCTTATGTGGATTACTCACAAATAGTTGATATAGAGGCTGCATTGTGTGCGTTATGGCGGTGCATGCAGCCTGCATGATGCAGGTAATGCAAAGTGCATCCTGTCCTTTGAATGCACTAAGCTTTATAGTTCAGATGGTATGTGATTGGCCGGACTCAGTCAGGAGTCCATCAATGCGCAGCAATTGTGTCACATAGACACTCCAAGTCAAACTGTTTGAGCTTGCACATCGTGCCATCAGGCGGCTCTGACCAACTGGCGTGGCTATCGACTTAGGTTGCAATTTTCACAAACCGCACATGCATACAGTTTGGGCAGAACCAGCTGCTGCCAGGCATCAAGCACACCATTAATTCTGCTGCAGTTTGTACGGCAACTGTTTGACACATTGCACTGCATGTCAGTGCTTTCATCAACATGCAGACACACCAGTGGAAATATGGTGCTGTACAAGCCACTACAGTACAGCTGCCTTTTTGGGCAACTTCATCTGATAGTACGGGTCTGTACTGCTGTCGTCGGGCACAGGAGCTGTTCTCGAGTGCGTTTCTATGTCTACGTGAGTGATGCCAGGCACCAGGCGCTGTATCTCACGCTCCAGCCTATCCACCTCATCGCCAAGGGCGGTCACCATCGCCTCACCTGTACATAACCCCTTGATCCATCCTGCAATGGCTTACAAAACTCAACTACCTCCTGCATCCTGCTTACCATACTCCTTGACAAGTCTTTCCAGAGCCGCATCGTCTTTGGCGGCTGTTGCATCGCGCATCTGCATACGCGAGTAATAATTTTGTGCCTCGTCGCAATGCTGATGAAGCAGCTGCGCGACTACCAGTGCAAGACCCACCTTTGAGTACATTCGGTGCTTGCCAGTTCTTTGCAGGTAGTTTTGCACAACCGCGGTGCCACTGAAGTCTGCAACAACATCAACAACATGACAATCAGCAAACACGTTTTACCGATGATGCTTCTGGCATACTACTTCACATGCCATGCTTGCATGCACCTATCTCCGCCTTGAACCGATACTCTCCAGGCCCGATGATCTCACTCTTGGTATCATACACAGCATGCACCACCTGCCAGAACGTCGCAGTATCATGACCATGGCGGTGACAACGCGCTGAACAAAGGTGCAGTCAACTACAGGCGCAAACATGCAACAGTGCAGCGACGAGTACCGGGTCAGCATGCAGGAAAGCCAAAACCCGCTCCACATCTTTCACATCCATAGACATCCCAAGCAAAGCCGAGCTATTGCGCTGTATCAGGAAAGTTGCCACCTGTAAAGCAATGAGTGAGCCTCTGCCACGTGCAGAATAACCTGCAGAGGTCCTAAGAGGTCTGTATGACAAGCAGTACACACTTTGCTACACACTTTACCCCAGCTAGGAGAGTGCCAACCATGATTGAGCCGGCAGGATCCCATATGGGATTTCCCGTCATGTGCACGGCCGTCAAACAGGCGGCAGCAACGCCAAGACCCAAAACTGCTGCACTGTCCTGTGCAACCATCACATAGTTCAATCGCAAACAGCACACAAAGCACTGCCCAACGATCCAACGCCAGACTGCAGCTTGGCAAAGTGCCAACAATTACTGCAGGCAAGCAACAGATGTTGCACCCTGCAGACCCATGCAACAGTGGCTGCAATCTACAATCAACGGGGCAGCAAAGCCACCATGCGTTCTTTTTACACATGAGTTCTCACCTCCATTAGCACAGCAACGGCCATCGGGTCGCGCGACGTCCGCAGAAACTGCAATAGCGTCATCTTCTCAGCGGCAGCGCCAGCTTGCACGGCTTGCAGCCCAACTCGCAATGAGTAACCTGCGTAGCAACGTAATACAGTCTGACAACCAGTTGACAGGTCGAGTGGATTTATGCGATGTCAATACACGAATTGCACCTTCGACAACCGCGGATGCGCCGAGCACTCCAAACAACATCACCATGTTTTCAAGTGGCTGAGTATAACTATGGATTAGTTGCATAAACCGACAACTTCAGGAGAGAAGAAAAATACCGAGCGGTACTTGTAATGACATAAATACAAGCACAAACCGTGTACCTCTGGTTCAAACAAGCCATGGATGCCGTGCACAATGGAGACGCCTGAGCCCAGGCAGAAAATGCCAACAGCTGAGATCAAGGACCATATAAACCTTTCTCTGCTGTAACCATACCTGCCAGCAACAACAAGGCTCAAGTCAGTCATGTTACGCACCTAGTAACGACCAGACATGTTGACGTGGTTGCTAAAGCAGATGTTTAGGCTATGACTTACGGATGCCTGCGGTCCGGTTTCCTGCGCGAGCGATGGATGCCAACAGCCAGCAAACACTGCAGGAATGGCAAAATGCTGCTCAGTACAGTTGCTTTTCAACTCCCAATGTTTGTATTAGTTGATAAGCGTAACAGCTGCTGTGAGAAACATTTCCAGTGTGCTGCAATGTTAGCTTAGCATGTACCTGGTTGGCCAAATCCGCAAAAGAATGTACACTCTCTGCCAGCATTACGCTGCTGGAGGAGAAACAATATACAAGGAGCTTGCCAAAGAAGATGACGGCGTTTGCGGCAACTGCTGTGTAGACAGCTTTTTCACTGCGAGTAATACGCACAGGGGCGTGACTATACATGCCCACAAACACTCAACAACGGGCATGAAAAACCTACTCTTGCCAAACCTACTGCTTCTGCGGGTATGGCTCACAGCAACAAAACCATGTGATTCATAAACTCCACGTCATGCGTGCAAATTTCATGGGATGCTGCATGCTACAAGTTCTACTGATCTGATGGAGAACATCACTCACGACAACCAGCTTGCATCCTCACCTATGGTCTATGGCGGCCTGACGATGCAATCGCGCCTGAAGCGCACTGAGGGTGGGAGCTGCACGGCACAGCGACACTGTCACCAGCAAAACACATAAATCACCAGTAGCATAGGCACTGCCCATGAGCTTCTACAAGGTATGATGCTGTAATTGCCCTCGTCGTTGATTCTGACAGTGCGCCACTGGGCTTTTCGAAGTTCCCACTTTGCAATGCTTGGGAAAGTCAAAACTAAGTGTGCACGTTCTAGTTACATGCAAGGGGGAACTTATCCTCCAAGGGTCCGGCCACTGCTATTGAATGTCTTTGCTCAGTAGCAGTGGCCATTAGGCAAAAACAGTACGGGACTGGTGGTATGGCCAATGTTGCACACAGGTCTCAGCAGACGAGTCCTTGCTCAACGCCTACCATCGTTACATCACATGAATCTGCTACGGAAGATTTGGCATAGCATTGGCTTCAAATTGGCTTTAAGAGTAACAACCACCTGGCCAGCATGTGTAAAGGTAGACATTGAAAAGCAATGTTATGTAAAACGTCACTGTCACAATTTTCAATGCTAAGCACTGCTAGTTGCAACAGCAAGCACCACATTCACCTTCAAAGCCATACAGACAGCCAAGTGGTACTGAAGAGGCACGTGGGCAAACTGCATGCAGCTGGGGACTTTGCAAACCCGCGGAAGTTCGCTGATAAGTGTGACATGGGTTGAAACAGCGAGCATAGGGTGAGCATGCTCAACCCAAAACAATGAATCCAAACAACAGGAGGAAACCAAAGCAAACACGTACGCACGAGTGGTTCCCCTGCAGCAACCTCCTCCCAGCGCCTCTTCCAGCGCAGAAACATGCTCATGCCCCTCGCCTGCGGTCCAGCGGAAAAATGCTGCTGCTGCTGCTGCTGCTGTGGCAGCAACCTCCCCACTCCACCAACAGGAGCGGCTCCAGCAGATAACCTCCGGTTAAACACGCCGCCTGGTCTGCTGTGCGGCTCGGGCAGCGTACTATACACATTGCGCAAGCCATATGCGTGCTGCGTCTCCTTGTCTGCGTCCGCCTTCTCCCTGTCCTTCTGCTCGTTTGCTGCCAAGCTGTGCCACCCCACCGGCGGCGTCCACCAAGGTGGGGAAGTCGAGGAGTCTGTGGAGCTGAGGTGGGGCAGCAGACGTAAGGACGAGGAGGACAAGGAGGAGGAGGAGCAGGAACAACCGACAACAGTGACCAGGTGTCTCCTCCTACCAGCTGTCGCAGCTGCTGCTGCAGCCGCTCGCCACATCACCGCTGCATTGCCCGCATGGACGGGAATGTGCGGCAGAATGTGGGCATCTCTGTTCCCTGTGCACCGTTGCCCTCGTTGTAAGAACCACGCCTGTGCGTGCACCTCGCTTGACACTGTTGATGTGCAGATTCTAAACTTCTAAACTTCAGTCTCATCGTGAATCTCACGCGAGAATCTTACGCTCTGGGGCCTGAGAGTGTAGGCCTACTTAATAAAATATAGACTATATTTCTATAGTCCTGGGTAGTCGACTTTTGCTGCTATGCTATAACCTAGGTTGGCCTCGTGTTAATCATTGGTTACTACCCACCAGTTATATGTTGTTAGTGTAACCCACCGCACCGTAACATGTTGTATCGCTGAGGATAGCGGACTATGGTCGTGTGGATGTGTTGTGACATCAAAAAGTTAACATGGCACCGCTTTAAAACATGGATGATGAAGCACACGTTACTCTCTCGCACATTGCCAATATACGAGCACACGGTCAACAAGCATGCAACAAAGCAACAACACATCATCGTATTCAGCCAGCAATCGCATCAATCAGCCAATAGCATTATGCATGCGGACTAACCACAACCGCTGTGACAAGTATCAAACACATGTGTAAGCAAGCAAACCCAAGTCTAATTGCTTTCGTGTAATATCTACTTGCCAGGCTTCTTCATTATATAGTTGATGTCTCACTTGCATCTGCCATGTAATCGTTGTATATAATTTGATTGTATGCATCAATTAAATAATGATAGCTACAGCCTTTGCGGAGGTGTAGGTTACACCATGTTTCCGTATCAACTATGCAATCAACCTACACTATATACCCCGTTGCTAACGGGGTATACCCCGTTGCTAACGGGGTATACATGCTGCACGTATGTTGGCGTCAAAGTTTCGACTCAAAGGTGTATGATAAATGAATTAAGCATTATTAACATGTGGGACGCGCTTGCTTCGGCCCCACCAAGCGAGGCCCACTTGCATGTGTGCAATAGCACCTCATGAACCTGCACGAGGTTTACACATAATGCTGCATCCAAAGGTCAGTCAACTTGCAGCGCAGCTGCTTCCGACCGCATTGCCCGCCACGTCACCTCTCAACGCTGGAGCAACAGCGACAGGCCAGGTCACATGCTGCGCAGCGCTGCTTCTACGGCGGCGGCGGCAGCTGTGCGCGTTGTTGTAGGCCTACGCGTTGCTCACTCCCGCCAACACTCCTTGACAATCTCGCTCATCAGCCGCAGCATGGCGTCGACGGCGGCGCCCAGCGCGCCTAGCACCGTGACGGCGCCGAACAGCAGCCCGAAAGCGCCGTGGCGGGAGGAGTTCGACAGGGCGCAGAAGAGGAATGGGAGGAACCCGTTGGCCAAGTGGCCACAGCTGGTGAGAGAGTGTATGTGAGTAGTTCTGGTGTAGACGTAGTTGGTGTCGCGATGGGAGAGCGTGCAATTTCGTCCATGCATTCGTTTCATTGCATGCAACAGTCTGATAACTATGAGGGTCCCCGCAGCAACACCTCTGCGTGTAACGCACTGATTTCTGTTGTGCAGTGCTTACCCAAGCTTAAGAAAAGGCCAAGCTATACAACTGTGCATGCTGAAGCTAAATTTATCGATTTGCCTCAACGCATTAGCCTGCCTCTGGGTCCGCTTGCACAGTTGTGTCTAATCAACAGATGTCTTGTGTTTGCAGGCGACGGTGCGGCCGGACGGCAAGCCAGCGAGTAGATACATCGTGCAAAGGTGCCTGCAACTGACCAGCAGCATGCATGGCCCATGCATGCTGGGTACCGTAGGCGTTGATGGTGGTATGTGACTGTACTCGCAGAGGTTACTTCGGGGACAGCGATCGGCTCGCCTTTGTCACAGACTTGCGCACTGAGAAGGTCTGTCACTGTCACCATGCTGCTTTCAGCGTTTTCAAAGCAATTTAGCCAAGTTGAAGTATAACCATACAGTTATTTGACCGTTGTCCAAAGCGTGCAAGTGTTCATTGATTCAGCGTTATGCATCCCTGCATGCATGCGATTGTTTATATGAACTGACGCATGGTGCAACATGACCCGTGTAGATTAAAGAACTAAGGCACAACCCATGGGTCACGGTAAGAGCAGGCCACATAAGTTGTTTCGACGCAAGATGCTTTCAAGTTTTCATATTGTAACGTAGAGCAAACTTTACGCAGGCTTGCTACTACTTGCCGGACACACGGGAGCAGTTCAGGTTTGAAGGCAAGATGTCCATCATTGGTCCGGACGCCGAAGACCAGAGGTTGCGGCAGGCAAGCATCAACTCCGTCAGTTTGCCACATACAGAAAAGTGTTTGTCAACTCAACACAGAGACAAACAGCGCTCGTCTGTTGCACCACACAGGCAAGGATAGATCTCTGGGGCAGGATGTCGGACAACACGCGCACGCAGTTTGCATGGCCGCACCCTGGCTTGGAGAGGACTCAGAATGAGCTGCATGAGGGCCCCGCACCGCCAGCGGACGAGCCGCCCACCGACGTGTTTGGCGTGCTCACGCTGGATGTGGAGAGCGTTGACTACTTGTCGCTCAGGCAAAACAGGCGACACAAGTGGCGGATGGCAGTGGAAGGAGATTCGTCCACTTGGACCAAAACGGAAGTCAACCCATGAGGTTTGAACATTGTAGGGCTATCTGTCAGGGTACTTCCTCATTCTTTCATGTAGAGTTTGACTGTTGTGCTACTAGTGCTGGATGTCATGGATTCAATAAGCAGCAGACTAGCTTATTGTATGTGTCGGTGATCTGCAACGACTTCATAGTTGGCTTGTCTGCAAGAAGCTTCCCGCTAGGTTTTTCCACTCATCTAAGTCAGGTATTCCTTGCATATGCAGTACTCGCACCAACAGTCATTTTCTAATTTGTTCTAGCAATTCAGTTAAAACTTCAACACTCTGGTCACTTGGTTGATTCATCACTTGTAAGCATGCCAGCCGCGCTCCATGATCTTGTGCGTCTGAGCTTGTCGCCGACTTTGCCAGCTGCTTAACACACCACGTAAGCACGCAACCACCATAATTTGTGTTGTAGCACAAACATGAGACTCTACAGTTTAGTACGCAGCTTGTGATGCGCAATGCAGCAGGCTCATCTGCGTTTCACCTGCTCCTTTGTCGCTGCTGTGCCAGCTGTCGCAACGCCATCGCGCGCGCATAGCGTTCCATCTCGGCATGTGCGCGCTTCGTCAGCAACCAGCGCTCAAATGCCTTGTCATTATCACTCCGCAACTGCACAAACAGATTTTTTTTGGGGCTGCCTCACTGTTTATTCCCCACATGGGAGATCCTGCTGGAGTTCCATCGCAGCTGCCAACCTTCTCCTCCTCTTCAAGCTCTTGCTGTGTCCTCCTCATCTGCTCTTCCTTGGCCCTGAGCTTCTGCGGGATTGGCACAGAGATGTGAGCCAGACACATTCACAACAATCGTGCTGATACCATCCAGCGTCACCAAGTGCATTCAACCCTACCTCCTGATAGATCTTGGCGTCTTTCTCCCTCTTCCACTGTGTGAACTGCCTTTGCGCTTCCGAATCTTCAGCACGCAACTGCACAAACAGGGATGGATCTTTGCCCTGCTCCAGCAACAGCAACAACAATTGTATACCAGTTTGGTAAGCGAGCGGGAAATGCTGAGGTTGGACATGCTGGCAGAGTAACCAATGCCTGCAACTGCGGAGAACTTGGTTTACTGATCAGCACAGAATGGGTCCCCACTTCTGCTCCACTTACTAAGAAGCGCTCGAATACGAATCAAGGGTTTTATATGCGACGTCAAAATGTTTTGACCGTCAATGGTCAGGTTTTTCCCAGAGTCATACCGTAGCGTGTGGTGCTGGTGGCCGCATACCCCATTGGCCGCTTTCTCCGCGTGCTCACACGCCACCCTCCAAAACTCTCTTGCCCTTGGCTCTGTATGCCATGACACATAGAGACAGCATGAGTGCACAAGTGAGCGGGTCATGAAAAAGCAGGTTGCGCTCGAGTGCTTGTGCCTACACATGCACGTGACCTTGACCATCTGCGTATCGCTATGCACGTGCATACACATTAGAACAAACCGCACAACCCCACCTTACCTGCTAGGTGCACGCACTCGAACACAGCGGCTAACTGACCTCACTGCTGCTGCTGACGCTCGTCATGACAATTTGTGTACGTGTAGGGAGTGCGGCCTTTGACCTTCGACCCTCGGCCTGGTGGTACCCAAGTAGTGAGGGGTTAGCTACGAGCTTTGCGAAACCGGCAACTACATCCCTGTCCTGAGAGATGCTGCTTCTGCTGCTCTCTCAATTGCAGAAATCGCCCGCTCCTTCTCTTCCACCCCCGCCGCCTTGTCCGCCGCTGGCTCTGGTCTGGTCTGGCCCTGGGCCTGGCCTGGTCTGGTCTCAGGCTCGTCAATCGCGCTAGTCAGTCACGTGAGCGTATCGTGTGTCCATGCGTGACGGATCCTGGGATCCTGGGAAGGCGTAACGCCGTGCTGGCCTGCGCGGGCAGGTGGACGACGGCCGCGGTGGCGGCGGCGGCGGCCGTTGTGTGCTGCCCCGTCTGCAGCAGCTGAGTGTGCCGGACTGTGCTGGCGGCCCTGCCTGTATTTGCCTGGCAGTGCTGGTCTGTCTACTATTCTTGCTCACACTGTGTCCTTTGAATCACTTCGTGATGCTGCTGCAATCACTCCGTTCCACCCCTTGCGCGCACAGACGCAGAAACTGTCAGGATGCTCTCAGGGGTCACGATGTACGTACGAACATAAACCCACGCCTACCACCCAGCATTGAGCAGATGTTTTACAACCTGTGCACAGGTTGGTACGCAGTGGTTGGTTCGGGTTGGGCTACTAGTTTACAACATTCCAGGAGGCCTCGCACTGGCAGGAAGGTGTGCCAGGTGTCCAGAACTTCCATACCAACCACAGTGGTCTGCACCAGGATTGCAAGAATGCCGTACCTGGTCGGAGCATTATCCTCTGCCCTTTGCTACAGCGTGAGGTCATTTGCACGCTTGGAGCTTCAAGTACGACAGAGATCAGACACATGCGTGTGACTGTAAACAGCTTGTGGTGTCTCATCACAGATAACCTCGTAATGCTGACAGATGCGCAACTACTAGTGTGAACTATTAGGTGTGCCATTGTTGATGCGCATGCATTTGCGCACATAGGCACGCACAATAGTCTTACAGCTAATCCTGATGTGTCAATCTCACTTTGCTTGGTGTGCTTTCATCCAAACCATACACCTCAGTTATATTATGAAATTGTGCAGGTAATACTCTGCAGGCACTCCGTAACAGCACAAACGAGTGGCAATTGTGGTGTTGAAACTACATGAATGGTCTGCTGGTGAAACACATTCACAGGCCAAATTTGTCCCCTGGCACTGAGTTCGAGCACAATCTCAACGGTGTCTGCACGGCATTGACAATCAATGGCCATCGTCGCATGTACACTTGTTGCATGCAATGAAATAGTAGCTATCATCACTGCTGACATACACTCTTGATTAGTGAAGAAAGTGTTCACAATTGCATGGCTACCAACACCTCAGCAGTACGACACCAACGTCAGGGCACCCTTATGGTGACCACAGGTCAGAGCGGTTGGACGAGCCGCACCAAGCAAGGGAGTATAACAATCCCGAATAGTTGCCCCAACATGAAGGTGCCCCTCCTCGCATTTGACAAGGCCACTGCTCTTTGCTGCATGCACACTATAAGCCCTGCACATAAAAGCAGCAGAATTGAGTGCAATACTCAATTGTCAGCGTGCAACCGCCTTTTGGAACCAAAAGGCAGAGTGCATATTGTCACCATCCGACACAGCTCAGGCACTACAAACGGCGAGGCTGCTTGTAAAGTGACTTTTTAATCTGCAAAGGGTAACTAAGGAGGTGCAGGACGGTAAATTGAAGCACGCTTCCCCGCACCTCCACTCTAGTCTTTGCATGCGCACAGAGCCATGCAGTTGCGTGACGGTGCAACAAAGGTACCTGCTACTGTATTGAAGCTGTCGAGGCTTGCTTGCTAATGGGTATGCTTCCGCATCATCTCATCCTACACTTCAATGCTTCTTCTCGGCCACTCACATAACCTGTGGCGATCAGAAAGACCCGTGAGTTCATGAGTCAATCCAGACAGGTGAGTAGAGATCGCCTGGTCCATTCTGGCAAGTGTAAAAATTGTGGCAAGCCATGGCAAAGGCTCACAACAGAGTGTGACTTGCGTGTCCAGCAAGGCAAGCAGGGACACGCTTCGGGTTGAAGCAGTGTCCAGTAGATACGAACCTTACTTGCGGTCTGCGTGCGACGTCTTCAACGGAGGTGGTGCGCCTTCAGTGGGTTTGGTGTTGGAGACCCTCCATCGCAATCAGATCATCCACCCAGAGACCCAGAGAAAATAAGGTTTCAAGCGTCAGCCATCTGTAGTAGAATACAACAAGCAAAGGGCTTCAGTTCAGCGTAGAGTGCATCCACCAGCAGACACTGCTGCTCATGAACAATCAAGGTGTGATCACCTACAAACAACAGGACTACCTCAAACGCAGCTACAGAGTACTGCAGCCAGGTGAAGTGTCAACAGCACTGTGCTCAGCTCAGCGGGTGTTTCGAGCAAGGCGTCGGCGCCAGGGAGTCGAACCCCGGTTGAGGGCCAACCCCCACCGACTCAGTTACGACGTTTTGAGCTTGACAAAATGATATAATACTCGTCATTGCCAGTGTTGTTGACATGGCCTACACACGCATGCACAGGCAAACCTGCACTTGACCCGTCCATGTTGGCATGCAAAATCCAAATCTGACCTGAGCTGACCGGCTTGTGCCCTAGCCGGAGCTGGCTGCCTTGCTCACAGCATCTCGCTGATTGCAGCCTGCTCGCAGAATGGGGAGACGGTGCCTCAAAGCGCATGAGAGAGCAGAGGCGCAGCAGGTAGGCATGGTCCGCCCGCCGGCGGATGCTAGACCTAACACCTGCAGCAATGCCGCCGCCATGGGTACGCTGAACGGATGAAGGCATGATGCAGCGGTTTCGGCGGTTTTCGTGGCGGCGCTTGTGCGGGTCTCTTGTGCCTCCCGCACAAGACAGACACAGCACAAGGTGCATAGCACAAAGTGCGCGTTTGGACATAGGCATGCCTTCATGTTGTGGTTCACAACAAAAAGTTGTGAGCAAAATACATAAGCTACGTGACATAACCTGCATTATCATTGACATACAAGCGTTGCTGTCAGTGCAACTACCATGCCCAACTGCCACTCGCGAAATTGGTCACATCAAACACAACCGTAGACGCACACGCTAAGCGAGCGGACAAAGTATATGCTTGATTTCCGGATGGTAATGAGCTGATAAAATGCAAGGTTGAGTGAGCCACTTGGCATAGTGTTCAGTTGTCCTATTGTTATACTTGAATTACTTGGTGAAATATTAACTCGTCATTTGTTATGGTTCTTACTATTATTATCAAAATGTAATATTGGTTTTTGTTTTATAATTGTGGGCACATGAGGCTTGGTATACACATTGGCACCAACCACACATATGCATAGATACAATACAACGGCACATAGGCAAGGCAAGGCAGCTGGCATCACACGGGCAACAATAACATACACAGCCACAGCAAACCAATTATCGACTAGGTGGGTAGGGGGCCCTCTACACTAACCATGTTGTGTAGCTAGATCAAAGGTGGGGGGGAGGGAGCAGCACAGCAGAAGCATGGGCCGAAGAGCACCTGTCAGCATCGCGCACGAGCGTCAGCAACGTTCTCGACGCGCAGCAGCAAGCATGACTCAACAACGGCTATGACCTCGTGGGCTGTGCATACTGCTTACATCATCAACAAGTAAACTATAAAGCTGCCATGGCGGACTATCTGATACATGATGATAGGGATGGTTGGTGTGATGATGTCCTGTAGTTGTCAAGTGTAATTTGCTTGTGCTTGTGCTTGTGCTTGTAATTGTAATTCAATGGCTTGAGAGTGTGGGTGCTTATGACTAGGGGGCCCCTCATTTGCCATATGCACACATGTATAGCGAAATCAGCGTGAGAGCCTGATATGTTGGGCGAAACGCGCAAACTACCAGCAGCAACATACATTCATGGACACTTCATAGTCAAAATTAGGAAGAGAAAGCACCCTCTTTATATCAAAGTGCAAAGCGTTCCTACACCTGTGCATGAGCATGTAGTGTGCTATGTTGACTTGCATTCCAGCCCCGCTATTGCAACCTATGCATAGGCTGACCAAAGTAGTAAACACAATCGCACACAGAAACACAGTCACAAACCAACAGGCAGCATACATATGCCCAAAAGCGTGTGCATGCTTACATGCTTCCAGGTCCATGACCATTACTATATAAGTAAATGTAAGAATTATTGAGTTTAGGTACACCACCAGACACTACATTTCAGGTTTGGCGTGATAACGGCAACGCCACCTACACCACCAAGCCATGACAATGCGGCTGCCCATGCGGTGAATAACACTGCAACCCAGATAGCCTCCAACCACAAATGCCAACCCAACGCAACACACAAACAGCACCCCACAAACTCTCTACACACTCCAACTCACACTAGCAACAACTACAACTGCCACAACGCACCAACAGCTATTTTCCAAACAGGCCCCGCAGCCACCACCAGCCCTTGTCGCCGCCGGCAGCGTCCTTGGCGGAGTCGTTATCCTTCACGTCCGACCGGTGCTCCGTCTTCTTCAGCTTGGACACGTCGTAGCCTTGCTCCTTGGCCTGCTCCAGCAATTTCGCGTACACGGTGTCGTCCATGAACGGCGATCGCGACAAAACCCACATGTACCTGCTTGGCGCGAGCAGCGAGAAGGTTACAGCGACCATGCCAACAACAGTCGTGTACTTATCGCATGAATTGTTGTCAACACAGTTGTGCATGTACGCATAGGTATGCGCGCATGCGTGCATGTGCCACTGGTTACTTGAGGTTGGGCTCTCCAACAACGGCATACTCGTATTCTTGCCCCAAAGCCATCACCCAATAGTTTCCGCGTGCAGGGTAGACTGGAAGGAAAGGAGGGACCCAAAACTGCACCTGCAAGCGCCAAATCAACATGTCAAAACAGCATAAGTGATACGTATGAATGCCCAACAAGTTGATACACGATGCAGGGGATGCCTACACCAAAAGCATACGCACCTTGAACTTGGCGTCAGGGCTGGCGGGGTCCACTTTCCATGCCTTGCCCTCTATCCCACTCCACTTGCCGTGCGAGTAAGTCTCGTTCTTCACCCCTACCTGCCACACACCATGCATACCTCCTGGTTGACCTCCAACCTCATTTCAATTGCACGCGACTACAAAGCAGCAGATGTCACGAGGACAAACTACTCACTCACTTGTTGAGCACATTCAAGCATTGTCGGTGAGTGAGGAGCGAGTGGCTTACCACGCTGGAGGGTAGGAGGGTGTATGTAGCGCGGGTGTTGGTGGAGTCGCTGGGCTGAAACCTTGACGGCATGCATGCAATCTCATACCTGCCACAAGCATGATTTGCTACTGACAGTACTGACGCCGTTGACAACCCCACACAACATATCCGTCAAAGTCTCAGTTGCCACAAGCGAGTGCATGAGCCTTGCTAGTCCACGAAAGCGTGCTACTTGGTTACATTCTTCCCTAGTGCTTTTGTGTTAATTGGTTGGGCTATAAGTGCACGACCTTACAAAGGTGCAAGGCTTTCTGGTTTTGTGAACTTGGTGGATGTTGGTGCAGATTATGAGCAGCAGCCACTCTGTGGCCGTTGTGGCATGACTGTGCATGTGTTCACAGCAAAGCAAAGCCGCGTCGAGTGGAAGTAGTAGTGCCAAATATATCTATCAAACGCATGCACGACATTGGCACCACCACCACCACGACACGACAATGAATGTGACACATACTTGCGACATTAAGGCTGCATGCCAGCTCACCATCTGCCCATGTAACGCTTGAGGTCCAGGTTTTGCACGGTCTTCAGCTCAGCGGCGGCCATGGCGGCGCAATGCTTTAGTTATCTTAACTATGTGAAGAATACCGCCAGCTTCGCCAGCGCCACCGCCGCCGCAGACAACAGCAATGTTGTCCGCCACGTGTAAAGTGTCGTGCGATCTGTACCTGCAATGCCGTGAAGCCACGGCGACAACGTCGGCGGATGGGAATAATAGATACCTGTGTGTCAACCGCCGACTGTGCAACGCACCTCTTCTGCAGTGTCACGCACAGAAGCGCTCATGATGCAAGTCACGTAAAGGATGTAGAATAGGGGCAAAGCAAAATGCAGCATGCAAACAGACTCGAGCCATGGCCATTGTAAAAGCATAGACTTGAACTGAACTGTACTCCACACAATTCAACGAACAGCGCTGAGCTAATGGGCTTGCTTTCTCATGCAATGCAATAGCAGTTGGAAGGAGCAGAGGATTGCTGACTGCACGGCGCCTCCCATCAACACCTTAGGCGTAGCAAAGAGTGTCTTTGCTAAAGACAACACAAGCATGTATGGTTGTGATCATTACTCATATTTATAAGTCACAGTATTGTGAGTTAATACATGGGCTCGTTGAGCAATGCATATAACAGTAAAGCAAGTGTTCGTGTTGGGCGTATGATATACATTTCCTTCGCAACTCTTATAATGCTTTCCCCACAGACGGCTTGGCATGCGTGTCATTATCATGGAGTCGAGCGAGCAAGAAAGCAATCATCGTGCTACTAGTTCACATCATATTGTTGTATCACACTATGTGGCAGCCACAGTGTCCGGTTGCCCATGGCTGCTGGCTCGCTGTGGTACTCTTTGCGTATGTGAGCCCCTAAACTACTTCAACTTGGATTTGCTGTTCGATGCGGCTGAGGGGCCCAGCGCATCATACTTGCTCTCTTTACCATTGTTGCTTGCTTGCATACTGCCTTGTTTTCACAATAACCTGTCCACTGTGCACTGCAGCTGCCTAGCAATACGACCAAGTGTTGTCATGCCATATTCCGTTGCTTGAGGTTGTCATCCACGAGCGCGTTATGGCCTCGTAATGCTGCACCTTCTCCACCTTCACACGTTGTAGCTTCCTCCATGCATCCATGCTAGCTCGGGATCCTTGCGAAGCTGCCCCACGAGTGTACATACTCACACGCATAATGTGACACTCACAGAAAGTTGAGCATAAGTAACAAGCGCGTGTCTTAGCCAACCTAGACTCAAGCACGGGCTGTTACACTTGCAATTGTCATGTAATGCACGGGGAGACGAGGCTAAGTCCGTTCACAAGGTGTGGCAGACGCTCACTTCACACAAGCATATCCAAGCATGTGCGCACTCAAGGCAAGCATGCAGCAAGGCGACAATCAATCAAGTCGTGAAGCCTTTCCAAGTAGCTGTACACTCCCAATACGAGGGACTTGCGCTGAGCTAGCTGCAACACAAGTCAAGGACACCGACATACCCTCCTACCATATATCTACAACCGTGTTAACCACTTTAGCTGCCCCAGCTACCATACAACTCCCAGATCAGTCAACCATCGATTTTCAGTCACATGTGAACATAGTAGCACGATACGGCATCAGAGGAATTCTGATACCGTATTATATGCGTACCAACAAGCGGTATTTAAGACGCGTATTTAGCGTATTTGTTGGGGTGTTTTGCCTTAGAAAAATTTGTGCAAAATCCGCGCGTTTGCTGAGCTCTGTTCTGGTGCCACTCTGATCTAGCGGCGGCGGCGGCGGCGGCAAGGGGAGGGTAGGCGTCGCGGTTACAGGAGCGACACACCAGCACGCGCCAGGTGACCTTAAGCTATGATCTAGCATACTTCCTATGCTCTCTCACACAAGTCTCTCTCAACCGGTGCGCTGGTTGTTAGCTGCTTGTCTCTTGGCTAAGGCCATGCTCCTGCAGGGCATGGCCTCGGCCTAAAGACAAGCCGATGAATGGCGTCACGTCAAAGAGCTTGACGAGTCAAGCAAGATAACAAATCAGTCCAAAGTTGCATTTACTGCAAGAAGAGGTTCCAAGGGGGTGTTACTAGAATTCGTGCACACCTGATTGGCAAGACGGGTGTTGGAGTATTTGCTTGCACGACTGCACCAGAAGCTGTTCGTGCTCATTTCCAAAAGTTGAAGAAGCGTCTGTTGCTGTGCTGCAAGCAACACAGAAGAAGCGCACTATCTCTGATGTGTTCAACCAGAAGAGTGCCACTGTCGACTTGACAACTGACAGCACCAGAGTAGCACCCATTGGGCAGGCATTCGGCCATGCAAGTAAAGCACGCACTGATGAGGCAGTTGCTCGCATGATTTACGGTTGTGGTTTGCCTTTCACTCTTGTGCGCAGCCGTTTGTTCAAGACTGCCATGCAAGCTGTCACTAGATTTGGACGTTCATACACTGTACCAGCATACAATGCATTGCGTTCAGGCTTGCTTGCGAGGGTCAAGACTGATGTTGATGGAAAGTTGGCAGAGTTTGAGGACAATGTGCGCAAGACTGGTTGTACAATAACTAGTGTTGGCTGAACTGATGTCAATAGTAGGCCATTGCTGAATCTATTGCAAGTGTCGCCTAATGGAGCAGTGTTTTTGGACGCAATCAACACCGAAGGTGCAACCGTCGCAAATTTTACACGGTGGCTGACCAGGGACTGAGGGACTGACGAGTGCCTGACCCTACCTGACCGTACCTAACCCTGACAACTTGGGCCAAAAAGGGACTGACTGGACTGCCGGTGTATATTGTGGATAACAATCAACGGCCGATGGCCTATCGTACAATATAATAGACTGCTGCTTGCCTGTCATGACCTGCTTGTAATATATGTCGACGGCCGACCGCCGGTCGTACAACACCCGCGGCGGCGACCTATCTGTTATGGCAATAAAGTTACCTCTCAGTCCCCTAGTTTTGACAAATGATACGGAATATTTACGTAATTAATACGACCGACCGCCGGTCGCATAGCATTGTGCAACGGTGATGTATCAAGAATGGCAAGCAAGTGACTTATCAGTCCCAACTTAGGGACGAGCGGTGGCGGTGAGTTGGGACAGGTATCTATATATGATACGATGGAAGTTTCTCAAGACAATGGTACGATCGTACCATTGATATGGTACAGCATTACCATATCGATACCATTACGATGGTACTATTGTATTGGTACTTTAGTACCATTACGATGGTACAAAGTACCATGGTAATGGTACGATCGTGTCATAAGGGAAGCCGTTGAGTTTTTAAACTCAACGGCCCCCTTGTGAATTCAAACGCTAAGCCGCAACACAACGCTCAACTGTGCAAGTTGACTTGCACAGTTGAGCGTTGTGCTGCTGCTGCGGCGGCGGCGGCGGCGGCAGATATGTGCTTGTGTGCTTGTGCATGTCTTGTCGTGTAGTGCGCAGCAGCGCAGCCTGACCGCCCTTCCACCCTTCGTGTTGCAGGGCGGCCACTAGGCCAGGCCAGGCGGCGGCGGCGGCCGTCAGCAGGTGCGCTGTTGTTGTTGTTGTGGTGGTGGTGGTGGTAGTGGTGGTGGTGGTGGTGTGCATATGATGTGTTGCGCCGCCCTAGCTGACCGCCCCTCTTTCCTCAGGACGACCAGGCTAGGAGGGCGGAAGCAGCAGGCAAGCGGCAGCACAAGACTTAGCGGCGGCAGACTGTAGTGTAGTAGGTCCTTGTAGTACTACTACCGTAGTAGTGTAGTAGTATACCGCAGTATGTTAGTAGTGGGGCTTGTATTGTGTAGATGACATGTATATGACTGTGATGTAACCAAATTGTGATATATGATTGCCGTCTTGCACAGTCGATGTCACACAAACGCAGTACCTACTAATCACTGACAGTACTTTAAGGTACCGTTAGTCATAACTAGGTACCTGGCAGCTAGGGACAGTTACCACAAAGTTGCCGGTACCTAATTGATAAGTACCGGTCAGATACCTGTTAGTTAGGCTAAGTCACCTTTGCTTGACTGATAGGTATCTTACAGGTACCGGTTAGTTAAATCAAGCCCCTTTTGCTTGACTGATAAGTACCTGACAGGTACTGTCCGTCTAGGTCAGTCCCTTTGTGTACGGCCGGGGACGGCCATTATACTCAGGTCTCTGTATTGAGATTACAGGTGGACTGAGCCACGACAGTTCAAATAAGTATCCACAGGTGCACGGCCGTTACCAGTATTTAATCGGCCGACAAGGGAAACATTTGCGACGACCAAGTCAGCAGCATACATAGCAAGACAGATTGCCAACGCCATTCAGTTGGTGAGTTCAGCGTTCAAGGGTGTGTGTCACAGTCCACTCGACCACAAAAGACTTGGTGCTTTTATGGTCGATTTGTGGTAATTTAATGTACCTTCCTGTTACATTCCCCCCCACTTAAGAACGCTGACGTCCTCGGCAGCTGGCTCCCATTAGCTGGGGAATCATCCCAGGGGTCTGATTAGTCGGTCACCGGCCCCACCACCCAAGGATCGGCTAATTTAGGCCATACCGGTCAAGGCGCGCATAGCGCGCCGCAGCTGGCCCCACAAGTCGCGTCGCCGCGATAGGCATGTCGCGCCCTGCCGCGCCGACTGAATTGGTCAGTTCGGACTTCCATTAGGCAAGTTGCGACCCATCGATAATGGCACTTATAAAATGACCATTTACGATATTGGATCCGGAAACAACGACCGCGAAATCCGTGTGCAAAGCAGGCATCGAACCCGGATCTCAAGCTCCGATACCAATGTCACAGCCCACTCGACCACAAAAGACTTGGTGCTTTTATGGTCGATTTGTGGTAATTTAATGTACCTTCCCGTTACAGTGTGGCAACTTTATTGCATGCAACAATCTGTTTGCTGATGTGTGCTTGTGCAGGTAGGTGCCAACTGTGCGGTGCAGGTGGTGACTGATAGCGCCAGTGCATGTGTCTCGGCTGGTGCCATCTTCTCAAGACAGTACAAGCATGTGAGTTGGAGCCCATGTGCAGGTTATGTCTTGGACCTGCTGCTTGAAGACATCGGCAAAATGCCTTTCTTTGCTATGAACATCAAGAAAGGAAAGTTCCTTTTCAACTTTATCACAAACCATCACAAGAGTCTGGCTATATTCAGGTGCGTAGCATGTGGTTTGACACTGCAGGTTTGCTTGCGCATTTGCGTTTTCAAGTAGGCTTGCGGTAGCCTTACGTGGTTGCATACTCTATTGCAGGTCTAAGACCATCAAGACGCTGCTAAAGCCTGATGAGACGCGTTTCGCCTCCGCGTTCATCATGTTGCAACGGCTCTGGGATGTCAAGCCCGACTTGGCATAGACTGTTGTTGATGACGCCTGGTCATTATGGGCATTGCAGCATGGTGAGCATCGGCGAGGTGCTGAGTTAGTGAGAGAGCTAGGTTTGTCTTCGCAATTCTGGAAGCAAGTTGGGCAGATTATCTCGGCTCTTAATCAACATTGATCTAAGTAATGTGCCAAACTGACGGTAATCATCCAACCACGGGTGAGTACAATGTTTGTGCTCCAAATGTGCATAAGGATATGCATAATGCTTATGCCATTGTCTGTGTGTGTAGGCAAGTTGCTAAGCACATGCGCGATGCATGTGAGACTCTGCAAGCAGCGGTGCTACCAAGGGCGCTACTGGAGGCTGCACTTGACCGCTTCGATCATCGCTGGAACACGATGAAGACGGACTTGATGTGCGCTGGTTTTGTGTTGGATCCTGAGTTTTGGCTCATGGAGCAACATGAGGACAACGAAATTATGAATGGCTTCTTCAACATTGTGGAGAAGTTGTTGCCGGGTGCTGACAGCCAAGCACAATTTGCCCTTCAGCTTTCGCAGTATTGCAGTGGTCACGGGCTGTTCGGGCGTGACGTAGCCAAAGCTTCCGCAAGCCAAATGTCTGCTCATTAATGGTGGCTACAATTTGGAGGCAGTACACCAGAGCTGCAACGTGTTGCGGTGCGCGTCCTCGCTCAAGTCACTGTGGCATCGTCGTGTAAGCGCAATTGGAGTACATACGACTTCATCCACAGCAAGAAGCGCAACAAGTTGCGCACGTTGCGAGCACGCGACCTGGTGTGGGTGTTTAGCAATGTGCGCTTGTTGGACATCATTAGTGACATTAATTATGAGGAGCAGTTTGCAGCTTGGGAACCATCGTCATTGGAGGAGGAGGAGGAGGAGGAGGAGGAGAAGGAGGATGGTATCGGTAGCAATGCATCTGACTTGGATGATGACGAGCTCCTAGCTTTGAGACGGAGCTGCAGTAGTTGAGCGAGTTGGACATGATGTGATACGAGTCAGACATGGTGTAATATGAGAGTGTGCGCATGCGTGAGAGAGTGATCGCGCATGGAGTTATTGCTGCTTTTGTTGCATGACAACAAGCACACTTATAACATGTGCTGCTTGATGGGCGTATCAGCCGTATTGGTGCAATTTCGGGCCGTATTGATACCCGCATTGAACATCAAACGCACCTGATACCGTATCAGTATCGTGCTACTATGCATGTGAATCCTACTAACGTTGAGTTACACCTCAATGTGCTGACCGTAACTCAGCCTCAACTCATGAAACATGACCCAAAATCCTTCATAACCGATGCGTTGCGCCACCGACACGCACACGCATGATAGGGGCGGGTGTGCAATGCTTTGTGCTTGTCACATTAGTCAACACATTGTTTTTTTTTATGTGGGGAAACTCTCAACTTTCACTTTTAAATGATTCACAGAGGCAGACTCCTTTGCATGGGGTACCCACAATAGTGCACGATCGATGTACCGTGCACGCTAGGTGCAAGTGGTATTGTGCATAAGGTAGAGGGTGCCCACCTGTACAAGCATATAAGAGATGTTAACGCTAACAACTCTTCCATTATGTCTGTATGTCCGTAGCCATTGCGCAGTGCTTTATTACGGATATATTATTACGAATGTAGCAAGCAATGTGGCAATGGACACGTGCGTGCGGCCCAATGGGCTTGCTAACACATTAATACCTTTGACTCCTGAACTATTGCTGCCTTTAAGGGAGTATTGAATGTTACAATTCGCTATACAACGGCATTTCGCTTATAGGACATTGACAATTCCTCGCAATACGGGGTGTGCGACCGTTCGTCTTACTTACGTATAAGGTAATATTCCCCCTTCCTCTATTGCAGGTCCCAACCACAACCCTTTTGCAGATTGATTTGTGGACTCATGACAGTCCTGGGGATGCGCTGCTTGGTAATATCCTAGGCCTAGTTACTGGTTGCGCGCCCACACATAACATTCAAGAGTTAGCGTGTAGAAATCTATGTCAAAGTATATATGAACATAAGGTAACCGTGCACACAAGGCAAGCGCACATGTATCAGGATAGCGAAGGCCAGCACTTGGACAAAAGCCTCTAAGCGACCACACCAGTAGAACACCAATAGCTTAACAATAGCTTATGACATGCAGCACTACTGCTGGATGACAGCACACGCGCATGTTATTGGATCGCTTGGCAACGCAAAGCCGACAGCACCAGGCATCAACCGGCATGCAATAAACACGACGTCATGGTTGGCATCCAGAACTGCAATAATCTGCAATGCCTAGGACTGCTTGCTACCTAGTCTGCGTGACACCAGCAAACAACGAAGCCTCCTTATCAGAAGCACTGCTTGAGCTGGGGGTGGAGGTATCGCTGGTATCACTGGAGCTGCTGCCGCACTGTGCCTGAAAGCCAGCCACCGCGCCGCCACTGGTATGGACGGCAGCCATGGTCTCTTGAGGAGACGGATTCTGATTCAAGTCTGGGATGTGAGCTGGGGCTGAGCTCGTGCCTGTCTCATTGCGTATGCCGGACCCGCGCAGACTCCCGTCATGGTCGGAACCGTGTCTCGCGTTTTCACCGGGCCGGTTGCGGCTAGGGCTGTGATCCCTCTCGTTCCACCTGTGGTCGCTTCCCTGGTGGTAGTGTCTATCTCGCTCCCTTTGCCTGTCGTACTGCCGATCCCTGTAGTAGCGATCCTGTTCGCGATCCCAGTCGCGTTCTCTTTCACGATCGCGATCGCGATCCCCGGTGCTGCGCAGACGGTCCCGCTCGTGGCCATCACGATCCCTACCCGAGGGCGGGCCGGGCCTTCTATCATAATCCTTGTAGCCTCCACGTTTGTCCTGATGAGGGCTGTGATGATAGCCTTCCCGCTTGCGCACCCGGTCGCTGTTGTGCCTGTGGTCGTAGTAATGGCGATCGCCTTGTCGATCACTGGACGAGTACTTTCGCGCGTCGCGCTCGTTCCCGTAACCGCGATGACTGCCGCTTGCTTGCCACTGCTGCTTGCGCGGCGTGCTGTAGTACCTGTCGTCGGCCCCTTTACGTGCATCACCGCGCCAGCTGTCGTTGCGCCGCGACTCGCTGTGTTCACGCGACCACGGTTGGTCGCTGTTGTTATGTTGGGGATGGCTGGCTCGCGAAGGCGCCTGATCGTCACTCCGCACCTCTTGCAGATGTTGGCTGTCTTCACGAACCGGCGCAGAGCTGCGCTCTTCTCTGTTCGACAACGCTCCTGACACATTGCTGTGACTTCGCGACATGGCCGCATCATGCTGCCTCTCCCTGCTGCGGTCTTCCACACCGGTAGAGAAGCGCACGCCCGTATCAACTTGCGCTTCATTTGGAGGCGCATCGCGCACAAGTTCCTCATCCACATCAGCAGCTGCGACGGCTGCCACAGGAGCCACCTCAGGCGGTTCCAGGTTGAGGTCTGGGATGGATGGCCGGCCCGATGCTGTGCCGTCATCAACGGCACCTTCTGCATTGGCAGCCACTGCAGCTGGCGTTGCACCCGAGTGCGAGGGCTCGCGGACAAAACTTGTCGGCTCACTGAGAGGCTGCGATTGTGAGGCGGGCGGTGGAGGTGGTGGCACTGAAGGCAAAGGTGGTTGTTCTGGTGCAGACGGCACTGTCGGCAGCGGCGTCAACGGCGGTGGAGGAACATCGTTATCTACATGGGGCCTGAGTACCAAACACAGCGTTACACAAGCGCAAAGAAAAAGGACCTTATTGTCCAAGACAACCAATTTTGACTTTGACGCACCTCGTTGATGGCTCTGCAGAAGCACGAGCGTGAGGTGATGCCACAGCTAGTGCCTGGACACCAATAAGGTTTAATATACGTCACGAGCGCATTACAACAGCTGTGATGTCCGCGAGGATGTTGCTGAGACTAAACTTGCCTGTGGAGAAGGCCCTGATACCACCGCAGGTGTTGCAGATGGGGACCCGGCATCCTCAAGAACTGCAGCCTTCTCATGCATCAGCTGCATCAACTTCGTAACTTGCTCTGCGCTCAGCTTTTGGTCGAACAGCTCCTCCCCCACACTCGCATCAGGCTTATATGTAACCACACGGCGAAACTCTGACAGCCGGATAGGCTCAAAGTGCTGAACTTGCTTCACACGCACTTGTGCTGGATATGCCGTGAGCGCGCCATCAGGACCTCTGGAGACTAGCGCATTGGGCTGCAGGTTCATGCCACCACGCGCAGTGCATTCGTACACTGGTATGAAAGCAACATCAGCACATGCACAAAATCGCACACAACGCTTACCGCCAGATTGACAGCCTGCATAATGCTCGGGAATGGTGCACATCATGTACCGCAGAATGCAGCAATACTTGTGCATGACCAGCATGCCAATTTTTACATTGAAGTGCCTACCTCCATATAGGTAGCGGCTCTGCGTGTTGTACAGAAACAGCGCGGTGGCCCTATCGATCTCGTCTATAATGGGCATCAACGCCTCCTTCTCGCCAAACAGCATGTGCTTAAAGCACGCGTCCATCGTGTCCCCCTCGCACCGGAAAACAAATCCTTCACGGTACTGCACCCAGAGCGGAACTGGCAAGTGTAGACCTGTGGCAGCCTGCGGCAGCATTGGAGTCACTGGCTTGCTGTGAGGCTGGCGACCTCTGTACTTCATCTTGAAATCTTCGTAAGTGTAATGCGTTTTCTGTGACATGGCTGTTGGTTCCCTTCCAGCAGAGCCATTGGCAACTGGTGCCTGACCAGACAACTTGATTGGGGAAGCTGGAAGCCGCTCGCGTTCGCGGTGACTTGGGTATCTCTCTCTGCACAGTGACATCATCAGGTTGCGTGATGCTACCAGAAACTTGTTAGGTCCACAGAGAGATGGAAGTGTGTGTCATGCACACGCAAGATAGAGCCCCAACTGTGCATAAAAGTTTAACTGTTGCATACCTTGGTTGACGGGGACTACTAGCAGGAGTGCTGTGGTGCAACCTGGCTGCTGTCGAAGGAGGTGCTGCGCTGCGGTCAGCTAATTCCACGGCAGAGTTGGCTAGCGCATCTAAGCTGCCATTACTCATGCTGCGGACTGTCATGGCTGGTGCGCCAGGGGCTGCTGACAGCGCAGATCTGCAGTGAACAACACTAAGCTCAGTGCATTAAAGTCATGACGAAGCCCGCGAATACTTGCCCTGCAGCAAAAGTAAACCAGCTGTACCTGCGAGGTATCCTGAAACTTTGGGGGCGGTCATTATTTACAGTGGACTGTACGGTTCGGCCGTCAGCCTGTGCGCGGCTGTCAGGCTCTGGTGCGTCGGGTTGTGATGGTGGCTGCGGTGTCAAGTTTTTGGGACCTGTTGTAGTGCTTGGCTCTGCTGGTGACAACTCTAGGTGCGGCTCTTTTCGCTTGAAACGAGGGTATTGAATCTGATCCGCGGCCCGAGGTTGGCTGACATCCGCAGATATGTCTCCAGGAGCCGCGCTTCTAGCTATCTTAGCTTTCTTAGCTTGCTGGCGTTCTTCTTGACTTGGCAAGTCATCTAGGCGACGTTTGATACTTCCAGGCACGCTCTTGGGTGAGGATTTTTCAACATGTTCGGGCCCTTTCGCAGCGGCTTTCTTGTGCTCTGTGGCATGCTTGTTCGCGGATGCGTCTTTGGGAGAAGGTTTTACCTTGGACGACTTCAGCGCCTGTCACAATGCGGTATCAATACCAACGTTGCGCAAATGGCCACAGTGGCCACACTACACACGAGTCAACATCAGGCTTACCAGCGGAGCGATTGTCTCAATATACGTGCGTGCACCATGAATCTCCGCCTCGCTGTACGAGGCGAGATCAAAGTTGAGTCTATCTGCCTTTTCCTTTCCATGCAGCGCCAACATGGCCGTGTCAAATGCCCGTGCTGCCACTTCAGGTCGCACATAACTACCCAAGTATATCTGGTTCGTACTGACCGGGTTGCGAATCTGTTGAAAAGCAACACATGTGTGAGCGGTGTTACAGTTACAAAGAGCAACAAGCCTGTGATAGCTTCATTCATCAACACTGATCAACAAGGTGCTTGCCTGAGCACGAAACTTGCCCTGTCCCCGCTGCCCGACTCCACGCCACCCTTTGTCACTCTCTTTGGACTTCTCACCACGGTGTACGGGCTTGGGCGGCTCATCAAAGGAATCCCACACTGACTGTAGCACTACTGAAAAGCGCCGCCTGGCTGCTGCCGCTGCACCCTCAGCGGCTACAACCGCGTCTGCAGTCGCTGCCTCAGCAGGTACGTGGTTGACCACGTTTGCAACTGCAAGCACGCACAAGTTAACATTGGGTTGTGTCGTTTCGAGCGACGGTAGTAAGGGCAACGACGATGTCTTTTGGCAGCACCTTCGACACCAGGCAGCTGTTCCAGTGAACATATCTCCTTCGTTTCCAAGAGCACTGCTCTACTGTAGAATAGCTCAGGATCTTGGTCCTCCTCTTCAAGACGGGGATTGCGAGAGTCCTCCCATGTGCAGTTGACTGTACACCTCTTCAACACAGCATCCTGTGCATAGCATAAGCAATGCCGCCAAAATGAGCGAGCCGTGCATCTCTTCATCAACTCCCCATCAGCAAAAAGTTGCATTAGACATACCAATGGTCTCTCCTCAACACGATCACTAAGAAACAACTCTTCCGCGCCACCTTTGTTCTCAGTAGGCACATCGATGCCCAACCTATCCAACTCAGGCTTCCGACAAAAGAAGCGCCCCTGAACGCGCAGATTACGGCACACTGTGTATGCTTGACACATGTCATCAAACATGCATTACAGGTGTTTGTTGCGCTGTACCCACCTTAAACATCATTTCCTTATTGGGCGTCTCAAACAATGCAACCAGCTTGGCAACCTCTGGAGGCTGTTAGCATGTGCCAGTGTATCAGTTTGCACACAAGCAGAGTGAGACCTTGCTTTCTCCGAGCAGCTTGCTGACAGTGACTTGCCTGGCCGTCAACTTCAGTGCGCAGCTGAATGCACTCTCGCACGTATATCTCTCTATTGTTTATAAACATAGACCGGTAGTACTGCCGGTTATTGTGCTTGTTCTTCCACTTCTGTCCCCAAGAATGGGTGACAAGAGTCTCAGAGCTCACACTCTCATCCATGAGGCGAACATGCTCATGGGGTATTCGTGTCTCTTCAACTTCATCATCCTGCATGCACAGTCAACCCAAAGCGCAGCGTCAGGACACGAGTACAAGCATACATTCCATGCAGTCGTTGCATACTATGGCATGCTGATGTACATGGCTGTGAAGTGGAGGAAAGACGGGCACAGACACAGAGTCACGATGCAAGATCAGGTCAACATGCGTGAAAGCTGCCCTGAAATACTTCAAGTCTGCCTTCACTCATTTTCACCAACTAAGCTCGAACAGCAGCGCACCTCGTAAAAGATGGTGAACAGCTGCGTGCTGGGGTTGTAAGCTGCTATTGTGCCTGGGTACCATTCGTTGTCATCGATCCAGAAGATCTCAACCTTCCGGGCGATGAGGGAAGCAGGATCACTGAGCGATCCCCCGCTGCTGCTGCGCGGGCGCTGTTTGCTACGCTGCCGTCGCACCACAGCCTTCTGAGGCTCGGCACCGTCCGGGGACTGCAGATCCGGCTCATCCGCACTTCCAGCTGGCACGAGCGGCTCCTCATCGTCAGAATCTGGCTCAGAGGCTGCTGCCGCTGCTTCCGGCACACCAACCTCTATCTGCAGCTTCTTCTTCTCAGGTGGTTGATCCCTGCTTGTCGGCATGCCGGAAGCCAACCACTCGTCGTACGCGCCTTTCACTAAGCAGAACCCGCCACCCTGAATCCTGACCCTCTCAAATGGCGCGCCCGCACGGCTGAGCACGGAGTTGACATCATTGTGCGGCCTTAGGCAGGACTTTGAGAAGCTGTACAGGTCCATCTCCTTCACTTTGCTGACTATTTCTTTGAGGGTCAGGCGCTGGCCCGGGCCAGCCAACACCAGCACAACGCAGCAAGCGCGAACCAGCTGTTCATCGCTGCACGTGCGCTCAGCAAACGCAAAAGCACGCTGGAGCGCTTGGTCCTGTTCTACCCCCCGCGGCTCCGACTCCTTGACCTGCACTTCCTCCACAACATGGGGCTCGACGTGCTCCTCCTCCATGTGCTCAAGCAAGGCTGCGTCGTCGTCAAGCTTGGTGGCATCTGACTTAAATACGGGCTCCACGCCAAAGTTGGGGTCGTCAACCTCGTCCATCCACTCTTCCCACTCCTCGCGTGCATCCTGATTCCCTCCACCATCTTCCTCAGCTCGTTCACTTCCTGCAGGTGCTTCTGGCTCCGCGACATCAGCGCTGCGTGAGGCCAACGCGCCCTCTATGGCAGGCTCGGCCTTTTCCGCCATGGGAGGCTCGTCCTCCTCCATCATGACCGCTGCTACCTGCCATGCCACGGTGCAAGAACCTGAATGCAACAGCATGTTGCAGTGCGCTTGGATATGCAGCGCATGGACCCCTTGTAAAGATACAATGCTCTGTGCCCTTGCTAAAAGATCACCTGGTAAACAAGGTTTACATTTGGCTAGCTACATGTTCTTCAACATCTATTAAGGCATCAACAAAACATCAGTCAGTGCGTCAGTGATGTGAATTGACGTACTGAGTTGCTATGCCTATGTAGAGAATGTGTCTGGCATTCGATCCAAAGAACGGAACAAACCAAGTGCTAACTACCTACGGGATAGGCAGTTGGCACTGGTAAAGCACTTAAACAAAAACGACCACAAACGCTGTCACCCGGAATCATCGACAGTCTTGTACAATCGTTGCAACTTACGTAACACGCAGGCAGCACACAGATACCTCGTATGCAGCAACCAGGCTACGAATTGCCCTACACATTTACCGCAGTAAGGGGGATCTGTTGCGCTGAAACTTACCAGCTGAACAGGAGACACGGCGTATGTGCTGAGCAGCCAACGTAGCACACCGCTAACCAGGCCAACATATACGCGACACTACTGTTGGTTTAGGCACTGCTTAGGTAGTACTATGATTTAACAGCAAGTTCACCCCTTGCATTAGGGCAGCATCAAAGTGCTGCTGTGCTTGCCACACAAAGCAGCATTTGCCAGCCATGGTACAAAAACGAGCATGTCGGTATCATACTAACAGCTCTGCCAGCTAGGTGTCAAACCGGAGTACAACCCAACATGAAGTGTAGTATACGCTGGGTTTCGTTTAAAGCGCATGCAACTGTTGGCGCTTATTTTGTTAATAGATTGTATACTTTAGAAACACGTTGAAGCAACAGTACACGTCAATGCATTGTGCGCGGCATACCTATGTGCTGTCAGCGGCAACAGCGCTGCACAAAACCGCCTCATTCAAACACCCGCGAAAACCACAGCATGCCCTGCCTGCGAACCAAACTTGCACAAACACTATGTCTGCAGCCTGCAGTCCAGACTACATCCCGGCGATGCCGTCCACACACCGTCGACAACGCCAGCGACGCCACCACCGCCGCCGCCGTCGCCGCCAGCGGCCCACCACCGCCACCAACACCCCGTTTTTGTTTTCCGCTTTCCAGCAAAATCCCGGACCGCTTTCCGCCTGCGAGCGCCTTTTCTTTTCAAGGATTCAGGCTTTCGTTTGAACGACAATCATAAGTCGCGAAATTGCAATCAGAGGCTTGCTTGGTGCTTGCTGTTAGGGTTTCTGTCGCAATTTTCTTACACGAACACAACGCAAGATTCCGAATGTCCGGCTGGGCCGGTGTCGAACTTCCTGCGACAACAGAACTCTTGCTGGTCCGACGGCCGGTCATGGTGGGAATAGTCGTCAGTTCTCAAGTGTCAATTTGCCGGACAGAATGACAGACTTGTTCGGCCAATACAAATCAAGGCTGACGTCAAATCAGCCCAACGGCAGAAGTTTGGAAGACCACGTGGGCGCAACCTCTGTATGTGCCCCGGTACAGTGTAAAGAGAAACATACCGTACTTACGTGTGCTCTCAAGAGCATGCGCATTCGTAACTATGCTACACATTGCGTAGTACACGCTTGCTTTTGTGACACTTTAATTCACACGCTTTCACTAACAAAACACACAGCTTGTACCTTGTTCGCTCAATACTTATATGTAGTCATTGAGATATTACTGCCCCAATCTGTATACACTTGTATATATTTGAGTTGCAATCCGCATCCATTACATATTGTGACAATAAATGCGTAGTTGCAAACGGCAATAATATAGCCGTCTTGCATTGTAACGTATTGATACCTGATTAACGCAGCCGTGTTCACTTGATTATGCTTGATTGATCACGTAACATTACTGTTCCTCTATTAACAACCGAGTAGTTTAGATGTAACTGCTACAGTATCAAACAATTGTAACTGATATCAACATATTGTAAGCGACATAAACTAAGTTCGCCTGGTATACATACATGTATCATACCACTACATGTTGGTATGCAAACCAAGGTTGCCAATCAAGTTGCCATCTTATGACATTCAGTGTAGGGAAAGTCACGCATCGCTGTGTGAAAGCCAAGGGGAGGTGCATCTGCTGGCTCTTAAGTTATGCGCTATAGTTGAAAAAGCGTGCAGGTGTGGCCAGCAGCAGCACTATTCACAAAAATGTGGAAAATGAAGCTAGATTAAGAGCTGGCGGTAAGAGAAGAGGGTGGGGGTGGGGTGTCATGCGTACCGTGTATGCAATGCATTGCGCAATTTGTGCATAGCGGTGCGTTCCCCTATGTGGGGCACGTGGCTACCTATTGAGTGATGAGACCACCACTCTCACCACTCACTCTACCACCTGCGTACAAAAGAGACATAGGAGGTTATGCACATGCAGGTATGCATGAGTACAAAAGATGCAAGGTGGATCAGGATGCCGCCATTCAGCAACAGTAACATATCATCAACCTGCAGCACATGTAAAACCACCGGGCTAAGACACGCGCTTGCATGCTGCCCACCCGCTACCACCAACCCTACCATCATAGCTAATGCCCCATTGTGCATATGGGCGTGCATGGGGTGCACGTACGTATACAAAAGGTATTTGCTACAGTTTTGCCAACACTATTACATGCACCACTCTTAGAGCTTGCTTTACCGCAACTCTTGTGTACTATGCATCAATGCGGCAGTTGCATTTTCAGTGCGTACAGGAAATGCAACTGAGGTATGCGCATGTGTTTTACTGGAGTTGTGCCTGCACAACAGACTGCAAGGTAAGAACTACCGTCCCAACTGCTGTTGTGGTGGTGTTCTGTTGCACACCTATTCAATGGCCACCATGCAAATGCAATCACCCTTGTTAGCCCATAATCCCAGGTGCCATAAAGTCATTGCCTAGTGTGTGAACTCGACTGGAGCATATAGCAAGCTTAGCCATGCATGTTCCCAACTGCTTGCACTACTGCAACATGCATTGCTCTGCCACAGAAGCTCCCGCTTAGCTGTGTAGCCATCGCCAAACACACGTCTGCTCCGTTTCCAAATCATACAAATTTAGAATACTATTCACCAAGCTAGTAGCATACAACCGTCCCAACCCTACCCACCTAACTTGCAACGCAGGCTATCGCCTTGCTTGCGTCAATTGTGCCTGTGTCTTCTCACGATTTCGCTTCATGTACAGCCGCTCCAGCTCTCGCTTGGCTTCACAGGGCGGGAAATTCTCCATGTCATAGTAGTGAGGAGCAATGTCGATCAACCTGCATTGCACATGCCTAGTCAGACATCACTCAATCTGTTGTTTCAAAATAACTTGACAGGCTGCAACCACTTGCTCACCACTCCGGCTTGACATCTGTGACGGTCCTGATGTAGTTCTTGGTTGTCAACACAAACTCGTTGTAAACAACCCAGTCAGGTTTGTGATCCAGGCAGGCAGAGGGATGCAGGGCAACCGACTGCATGGCGGGAACCCGTCAGCAAAGGAATTGGGCAGAGCACAGTCCAGATAGGGTGAACACATTACCTGGTTGTCCTTGACTGTCAGGTAATTGCCCTGCCTTTCTCGGTGCGCAACTTGCATGAAGAATCCAGCCACAATCGCCTTGCGTATGTTGACATAGTATTCTTTTGACGTGAACTCGGTGCTCACCATCTTCATGCCGAAACGAGCCATGATCCGGACAAGCTGCTGCCGCACGTTATCAGCTGACTTCAGAGCACGGGAGTTGATGAAATTGGAGTAGCACCATTGGGGATCGTCATCTGCATGACAATTCTTATGTAAGCCACCTTCCATGGTGACAAATGTACTGAAGCAGGTGCCGCGCTACGCGGTATGGGTAACATGCACTGCAGAAGGATGGCAAGCACAGATACTTACTGTTCTGCTTGTACGCATGGTACACGTTAAGTAGAGTCAGATGATCACCATCTATATGAGAGAAGCGAGCCTTTGCCTCATCCGCAGCTTTTTGAGCCTCACGTGGGCGCACAAACACTTGTGGGACTGGAAAAATCAACCCATGCATCAGTACAACACATACTACACGTACAACCGTCTCCATGGCAACCACAATCACAGCAATTTGCAAATTACCTGACAACATGGCAGTGACAGACAAGATCTCATTGGAGCACTTAAAGTCAGGACTGGCAGCGAGCATCTTGGCAAGCTGCATGGCAAACACATGTTGAGGCAGACAAAAACGGCAGCACATGCAACAACCCTGCCAACACTTGCTATGATAGCATCTAAGGTGCTCCTTGCATTTCTGCCGCACCTGAGGGTCGAGAGGGAAATCAGACATAATCTCTCCAAGCTTGGTCAGGTTGCCCTCGTCATCCAGGGCTCCCAGGTAGTTCAGCAACTCCAAAGCGCGCATAAGTGTCTCGGGGGCAGGTGGGTCCATAAAGTCAAAGTGCACCAAATCGTCGATGCCAAGTTTTTTCAACTGCAAACCAATAAGGTGTTTGAGTTGCACGGACGCAACAGGATGAACCTAACCTAACCATGGATGTCAAGCAAGGCTGCGGCTTTGAACGCAGCGAGACAATAATGCAGTTGTGGCAGAAGGGAGCCAACCACCTGAAGCACAACGCTGCCAAGGTTGGACCTCAAAATCTCTGGGTATGTTTGTTCCTGCAAATCCCTTCCAAATGAGGCTTCGGTATACAACCTGTAGCACTTCCCCGGTTGTGTACGTCCAGCGCGGCCTGCTCGCTGATGGGCACTTGCTTTGGAGATTGGCGACACCAAAAGCGACTCAACACGGATGCGCGGGTTGTACACCTGCGACGATGGTGTGTCATCGGTGAGTGCCATTATAACCCTTAACACTGCCCTAAGCCAGACAGACAGCGCCAACAGCTTCCTGTTAACTGGTGTAGGAAACGCCGTACCTTCTGCTTGGCAAATCCAGGATCGATGACGTAGACGATCCCGTCAATGGTGAGAGAGGTTTCAGCAATATTCGTGGAGACCACAACCTTGCGGCCTGCTGGTCCACCGCCAGGTCGTGCAGGGGGAGCGGCGTCAAAAATCTTTTGTTGCATGGCGGGTGGCAATGTCGAGTACAGCGGTACGACTTTCACCTCGCCAACAGAGTCACCCAAGTTGTGAACTTCGCGGCTAATCTTTTTGCATGCATCCTCGATTTCCTGGCAGCAAGATTGTCAACTTCAGTGCGCACCGAAGCACACGTTCTGTCAGTGCAAGCTCAAAGTGGCGTACCTCCTCTCCAGTAAGGAACAGCAGGATGTCCCCGGGCGATTCGCATGTGTGTATTTGCACACATGTCCTGATGGCGGCCTCCAGGTAATCGCGTTCAGGTTCTTGTGTATAGAATATCTCCACAGGATGCAATCGACCAGGTACTTTCTGCACAACGAGCGTTCGCGTTTACTACACAAGTTTAAACAAGCGGCTTCTGTCAATTGCAAAATCGTACATACCATTAAGGGTGCATCGCGAAAGTACTGTTGAAACTTTTCTGCTTCTAATGTTGCACTCATAACCACCAGCTTGAGTGAAGGTCGCTGCTTGATCACCTCCTTGATCAAGCCAAACAGCACATCTGTGCTTAGCGTGCGCTCGTGTGCCTCATCAAGAATAATAACGCTGTATCTTTCTAGCAAAGGATCTGCCATAGCTTCTCGAAGCAACATGCCGTCTGTGAGGTACCTGCGAAAACCAGCCGTCAGCTCAAATTGCTTCTCGAACTATTCTACTGGCCACGACGCATAAAACTATGCTTACTTCAACACAGTCTTTGGCCCTGACACATCCTCAAACCGAATAGAGTACCCAACTTCCTCTCCTAGCTGCACGTCCATCTCTTCTGCGACACGACGCGAAACGGACATTGCTGCCACTCTGCGCGGTTGCGTGCATGCTACCAGCTTTTTCCCTCTTGTATACCCCGCCTCAACAACAAACTGAGGTATCTGTTTACACAGACGAAGAGTTAAGCACCGCTGCACCCTTGTGTTTCCCAACAACCTCCTGTCACTCACATTGAGTGTGTTACTGTACCTGTGTGGTTTTCCCAGAACCGGTTTCACCCATCAAAACCAGCGTCTGACATTGTGCAAGCATAGTAAGAAACTCGCTCCTCTGCTGCCAAACTGGCAGCCCTTTCCTCTTCTCCAAGATATCGTAATAGCGCTGCAAGCCAACATAAGTGAATTGAAAAACGTTGGTGCATGAAGGAGACTGAGCGTACGCATGCATGTCCATCAAATGCATAAGCCCATTGTCCATAGAAGGTGCAAGCCTTGCATGTGATGGGCTGCAGTACGGGCAATATCATAACACAAATGGAAGGGATTCTTATCAATTCTCATAACACTCCGTCGGCATGCAATGCGATATGAACAAAGAATCAACGAGCATGCATGGTTCCCGTCAACTTCAATCTCTCATTCGCAATCGCTCATTGATCACGTAACGTCTCTGGTACATAGCAAGTAACGAGGCACGTGCAACGATGCTTGGAGTTATGAACATTCATGAACATTTCCTGGATTTTATACCTGTGAGTATGGACGCATATTCCATGGGTTCACGACGGGCATGTTAGGAGGCGTTCCGGACACCGACGCTGTGGCAGTGGACGTGCCATTTGTGTAAGTGCTGCGCCCGTCCTCCATGCTATCAAACAATGAGAGCTTCCTCTTCCGCTCCCCCATCCCCCGCCCTGCCTGACGACGCTGCGCTGCCCCAAGCGGCGACTTGATCAAACCTGCAAATATCTAACTTAAAAACGAGCTCAAAAGTACACAGCTAACACCACCCCGCAGCACCGCCTCTCCGCCGTCCCGGTCGCCGCCGCCGCCGCCGCCGCGGCTACGCCGTTAACCCTAACCCTAATCTCTGCCGCCATGCTGTAACGGCGAAGTTGTCTCCGCTTGCCGTGCAGTTTGCAGTCAAACCCCTGCCCAACACTGCGGTAGCGAGAGCGGCGGCGGCGGTGGAGAAGGAGAACCAGGCGGACAGGTAGACCAAGCGGCATGATTATACCAGTGCGGTGCTTTACTTGCGGCAAGGTAATCTCATCGTCCGTCGTCTCATGCGCTGTTGGCGGGGCGTCGGAGGTAACCGTGGCTCATTCCGTGTTTGCTTGCAACCAGGTCATAGGCAACAAGTGGGACACCTATCTAGATCTTCTGCAGGCTGACTACACTGAAGGGTATGACATAATGCTCGCGCTCAGTTTTCCATCCCTAGTATTTTGCCTTTTTGTGTGAACATGCGTGAAGTCTGTGAACCTGGGTGTATGCATCGCGAAGTGTTCGTTCTTGGGACAATTTGTCGGCCCTTGTAGCAGCTGTATATTTCATATGCATGATGCGACTAGGCGTGAGCAATGTTACTACATTGCGCTGCGCAAGCTGCTGCTGTTACAAAGGTGTATCGGTGTCACATCCACCTGCAGGCGTTGTCAATTTAGGGATAGTAGTTGCTTGATGGCTTACTTACAACAAGCACTTTGTTTGCAGAGATGCTCTCGATGCGCTTGGATTGGTCCGATACTGCTGTCGGCGCATGCTCATGACGCACGTGGACTTGATTGAAAAGCTCCTGAATTACAACAGTGAGTTGATGCTGTACACAAGCAGCAGCTGGCATCACCAGCTGCTGCTTGTGTACACATAAAGCTCAAGAGTATTGAAACACCGTGTCCGTAAATCTATTCCTCATCAGTGTTGTTCGCTGTGATGACCATGCGTGATGCTGTTGCAGCACTGGAGCGCTCGCAACAAAATCAGGGCGACTATGGAAGTTAAGCCCTGTTGAAGGTCACTTACAAGGTGCTACCGGGCAAAACAATGTAGGCGTTGCTGCCTCGATTGGGGTGTACACGAAGACTTGATGACCTGACTGTGCATGGAGCTGGCTCAGAAGATCGGTCAGCACATCCAGTGCTTATTGGGGTGGAGTACGAAAAGATTGGGGTGGACAGTGCCTCTAGTGTGCAGGGTGGGTTGAGGCAAGTTCGTAACAGTACAAAATCGTTCAGCTTCAAGCTGATCCAAGATTGTCACATAGCCAACCATCACGGTCCAGCTTTTTGAACAAGGCTTAGCCAAGCTACTTCAAATAGGTGCCAAGCTGCTGTACTGTCCTGTTGTACTGTGCTATACCAGGAAGCTTCGTCACCGTGTCCCACATGCGTCCTGCAAACTGAAGCCAGTCCTTCTCACTCATGGGTCGTAGCAATGAACGTCTTTCGCTTGTAAGCACCTGCACCGCACCATGCCTGAAACATATCGTCACACGAGCCCCACCATGTTTCTGACACAGCAGCAACTATCAAAGCAACTATAAAAGCAACCTGTACAGGGTTCAACAGACAACTGACCTGATCTTGAAGCAGCTCAAGAGCACGTTGAAAGCTGGCCACGTGGTGGACAGCATTAACGCCGCTGCTTTTGTTTGGTAGCATGAACAAACTCAGGCCTTTGCTGTCATCTGCAGCTAACCCTAACAAGGGTGCACTCGAAACAGCTTTTCCTGGAGCTTGGAAAGGGCTATCCAGGAACATTGCATCCAAGGCAGCCTGGGCTAGCTGAAAGTGCAAAGCGGACATCTCATGCTGCAGCAACCTGCATGCATTGGACATGATGAGACACATGTGCCATGCATTTACCTGTGTAGCAACCTGTGTAGCAACGCGCACTTACCCGTTATGTACGAAAACTGTCTCTGCACAGTAGCCACTTGACGAGTGCCTTGCTCCTGATTCAACTCCTTTGCCTCTATCCGGAGGCAATGCTGACTGCTTTGCTGGGGACAATGTCGGCGATGTGGCACGCGGTATCAAGGACATATCCGGAACATTCAACATCAACATCTCCACCTGAGGTCGAAGGCATGCTATATTTGCGTTTCAACAATGAGTCATGGATGACAGTAGTGCGCATACGCACCGTTTTCATGAAGCGCCAAAGAGACTTGTCTTCCAGGCCTTGCGACACAAATAGCACGGCGTGGCATGTGGACAGGAGAAACACTGCCAACTTGACGACTGTACTTGTAAGCCAATGGCAAGACTTGCAGGCTCAGTTGCTTTGCACAGAGCCTTGCACCCCAGCAGCATATACTTATAGCACACCTGTAAGGCCATGATTTCCTGTGCATTCTCGGCCGAGACTGCTTCACTAGGCAGTGTGTCCAAACGCAGCAGGTCGCTGAGGACAGACGCACTCATTACTGGCTGGAGGCATCCATCAATTAGGTCACAAAGGTGGGAAACCACTTGCAATCGCTGCACTGACCTGCGTATCGAGAAGTATGCAACTGTCTGGCGTCACTCGCAGATCAACACCTGTAGTGGTGTGCTGGGCGCGCACCACAGCCTCTTGCGTGCTCGTCGGGAACGGTGGAGGATCTGCACAGTATGTCGTACATTTGCACACGATAAACCTAGCAATGCACTGCATTGCCCCCAATGTCAACATGACATGCATGCCATCTTCGTTACATACACCCTTATCCGTCAGACAGTGTCACAAGTCATGCAAGATGCAGACGTCATTGCATAGCACTGCGGTTGAGCAGTCAGGTAGTGTATCAATGAACTGACCCCACTGTGTACCTGTACTCTCAGCATCGTAACCAAACAGCGCGTTCATGATGGTCGACTTTCCTGCTGCTTGCAAGCCAAGCACACCAATCACCAGAAAGTCTTGATTGTCGGACATCAGCTGCGCACATGATTCTCAACTGCTTCAGCACACAGCGGCTCGTAATCGTACACCAGTTCACTCGCTTTATGCAATATCCATACACGGCAGCAATTCTGTCTCAATTTCTTACTTGCTTGACACACACAACACTCACACATCAGTAGCTTGGCTGCATACAGGCATACGGGCATGCATGTGAGTCATTGTGCTGGCGTCGTACACTACTTGAACTTGCCATGAGCTTGGCATGTCCTTCACCTACCTTGTGCAGCCCGTCACCGACAAATTCTCCACGCTCCGTGATGAGTTTGGATGCGCCAAGCAGCAGGGTCTCATGATCTGGCTGCAGTAGCTGGAGCTGCGACTGCTGCTGCTGCTGTTGCTTGTGGGCGGCGTAGCTGCTGCTGCCGTCTCGCAGGATGGTGACGGGCCTTCCCTGAGCGCCCAGATTGGTCGGTGTGGCGGCGGAGGTTGCTGCCGGCGAGGCCGCCTGCCTCCTTGCCAAGATGATCGGTGTGCCCGCCCCACCTGGCGGACCCTGCATGGTCGCCTCCCTCCGAGGCCTCCCCCTGCTCCACCTACACAACCACAGCACAATGCATTGCGCAAGCTGCCTTCATTGCTCCACTCAAGCTGCTTCAGCATGCCGGCAGCGGTGGCGGTGGCAGGGTCGTCGGTGGGGTTGGGGTCGGCGTCGCCGTCAGGGGGCAGCGTTGCAGTGCATGCCAGGAGCAGGCGACCAGCGTCGAGTGTGGCAGCGAGGCCTCAGGCTTTCAACCAGCATGGGTGGTTGCGTCTGTGTGAGGGACTTCAGGCCACGACTACGGGTGGGCGGTCTAGACGAAATCTGTGCCTTGTAACGGCAGAAGGCCAGGTGTGTTGGGTAGCAGGCACAGAGAGCATGTATGCATGCTAAGGAGCTTCGTGGTCAGCTGCTACTAGCAGGTCAGGCAAGCTTGCTGCAGCATGCTTAGTAGCCTAGAAGTGCACAGTTGACCCATGCGTGGCCACCATAGCGTACTTTTGTGAGCAATGCAGTTTGCAAGTGCCTGCTGCAAAGCCAAGCACTCCGATAAGACACCGGCGTAACCGACTCGCAAGGCTGTCGTCATCAGCTTGATGCTGTTGTGTGGTCAAATGATTCATCAGCATATCCCAAATAAAGCCTGAAGTTTTTGACTCCAATGTATTCGACTCAATTGCTGAACTTACACCATTCGCACTGTTCTTGTCAGTACGGTTGGTATGCCAATGGAGCAAGCCAGCAGGCTGCAGCCCGCGAAGCTGGAGAGCTACGCAATGAGCTTTTCATGCTGAAAGCGCTCGAGCTTGCCCGCAAGGCCATGGGCAAGACGGCACCCAATCCCATGGTTGGGTGCGTCATCGTGCGTGATGAAGAGGCAAGTGTCGCAGCACCAAGCTTGCCTGTGTACAAGAGTTCCAGCATTGGATCCATTGCACACATGCATGCTCAAGCACATCGCAAGCAGTGTGCGATATGCCTGTCAAACAGGTTGTTGGGGAGGGATTTCATCCCAAAGCGGGTGAGCCGCATGCGGAGGTGTTTGCCTTGCGCCAAGCTGGTGACAAAGCAGAGGGCGCTACTGCATATGTCAGCCTGGAGCCTTGCAACCACTATGGACGCACACCCCCGTGCACGCAAGCCCTCATCAACGCTCAAGTGAAAAAGGTCATGACATCAGGCATATTGCCAATCTGTTCCATCTGAAACATGTCAGTCCTGCACATGGAATCCTTGCATGGCAACAAGCTCATCGGCTTGCACTCCCTGCAGGTTTTTATTGGCTGTGTGGATAAGAACCCGCTTGTTGCTGGAAAAGGAGTCAAAGCCTTGCAAGCTGCTGGAATAGAAGTTGTGGTTGGTGTGTGTGAACATGAGTGCCTGGAGGTAAGAGCAAGCGCAGTCACAGATGTGAACGCACGAGCATGGTGCAGTCGGATGCTTGGTAGACTGACTCTTGTTGTTGTGTTCCTGGTCCGCTAACAGAACTTGGTATTGTTGTGGCCGCAGCTGAACGAAGCGTTTTTCTTCGTACGTGCGGAGGGCCACGCTCTCAACGTGTTGCACTCCACACTTGCTGCCGATGGTCAGCTGTTGTATCCCACAGCAGAGGCCCATGTCTCAGAGCAGCTGAGCAGGCTGCGCCTTGAGGCGGATGCACTGGTTGTAGATGCAAGCACAAGCGAGCTGGTACCGCCTACTGACAAGCCTGTGTTTGTCGTTGGACGGGAGGCAACGGCACACCATAAGCACTCATGCATTGCTGCCTCCCCTAATAAGCTGCAAAGTCAGTTGGCAGAGCATCTAAGCAGCAAGGACTACAATCTGGTACTGTGGGAGGTCATTGATCCCGAGTACCGGAGTGCTGCTGTTGAGCAAGGAATGGTTGATAAGCTGTCTATCTCCGTTGTTCCTACAGTGTCGCCGTCATCAGCTAGTGTAGATGAGCTGCAACAGTTCATCATAACATCCGAAGTATACTTGAAACAATGACAGCTCTTCACCGGTGTATCCTGATGGTGGAAAGGCACAGTGAGTGATTGCATGCAATGTGCGTGAGGTTCGTTGTGTGTGCTCGTACAACATCATCCTCAGGTAGCCGTGCTTGCTGATGGGGTTCAACATATTTGTCAGTCCACATTATACCACGAGATTGGGCTAGCTCGACTGCATGAGCACGACATGGCGTTGCATTGCAGTTGCATTTGCGCTTGTTTGTGATGTTATATGCTGGCGCTATGGTCGTCACTGCCCTTGTCCTGGTCAAGGACTGGAGTTCATCAACGGGAATGGTAATTAAAGGGTTGTACGTCTGAATGCCATGTCAAATCAGGGATCAGGTAAGGGGAACAGAGCACTTATTGAATACTTGGCCCAGCCACTTATTTGACACTGGACACACAACCGCTTGCAGGCGCCTGTATGAGTGCGGCATTCCTGCATGGTGCGATATGTGTGCCTGCACAACACTTGCTATGTAGTGTTTGGTGTTGTGGTCGCTACTGCCTTTGTTGTGGTGCTTGCGGTCTTCCTAGTGTCAGTGTATGTGTGCCTACCTAACTATACTACATGATACAATGTGCATATTGTCGACATGTGTCGACATACAACTTGACTAAGCTTGGCCAATTCAACTTGGACTTATTCAATGTTTGCATCTTGTCGTCAATAGGACTTCTGTGTAGATGTGTAGTGCGAACGCACTCAGAACTTGACCCGCATGAGCACAGGGTTGAGCAAAATGGGGCCCAAGAAATGCCCTCCGACAAGCATCGCCAGGGGGAAAATGGAAAAGAAAGAACGCACGCGGTAAGGGTCTGGCAGGAAGTAGAATGTGACAGCCATCGCCAACAGCCCCAGACAGAACAGGTACAGAATCCTGTACCCCTGCATAGTGTTCTTCACCTGCCATTCAACAATGACACAACAGTGTCATTATGCATACGGGACAAGCTTAAACCGAAACAGAGAGGTATATGCGCCTTGTTGAATCTTGGTATTTTGCTTTGCACTCACTTCTGTAAAGAAGTTGGTCTTCTTCAACTCTTTGATCGTGCTTCCCCATGACATCTCGTGTCCGAAAAGATGGCTGCTCGTGACAAAATGGTAAGAGTGCAGTGTAACTTTGTTGTCATGTGACCCTATTCAAGCCACTTGCTGCATCGCGTCTCACTCGTTACCAACCTTGCTATCGCAATAAAGATGTGGTAGCCAATGCCGTTGAAGAAGACGGTGAAGGTGAGCACGTGCTTAAACTCTGTCAAGATGCCCCAACCTGGCCACACAGCAACATGTTGTTCAGTGAGAACAAGCAGTGTCTCCAGCTTCTTGGTGTATAATACGGAAAGGAAGAAGCGTTGGGATACGTACCGAGTGAGGTGAGTCCTAGACGGTACTTCAAGATGCCCACAGACAATGGCAAGAACCCGGCATAAAGCAGACAGCACTGGATGATAATGTCAACGTTATGTACTACGTCTTTGCGCCACATCTGTGTAACAGACAGTTGTTACACAATGGTTTGACTGCATCGTCATGCCCGCTCACAAGGTATGAGTAGAAAGACTGATGCATGTGTCCAGCATGCGTGTATCACCTCACTGTATTCGTAGAGGAAGAAGTTGAGGGTGACGGCTATGGGTCCCACGGCCATTGCAAAGTAGGTCCCCAAGTAAGCCATGATGTTATACTTGCTGTAGTACGGCACGTTCTTGCAAGTGATGTACCTGTGGTTTTAGTTCTCCTCAGTTGCAGACAGTGCCAAATCCATTCCAACTGTTTCTTGGAGGACTTTGTACTTGCGTACCTCCAAATTACTGATGAGATGGGCCCCTTCTTGAACCATTCTCGCAGTGGGTTGAACATCAACTCGCTGCTGCCAAAGGCGTACTTCTGGAACCTGTGTGAGAGGGATTGTTCTCAATTCCATAAGGTCAGCATGTTGCGTATCAACTACAGATACTCTGTAAGTAGCCTGCCAACCTGTTGAGTTCGTCATGACATGAAAGCGATACGCCCTCATTGAAAGTTGTGCCCGTGTACGTGATGTAACGCCCAACATAGCTGCATGTATAGTGCATCAGGAGGATGAAAGACATCTCAAATCTGTCGATTTTGAATAAAGAATGTTGCTGCTGTAATCACCCTCACACTCACCCAGCGGCTTGCAACCTCAGCGACAGATCGAAATCCTCCGAGACGTGGTTCTCGCTCCAGTACTTGCGCTTGTTGTCAAAATCATCAATGAACGACACCTTCACAAACGCACATTACTTAGCACCTTTGCTCAGTGACTGTCACACACTGACTCTAACTAAAGCACAGACGCACCTTCTGCACGGCGTCCCAACGCAAGAAGGCGTTGTGGCCCACGAGCGGCGCGGGGTCGCCTCCTGAAGACGCAAGCACGATGGCAACGGAGTAGAGCGACACGGTGAAGTGAGATATGGCATTCTCCCAGTAGTCCCTCAACACCTGGTAAGAGGTAAGTGGTTGTCAAAGTCATGATACTTGTGGCTGTGTGGGGACCTGAGTGATGTGTATCAGCGTACCTGCATGGGAGTTGTGAGGTGCTGAGTGAAGGCCACCTGAGGGGAAGCCAGCAGTTCAAGGATGACTGGCAATATGCAGTTCTCTGGCACCCTGCAACATGTGCCGAAAAGGTCAGCTGGCAGTCAAGTTGTTGATGCAATCAATGTTATCAACAGTGTTGTTGTTGCCTTGTGTCTGAGTCGATGAGAAGGATATAGTCCCCAACGAACACGTTCCCGCCCGCAACGCAGCCGGACTCCTCCGCCACCTCCTGGAGGACCGCGTGAGGGGCGCCGCCGCCGCTCTCGGCAAGGCGTGTCTGGTACCTGAGGAAGGGGATGCACAAGTTGTGTGCATGCTCTTCATATTATGTGTGCTTTGGTTTGTCTAATGTTTGTGTGAGAGGCTTTGGTGTGGTGTGTGTGTGTACCTGTGCGCAGTGTGCAGGCAGAAGTTCATGTTGGAGGCCTTCTTGAAGCGCCCTCGCCGGTTCTCTCCCGGCCTCGCAACGTACCTGCATTGCACGTATGTGGGCATGTGCATTCACTTGCATGTGTGTAGATGCAATGGACCTGTCTGTGCTTGCGTGCGTTCGTGTGCGTGTGCGTGGAGAGGGAGCTTACCCTATGATCGGGTGTTTTTGGTAGAAGCGCACGCGAGTCTTGGCCTCCTTCTTGGGCAAGAGCAGCAGGCCGTCGTCGTTGACGAACACGTTGGTGCGGCCCGGATACCGCGCGCACGCCGCAAACACCGACTCCAATGTCGGCCTCAGCACGAAATCCAGAGACTCCTTGTACACAGGCACCTTCATGCAAGACACAACAAGGTAAGTCAATGTTTCGCAGAGTGCTTGCTTCGTAACTGTGGCTTGCTACTCAATGTCAATAGCTGTTCAAGTCATCACATGTGCTTTGTTTTATTAGGACTTTGATGATACCCGGAAGCAAGAACCGGTTGCTTGATGGTGATGTGTGGTGACTGTGTGACTGTGTCATGTCATTGCTTACTTGTATGGTGACGTTGGGTAGTTTTTCGGGTCGCACGCGTTCATCGGGCGGGACGGATGAGAGGTAGAAGGAGTTGTGCTCGACGTGGGCGATCGGTCCGAAGCAGTTGACGACGGCGCAGACGATGGCGTTGATGCTGAACGCCAGGAAGAACGCAAACATCGGCATCAGGGACAGGTACGCCAGCCTCATCCAGTACCCGTCCTTCAACGTCGTCCTGTATTGTAAGGAATAACACACAGTGCTGATGTGTCACATTACCACATACATCAGTGAGTCCAACTTCTTCTTCCCTCTTACCTGACAAAACTGTAGACCCACCAACCCATTAAGTATGTCAGTATGGCGATGCTGATCCAGAAGATGATGCGATTGTTCCATCTCAGAACTCTCTTGGTCTCTTCCGGCAACTGTGTACGTGATGACACTTCAGCATTGACTGTCATGTGACTGTCAGCAGAGTCACCATGATGATGGTCATGCCTGTTCAACGTAGGTGATTGTGTTGGTGTCCTCTGGCTTGAGTGCCTTTGGCGTGACGCCGTCGTCGTCGTCCCAGTTGGCGTCGGGATGCCACATCTTCAGCGTCACGGGGGCCTCCACAGCCTGGCATAGTGTGTGCATGACTTGAGACGATCCGTAACGTTGGGGTTTGTTCACTAAAACAACAGCAGGATGGAATTGTGTGCAAGCTCTACACACATTGCCGTCATCTTCCGGTTGCAGGTTGCTCGCAGGGTGTACTTTGGTCGACGTCGTGCGCGCTCGCAGCGTGTGCCTCAGCTGCCCGCTAGTAGACCTGTTGCATAATTCCGCAACCCAAGCAGTCAGCACATTCACAATCAGCCCCAGAAGTCTCGTACGTGCAACCCGACACGTTCATCATCCACATGGTGTTGTGCTTGCCTGCTTACGGCTTCGTGACTGCTGCGCCGCCGCCTCGTCAACGGGTCCTCAGTCCTGTAATGTAAGGTAGATTGACCCCAGTGGCATGTGAGTGCTTGTGTGAAACACAAGAGACTATACTGTGTGTGGATACTTACTTGGTCTCGCCCTTTGGTGTTGAAGGGAAGTAGAACGCCGAGCGGTCGTCGTGGTTCACTTTCTCCACGGGCGCTGTTGGGTGGATGTAGCGGTTATTACCATTGACAAGGGTGACCACATGTATTGTTGTTGGCTGTAGCTAGTCAGGTTCTTTCACACTTTCAATGCTAGAGCATAACAGACAAAGCTGCGTGCCTTGCAAGCTTGGATGCTCACGCAGACACAACGAGTATGCGCACACACGCACACGCATGGTGAACGCATTCGAGCGAGCGATTGAGCGTGCGTGTAAGTGCGTTATGGTACACTATAGATTGCGAGTCAGACGGCATGACGCACCTTTGCTGCGGGACAGGAATTGCCAGATATACGGCAGCATCCCCTGCGTTGAGGCTCATGTAAGTCTTGTTATCAATTGCGGTCAAGCTGTTGACACACCCATGTATATATGTATATAGTTGGATAGTTGTATGCGCGTGTTGACAGGCATCGACACTGCACCCTCCTTGCTAGATGTTGGTTAGTATGTGTTAACTATCCCGAGCGCAACACACTCAAAAGATTCTCCAATAATGGTCTCGTGCGTGTAGTTATCAGGATACTTTGAAAGAGATGCTAGACTTTGGAATGTTTCTGATTAAGTTGTCGGTGTTTCCTTTCCTGCAAAGTTTGCAAGAGACGTGCAACCGATCTCAGTGATCTATTTACTCGCAAGTCATTGGTGTTGTTGACTTATCAAGCAGAACGTGGACGTCTTGTATGTCATGTCATGAGAGCGGGCTGTCATATAGCAGCAACAAATACACACAGGGATGTGCTCACCAAAATACACACCCAAGCCCGCACCCGCACCCACACCCGCACCCACCCACACAGCATTGCATACATCCTACACCCCCCCACCTGCAGCAGCTGATCCTTCTCCCCCGACGACATCGTCTTGACCGCCTCCGCCAGGCTCCTCCTCTTATCTCGCTCGCCCTCATCTTGCCCAGGGTCCTCGGCCGTGGCCAGTCGCTCCACCGTCGTGGAGAAGCGCTGCGCATCCTTCTCATCACCCTCACCCTCAGCCTGAGGGGGAGCGCCGGTCTCCACGTCCCTGGTGAGAGAGGAGTCCAGAGAGGAGTTCAGAGAGGAGTCGTCGTCGTCGTCGTCGTCATCGTCCCTGTGTGCGGACTCGTGAGTGTTTACGGCATCGTCCTCCGCCTCCTGGCCCTGCTGCTGCTCCTCGTCCCACTCCTCCTTCACTCCCTCAGGCGCACCCATCAGACCAGATGGAGCAGCGGCCTGATCTGATCCTCCTGACCACGCTTGGCCACTGGCTCTCACAGATCAGGCCAGATGGAGAGACTCGCTGTGGCTAGCAACACAGCAGCACACCCCTACACAACACACTACTCGGATGCTGGCTAACAGGGCCCGTCTGTCACCCTGTCCTTGTCGTCCTCCTCCTCCTCGTCATGGCTCCCCTCCCCGGTCCACGCCACGCTGGTGTGGTGTCACGCAGTGTGGGCGCCTTGCCTGTGTGTGCAAGTAGATTCACCCACTGCTGTGAGCTCACTGTGTCTCTCGCTTGGACTCTCGTCGTCCATGACGTACCTCACGTGACCCAAGTCGTAAGGCATGCCTTGTACGGTACGACCTCCGGATCGACGCGCGATCGTTCAGCCACACAGCGGTGATCGGACGGCCGCGATTGGATGCTGACCGGAACTCGAGTAACGTCACAGACTCACTGTCCGTTACGATTCGTATCAGGAGCAGGTGTAACTCAATACACCTGGGTGTCGGCGTTGTCGTTGTTGTCGGCGTGGGCATGCGGCGGCGGTTGTCCAACGTGGGGTCCCTTCTTTCACTGGTGCTGCTGCTGGTGGTGGTTGGTCTGGTTGTTGCCGTCGCTGTGGTCGAAGGCGAGGAGCTCCCGCGCCTGGCTGCAAGGGGCGACGCCGCCGCCGTGCAGAAGGCGCTTCTGGCCGGAGAAGACGTTGAGCAGGCAAGCTTGTGCACTTGCATTGTACTATCGTTAGTATCGCATTGTGTGTCAGTGTGCCAATTGGTTACTCGCGTTGCTGTATGACTGGCCACTTCAACTACTGTGCATGTGCAGTCACTGGCAAGCTTGGTGTATAAGCATTCCGTCTTTGCAGCTGTCGTGCGTACAACAGGACAATGCCGTCTCACGCACTTACAAGTACACACAAATAGATTGGGTTTGCAAAAAGCGTGCTGTCTGTTCAGCTGACCTTGTTGTATTTGGCACACCACACAGAAAGACTCGCTCGGACGCACAGCGCTGTGGCACGCTGCGTCCATCGGCAACAAAGTCATTGTTCAGCAGCTGCTACGCCACAACGCTCAGGTTTTCAAGTTACTAACAAAGAAAACACAACGCCCAAGCTTCTCCTGTTGCTGTCTGCCCACAAGGCCTTGCGTGCATGCGCCATGCAGGTCGCTGTTGCCTCACCCGACGGCACCACACCGCTGCTGGCCGCCACGCTCGGGAAGCATGCGGAGGTAGTCCGTCACCTGCTGGTCTACGGAGCATCGCCGGTAAGTTTTTGCATGTGCGGCGCGATATCATGCATTCTGCCCTGCAATGGAGCGGCTGCTTGCTATGAAGTGGTCGTTGCAAGCATGCATACACGCACAGCTGTATAAGGCGTTGAGTGGCTGCCATGCAGCCATGCGTGAGTGCTGTTTTTCTTCAGTCACGTGCGTGTGCATGCCATCAGTTGTTGAGGTTCTCAATGGAGAATCTGCGTGCCATGCAATGTGCACATATGTCCGTGCGTGTGCGTGTGCGTGTGCGCGTGCGCGTGCGCGTGCGCGTGCGTGTGCGCGTGCGCGTGTCACTGCATGCATGGCTTGCGCACGTGCGTTCGCCAAGAGGGGAGGGCG